>OX376232.1:7786934-8386934 GCA_947364205.1 Agrochola lota
TCGACGTTGATGAGAATTATTTTTAAAACGTAGAGCTTAGACCTTCGTAAAGTGAAATATTTCCACAAAAGTTGGCGTTTGAATTAAGAAATTCTACAACTTAACCTCCTGACAATATCTGCTAAACAGTCATGTGAAATGTTCAGTTTTTTTTTTGCTTTCGTAATAAATTATACGGGCTAAATAATAACAGCCGCACGAGATATTTAGATTTTTTTCGGCACTTTGCAAGTGGCTTTGTTATATTGCTCGTCAGTCTATTTATACAAAACAGGGTTGGCAAAACTTCAGAGACGTGATGGGTATCAATATTTAAACATGATAAAAGAAAAGAAAAACGGTTTTTCTAAACTCTTAATTTCAAGTAACTGCCCGCGGCCGTTGACTCCTAATCAGTTGTCGTTACTCGAAGTATAAGTTTACTTATTTTTGTTTGATATCGCTACCCATTATTATTATTATTTAATACTTTAAGCACACTTGAGGAGGAGCTCGTGGCTAAGTAATAATAGCCGCAGCGGTCGATCCATCAGGTTAAGCTACGCTTGCCGAGGTTGGTCCGTGGATGGGTGACCATCTTTACATACCGAGACTCCTCCACCTCCACGCCTCAGAAAGCACAGTAAGCCGTTTGTCCCGGATATCATTCATGGATCTTTGACAGTCGTTACTGGTCATCAGAAGCCCGAAACTCTGACAACCAGTTTTACCAAGGGGTATCGTATTACCCAGTTTACTGGATTGTGGAGGTCAGATAGGCAGTCGTTGCATGTTAAATACTGGTATTCAGCTCCATCCAGTTAGACTGGAAGCCGACCCCAACATAGTAGGGAAAAAGCTAGGCTGGTTGAATAAATTATATGGGACATAAGAAGAAGAATTAATGATGACACACAAACACTATATTTTGATTTTTATGTTGATAAAGGACATTGACACAGCCCTGTAAAATTTTTGTTCAGTGCAGTAATCACTCTCATGAAAACCGGGTCAAGTAAGTACCTACCTGCTGTTGACAAAAATAAAGTAATAATATCTTAGAATGGAACCATCCTTGGTGAAATGATGAATAACAAGTACTTTTAACTTCTCAAACAGGACCAGCTCGTTACATACAATGTTTGGATAAAGATCGCGTAGATGAGAAGCAGTTTCGCACAGGTATACCGAATATCTATGTTCTTAAATACATACTTGAGGAAATTGGTTTCAGAATGTGTAATGAGCGCGCGACTCTTCCTTTAAGTAGCGCGAAACCTGGCAACATAGGAGCGCTGTGAAAAAAAGAAACGAAAAAAGTAATTGCAGTTTTTCTGTTCATTACTTGAAGATGAATGTTGGCCTCTCTAAAGGGAGTTCACATCGCTAGCTTTTGTTTTGAAGTATTCATATGCAAACGTTCGCTTTTTGAAAATGGCTATGCGAGCCAATTAATTGTTGGCGGACTAAAACGACGCTGACCGAAGAAGCATCGGGCATGCATATAAGTTTTGTAATGCTTGGTTGAACGAAACCCTGACCAAATGATAATAATGGAATGTTTTTTTATCTACTTCTTTTCGTATTAAGGTGAAGGTTTGCACCTTAATAGAAGTGCCAAAAACATTGCCAAAACCAGTTTTAGAATAATCCCTAGACTTGGTTAATAGGTATATCTGACTTACAAATATGTAGGTACCAGACATATAATTATTACGAAGCCAATGCAGAGAAAGTAACACGTGTGCCAACAAAATTTTTCCCTAAAAATATATTTTTTAATATCTTTTATGAACCCCGGAGCTCAAGTATGAGGTTTCATAATGTTTCCCTCCTCGTCCTTATGTCACAGACTCCCAGTTTCTCCCTCAATTCGCCAAGTTTTTAATTTAATTTCACAGAAGAATGCTTTTCGTAAACTCGAGTGCTGACGGGAACTGAATTACAAAAAATCCTGTACAAATGCTCGAGAAAATGGTTGATTTACAGCTGCGTAGAGCATTACTAATTAAATTTTACTTCTAAGGAAGTAATAAAAATGTGGTAAATACAATTTTCGTTTTAAAACCCGTTGAAATTATTTTAATCACAAACTTAGCAGTACTAGGTATTCACATGGAGCTCATTTGAGAAACTTTAAGGCGGGTAAGGTAACACACCTCCACCACGAAACCATAGAAGCGAAACCCTGACTCGCGTCATGTTCCGCTACTTGCATCTGATTCGAGTAGCGGAAAATGACGCAAGTCAGTTAAACTGAACTACTGCGGTGTCAGCGCAATAGTTTTGCGTCGGTGTGCTAACAGCGTGAACCAAAAATGTGTCTCCTAAAACTCCGATGAGTTTATAAAAGAAAAACATAACTGACTGAGGTGAATGTCGCTTATTAAATATTCACGTCATTCACACCATATAAGTCGACTGGTGTACAAATTCTACTATCACTTATTTTTGACTTTACCGAACAAAGGTAACTTACGGAGCTGAAACGTGGACATTTACGGTACGGCTTGTCGATAAATTCAAGGTCGCTCAGCGAGCTATTGAACGGGCTATGCCTGGAGTCTCTCTGAGGGATCGAATCCGGAACGAGGTGATCCGGCAGAGAACCAGAGCAAGCTGGCTATGGGCCGGCCATATTAGCCGTAGAACCGATGACTGTAGAGACGGTACGGATGACGATAGATGTGTTGATAAGTAGAGACTGCGAATCGGCAAACGTAAGGTAGGACGCCCTCAGGATGGATGGAGCGACGATCTTCGCAGGGTGACTGGTAGCGGCTGGATGATAGATGCCGAGAATCGAGCTTAATGGTGTGTAATTTGAGAGGCCTATTTCCAAAGATGAACAAAGATTATTTTTTGCAGGAATGTACAATTTACTGGCGTGTTTCGTCAACATTGGTAAACTCTACTTATTGTAGTGACCTAGCAGTACAAGAAACTTGTAGATACATAATTATGTACCTTTCATGGGATATGACAGATCATCCCCATATTATAGGTATCATCCTTAATTAATCAACATTTTCCAGCTGATTTCAGGGCCCTAAAGTATCCAACAAAACGCAGCGAACATTTCCATTTAAAACTTCATGTTTTGTTCCACTTATTAGGGTTTTCAATTAATTTCTCTTCCTACAAACCAAAGTTTATTCCTGCATCGTTACCACAAAACTGTGGCTCAGCTCTTTGTATTTACCAATTGTCTGCCCTGTGGACTATTCGTTACTGATAGACAAACGGATTTGTTAGCTTTATTATTTTTTGCTTCCGTCCGTAGCTCGGCTCCGAAATATTGGTACACATGAAATTAGAGTTTTTATTACGAGTGTTCTAAAATGTAATTAATACATTTTTGTTCCAGGCGCGGATTTCTTAAACGACCCGAATAATAAATCATTAAAAACTTATATTCACTGACAGACAGCGCACAGGCTATGCTGTGTATAGAAGCTTTTTGAACAAGAAATTTTGCGCAAGTGTTCCTTAATATAGAAAAAAAAAAAAATATATATATATATATATAATTATGTCGTATCTGTATGTGTTTTACTGTGTGTACATAAATAATAAAATAAATAAATAAAATATGCACTTAGGAAGGGGTTTTTGAAAATCCGTCCCCTAAAGGGGTTAAATAGGGAATTAAAGTTTGTTACGAAATATTTCACATTTGACGATGGATAATCCCTTCGGGCGCACGGCTTGCGGTGTTATAAATTCGCTTTAAAATAAAAACATAAAGGTTTTTATTACTTACCATCACGTGTTTCCCCGGAGGATTAGGCAGAGGTGTTTTTTTCCACATTTCGCCAGTTATTTTTAAGTCCTATATAATAGGAGGCGAGCCTATTGCCATCAACCGGGCACAAATCCAGAGTCCAGGCTGCTACTGAGAAATTCCTAGTGGAAAAACCCAATAACACTTTTCCTGACCTGGGAATCGAACCCAGGATCTCATGCTCAGCAGTAGCGCTTGCGACCACTGCACCATCGAGGCGGTATTTATTTCTTTGATTTAAACCATCCTTAACCCAGTTTATGACTGTGCCATAGTTGGTTAAAAACTGACCTTTGTCAAACAAATTCAACGTTTAAATAAAACTTGACAACAGAACCACTATAATTTACAGTTCAACAGGAAATTTCCATTTGAGTCGTTAAGTCATCGTTAGAAAAACTTTCAGTTTCAATGTTCCACCCTATCGCTTTGAATAGGTTACTGTATTTGAACCCTAGTGCGACGCGTACTCCTTATCCGTTGTCGGCTGAAATCGGCGTCATACGCTCGTACGTCGTCGGCCGAACTCAGCCAATCGAACTAAATATATGGTAAACCAAGTGAGTGCGTACACCTATGGTCTGTTACAAACGTATCTGATGAAAATGTCAACAAATCTTTCCTTCGTCCTTAAGATGTGTGGCGGAGGGGAGTGATGTGGCAGCATCTACATCGCCACATGCGAATTGCGCATCAAAGACCTGACGTCACACAAAATCCTGACGTCACACAAATCCTGCATCGCGCAAGCAGCGTTTACCGCGCGAACAACATATATATGTCGTCGCAAGCGATTTCAAGACGACAACTTTATCAAAATTACTACCCGTTGATTTCATAATATTGGTCAAACTGTAACTTAATTCTTATTGGTTGATCGGTTAGTACTGTGAACGCAGTGAGGTGGCGCTTTAATTTTCCCGCCACAAGCGTGGACAGAGTCGATCGAGAATGCGATATTCACATTGCCGTAGCTGACGCCTTATTGTGCAGATCATACGATCGAAACTGTCACGTTCACCGTACAAGCCTTTGTTCCTAGCTACTAATAACGACAACTATTGTAAATTTCCGAATAAACGTGACTCTGATTGTGCTTCTACCTACGTTTTACTGGTTTGCCCGAGTACCCACCTGCAACATGGAACCCGTACCAAGAAACGAAGAAGATCACCCCGTTATCGCTACGCCCACGTTCCCGCCGTCATATGTATAACGTTCCGATGTCATCGTTTGGGCAGTTGCCCGCCAGACCCAATACCCGCCAGGTCGGAGAATCCTACCTTTTCTATAGAGGATGACTTTACACTCATACCTCTTAATCTTTTTTCATTTGACATTGAGGTTAATTTTATAACCTCTATTTTCGTCGATGATTTTTCAATTACAATGTCATCATAATAGTCAACTTAACCTAAACAGAGTGTGTTTACACTTTTGTCAGATATTTTTGGACAGACCGTATTTATCGGTTGACGATGTCGATTGAAGTACGCACAAACTTTTTAGTTCGGCTGATTAGGATTAGGTATTTCCGAGCCGTAGGCTTACGTGCTAGACAAAACGTATAGCCTACGCATTGTATTTCGTGCCACACGCAAATATTAAACAAAACTTGCTAACTGATTAATTTTGCAGGAACTAAAAGGCATAAATGATCTATTACCTAGTTTTTTTTTAATTACGAATACTGTATAAAGGTGATTAATTTAGTTATCATGGCGATCAAAACGCCATTTTGAATCAATTATAATTAATTTTAATTCTGATGAACACGAAACACTATTTATTAGATAAGATAATGTACACATCAGACTGCAAAAAGACTTCATAAACCGTCGAGCAAAACCGTCAATTACCACGTTGGTCTAACCTATTAGGCTCAACATTGTGTGCTAACCCTCGAACGATCACAGTAAACTTGACATAGTTCGATAAACCAATAAAAAGAGAGGGCGTGGCCTAATCTTTGCCCATATTACACTTTAGAACCATTCACACTGTAAACACGAAATTAATAAATGTCAAACAGCCATGCAATTACCGGTTTCACTATACCAGAGAAAAAGTTTAAACTCGACTTTATGTTATGTTAGAGTAAATGCGAACTACCCATACGCTTGTTTTCAATGGAATATTCAAACGGCCCTCACTACAAATAGCGGGCGGAGTAGCCTCAGTAATTTATGTACCCCACTGTCGTACGCTATGTCCATAAACGGTCAAGCAAAAATAATCTGTAATGACTTGAGTTATAATTTAAAATCGATCGGTGAGTTGGTGTGTTTTAAAGGAATTTCTACGTTGTTGGATGACAAGAACAATGTTGTTTGCATGTTTCAGAAGACATTATTATAGCACGACAAGCTTAGTGTTAGTAGTTCATAGCTTACTTGATTACAAAAAGTTTTTTCAGTATCTCTGCTTTATTTCAAAAGAAAAGACATTTGGTAACACGCAACCGTATATTAACGTCGGGTCAAACGCGTCTACCTGAATGGGACGCCATGTAAGGGACATGAAAAGTGAAGGGAAAACTGAATAGAACGGAGGCACTTTTCGTCCGATTGTGAAGCAACTTCGGGTAGAATTTTCTGTTCATTCACAGGCTTTCAAAAAGCTGTATACAAAGAGTGCATTGAAGCTTCAATGAAAACATGAGAACTAAAGATATTCGCGTTTTTGTTGGGGCCCAGTGCGCCATTTTTTACACGGTGTGTCTTCCCAAACTCTCTTATTGTAATAGGATTTTTTCAGTTATTTTTGTGATAAATATACATTATTCGTATCAAAGAATTTAGAATAACTAAAAACTTAAAACTAACTTACAGCAACTTACAGTACTTACTTACTCTCTAGTTAGGCTTATTTCGATTTGTTGAGTATTTGTCACATCATGTACACACTTATTCAACTTTTGAAAGTGGAGGAGCTTGTGGCTAAGTAATAACAGCCGCACGGGTCGATCCATCAGGTTAAGCTACGCTTGCCGGGGTTGGTCCTTGTATGGGTGACCACCTTTACATATCGAGGCTCCTCCGTGCCTCGGAAAGCACGTTAAGGCGTTGATCCCGGCTGCGTAAAGCCAATCCCTGTATATGAGCCAACACTGGATGGTGCTGAATAGTACACAGACATTGTCCTGCACAAGTTTGAAAACAACCATACAAATCTGTTTCGACCCAGCACCTTAGTTGATTGGTTTTTACCGCACAGAGTTAGCCCTCATATGTTTGCAACAGATAAAAGAACAATCATGTTCGCTCTCAACACTTTTCTATAGCTACGCGCGATACCGCAACATGATTGTCCTTAAAGAAAGTATGGCGTCTAGGAATAAACTTGTGCCGAATATGGAGCGAGTTAGAGCGAGATAATTGGATGGCATCATAGTTTTCATTCGTTTCTTATTATTCGAATTTTCGCAAAAACCCTAGTGATACCCTAGGGATATTGCAAAAGCACGGTTAATTAGACAAGCATTGGAAGTAGCGCTCGCTCGGCTCGCGCGCGGGTGGTCACAGTTCTAACCGAACCTAACCTATTACTTCATACTTCCAAGTTGCTCTCAGAAATGTTTTCACCATTGTCTAATTATCCGTGTTTTCGCAATATCCCTAGGGTTTTTGTGAACATTCGAATTATCAAAGCGTCTTACGACATATAATATCAGAAAGGAAATAATATATTAAATAATATTTTCAGTAACCATGTGTTAATTCGTAACAGCTTGGTCCAGTAGAAAATTCACAATATAAGCCGGGGAAATTAGCTTTGAACCCTGCACTAAATCCTAACAGTGATTTTTTTTGAATCGTGTTTTTGAACTTAGCTCGTCAAATAATATTAAAAAAATAAACATTTTCCAGGACCGCATCAAGGTAAAAAAAAACAAAAACGTATTTTTGTGAATAAAAATTAAGGCAAAATAGTTAACAGGAAAATATTGGTTATATTATGTAAACAATTCGTAAAACTAATATATTATTTCAGAATTAAACATCCACAGAAATTTTAATAAAAATAAAATTAGTTTTTTTTTAAATTGTACTTCTAGCAATAATATTAACAGGAGTCTTTTTGCATTAAATTACTTAATTAAATATTTTCATACGTTATTCAACAAAATTAAACATATTGTACTAGCGCAAGATATTAATAAAGTTTTTTTGCAATAACGGTTCAGGCAACAATGTAACAGAGTTAAATTTTGTTTAACTTTTATTTATAGGCTCTATCCGACCTAATTATAAGAAAATTAATTTTTTTTCTACCACGTAATATTGAAATTAGATGTTTTCTTAAAAAAAACGTACATGCGGGGGTGAACTTTTCGCGGTATACAGTTTAAAAAACTCCCTTGACCATACCCTACACGTTAAATAAAAAAAATCGCTGTTTTAAATTAATGCAAAGTTAGCCTAAAATTCAGCGTAACTTCCCCGGGCTAATATCCTCAATAACGGGGACACATAATATTGCGACTCAACGCCTAGAGCGCTGGTTCATACACAGATATTGGCTTCACGCGTCCCGGCTGTCATTCGTGAATCTTTGACAGTCGTTGCGGGTCGTCAGAAGCCCGAAAGTCTGACAACCAGTATTACCAAGGGGTATCGTTGTGGAAAATAGGTCGCAGGAGGAAAGAAAAGATGTGTGTACTGTTTGACTTTCCGATTTATTATGTTGTAGAAAACATTTGAATGACCGGCATTAACGAATGATCGAATGAGTGAAAGATCGATTGTGATAATCGAGTGATTGAATTGTGTAATTATTTTAATCTGTTAACACTGGGGTTTTTGTAATATTCCAACAGTTCCCCTCAAAAACACAAGTATACAAAATAAAAGATCATTTCAATCACATAACAAAAAAAAACTGTTTGTGTACCTAATAGAATAATTAATATTTATTATAACATAACAATCAAAATGATGATTTAAGTTAATGATTATTTTAATTATTATTTTAATATTCACTTCAAAATCTGATGATCTGTCTTACAAATTAAAGTTTAATACAAATTTAAATTGTGTCTTAAATCTAGAAACCTTTTGGAAGGAATCGCTTTCGTAAACATATCAGCTAGTTGATTTCCTGTGGAAATAAATTCTAGTTTTATTATTTTACTAGCGATTTGTTCCCTAATGAAATGGTATTTTATGTCTATGTGTTTAGATTTTTTATGGTTAGTAGGATTATTTGCGATACAAATGCAACTATTGTTGTCTTCGTATATTATAATAGGCTCTATTATTTGAATTAAAATGCTATTTAGTAGTGATTTAATCCAGACTGCTTCTCTTACAGCCTCAAATAAAGCCATGTACTCAGCTTCCGTTGAAGAGACGGCGACAGTATTTTGTTTTCGAGTGTTCCACGAAATTGTACAATTATCAAAAGCTTTGAATAAATAGCCCGTTGTACTTTTTCTGTCGTTTTCATCGCCTCCCCAATCAGAATCTGCATAGCCAGTTATTAATTCCTTATAATCACTTTTATGATAAATCAATTTTATACCGACTGTACCTTTTATGTACCGCAAAAGATGTTTTAAGCATTTCCACAATTCTTCATTACTTTTAGATTGGTATCTACTCAATATACTTATAGGAGCACAAATATCTGGCCGTGTGCAAAGCATTGCATACATAAGACACCCAATTGCATTTCTACAGGGTGCGTCATAGTATGTGTCAGAATTTAAAGTCAAATGATTTAATTTACAAGGTAAAGGTGATTTGGAAGGATTGCAATCACTCATAGAAAATCTATTTAAAACATTTTGTAGGTATGTAGATTGGTCTAAAGAGATAGTATTTTTTGACCTTTCGATTCTGATACCAAGGAATAACTTTATTTCTTTTAAATCAGACATTTCAAATTTTTGCATAAGACTGTTCTTATAAACTTGTAATGTATCAATACTTTTAGTGGAAATTATCAAATCATCGACGTACAATACTATATAAACATTTTTATCTAACACATATAAACAAGGATCTACTTCAGAATTTTTAAAACCCATATCTTTAAGAACGATATCCAGACGTTCGAACCAACATCTGGACGACTGCTTTAGGCCATACAATGTTTTGTTTAGTTTGCACACCTGATTATCTTTAGCTAAAATGCCTTCTGGTACCTCCATATAAATATTTTCTTTAAGTATTCCATTAAGGAACGCCGTTTTAACATCCATATGGTGTACATGTAAATCAAACTGATTAGCTAAAGCTAAAATGAATCTAAATGTAGTGATCCGAGCTACTGGTGCGAAAGTCTCATTATAATCCTGCAAGTACTCTTGAGTAAAACCTCGAGCAACCAAGCGAGCCTTATATCGTACGGGTTCACCTAATTCATTGTTTTTAATAGTAAATACCCATTTGCAACTTATTATATTGATATCTTTAGGTTTTTCTACTAAAGTCCACGTTTGGTTGCTTCGAAGTGACTCAATTTCACTCTGTACAGCTTTTAACCATTTGTCAGAATCATGTCTATCAAATATATTCTTAAATGATAATGGCAATGATTGTAAAGTAATTAATGACAAAAATAAATCAGGATCATGCATCTGTTTATAATTTTTCGGGGGTAAATTGAGAATTCTTTCGCTTCTTCTTAAATTATTAGGTTGACTTCCTAATGACGAATTTTCAATCAAAGAATCTTGAGGCTGACTTTCTATTAGTTTTGCCGAATCATTGTCGAGCTTACTAATTTTTGTGGGAATCACAATGTTGTCACTACTGCTACTTGTTGGTCGCGATTGTGTAAAATTCAACTCATCGAATATGACATCACGAGCTATGAATACTTCACTATTTTCAACATGAAATAATCTATAACCATTTGCATCGTAACCAACTAATATTGACTTATGAGATTTTTGATCGAATTTACTTTTTCTAGTTTTATTATGAACGTATGCAGTACAGCCAAACATTTTTAAGTGATTTATTTTCGGTTTCTTACCATGCCACATTTCGTATGGTGTTTTATTTATCAGAGCTTTAGTGGGTAGAATATTAGTTAAATAAGTTGCTGTTAAAACAGCTTCACCCCAAAATATTTTATCTAATTTCGCACTTGTAACCAATGTTCGAGCCATTTCGGTTAACGTACGATTCATCCTCTCTGATACACCATTTTGTTGCGGAGTGTAAGGTACCGTTAAATGATACATTATTCCCTTATCAACACAAAATTCTTTGAACTCGTTAGAAAGATATTCTCGGCCATTATCACAATATAGATTAACAATCTTAGAATTAAGTAAGTTCTCACTCTTAGCCACAAAATCCTTAAAACATTTAAATACTTCTGACTTAGAATGCATTAAATATGTGACTGTATAATGAGTAAAATCATCAACAAAAATAGTAAAATAATTTTTATCATCAAATGTAGGTGGTGTTATAGGACCGCAAACATCAGAATGAACAATAAAAAGTGGTCTGTTGTTATTGGATTTCACTTTTGACTTAGCAAAGGGTAGTCGTGATTGTTTACCAAGTATACAAGACTCACATAACTCATCACTAGGAATTACATCATTGATAATATGATTATCCTCAATTAGGTCTTTTAAAATATTAAATTTTTGTTTATTCAAATGACCGAGACGTTTGTGCCATAAATCATAATGTTTAGAAGTCTCAGATAAATTTAAATTACATTGAAATCGCAGATTCGACCGTACTTTAAAATGTATCTTAAAAAGGTTATTACTACTTATACCGGACATTAAGCATTTGTTGTTTTTGTAAATATGAACTTTATTATTGTTAAAAATAATCGACATACCTGCTTCTTGAATACGATTTACCGATAGTAAATTATATGGCACATCTGGTGAATATAGAATATTATCGATTGATCCTTGAAAACCTAGATTACTATTAACATTTATTAGTCCTTTACCAAATGCGGGAATGTTAGTGCTGTTCTTAGCTACCCCAATTTTTAGCGGAGTGGGTAACTCTGAGTATGAAGAGAAAAATTCCTTTGTATTTACAATGTGGTCAGTTGCGCCCGAATCTAAAAGAAAAGTTATTGTATCATTAGTAGTATTACTATGCGAATGAAGTAACTTACATGTTGTAAACATAAAAGCGAAACTGTCCTCATCATTGCCTGAAATCTGCATTGAATTTGCGGTTGCTGTCTGGCTACTACCACCGCTATCTTGCTGAATTTTCTTATAGTAATGGCAATCCTTCTTGACATGATTTCGTCGACCGCAATGATCACAATATAACTTCGAAATCTTATGCATTGAGTTTCCAGGCTGTGGCTTCTTCTTATATCGAGTACTATCACGGAACTTTTTCTTGTCAAATCCAGGTCTTGATGTAAATTTCTTCGTAGATATATGTAACACTTTTAGTTCGGTTGTAGTATCAGCTTTTAATTTCACTTCGTGATCTAAAAGACGTGTCTTAACAAATGCTAGATTTAATTGTTCTTCTCCTAACGTTTCTAATGCTGTTATAACGCCGTCGTAAGAAGAAGGTAAGGTTAACAATAAATGTGATACTTTGTCCATCTCATCTAACTTTGCACCAGCTGAAATTAGTTCCGTAATTATATTGTCGAAATTATTGAAGTGCTGGAATAACGTCACATCCGGTTGCAATTTTAAATTTAATAATTGTTTTCGCAATGCCAACTGTGTAGCTAAACTCCTCCTTTCGTAAATTTTATCCAAATCATCCATTATAGATTTTGCCGTAGCAGCACCTTTGGCAAAATTCAAAAATGCATCGCCTAAATATTCCACTATAGTACCTTTTGCTAGCATATTTTTCTTTTTCCACTCTTCATCTGGGTTTGATGGCGGTAGTTCATCAACCACACACAACACTTGCAATTCTCCTAAAAGTGATCTAACGCGAAATTTCCACGTGCTATATCGTTCACCGTTAAACTGTTGAATATTTCTTTTACTTCGCGACTCCATTTTCAAATTATTTTTAACGAACTAACAGTTGATTATTTTTGAACACTAATATAATCTTAACACTGTATTACTACGTAACCTGAGCCCATAACCTGTGGAAAATAGGTCGCAGGAGGAAAGAAAAGATGTGTGTACTGTTTGACTTTCCGATTTATTATGTTGTAGAAAACATTTGAATGACCGGCATTAACGAATGATCGAATGAGTGAAAGATCGATTGTGATAATCGAGTGATTGAATTGTGTAATTATTTTAATCTGTTAACACTGGGGTTTTTGTAATATTCCAACAATCGTATTACCCAGTTACTGGGATGTGGAGGTCAGATAGGCAGTCGGCCCTCCCCAGTCGCCCAGATCCCACCATAGTTGAGAGAAGGCTACGTAGATGTACCTTTTTGAACGAAAATTCATTCGGTTGAAAAACTTTGAACAGCACTGTAGAAATGAAAAAGAGCGCATTTTTACCTAGGTACAGCTTTTGTTTTCTCTTTGAGCCCTCGTCAGCTACCCACATTGTTAGCACTCTAAGTACACACTTGGTTACCTAAATGTTTAATCATATTTAAGTATTGCTGAGCTGACTGTGACCTGACCTACACCAATTGTGTGTCCTATTTTCAACCTTGACAACAATGTGTATTTTACTTAGAGAAAAGTAAAATCCTGTCATGGCGCTCTATAATAATAAATTAACATAACATTACATCACGCCTCTATTTCTTCAAGGGTTAGGCAGAGGTGTACCTAAAGTACACCCACATTTCACCAGTTATGTTTAAGTCCCATGTAATAGGAGACGAGCCTATAGTTATCAATCGGGCTAAAATCTAGACTCCGGGCTGCTACTGAGAAATGCCAGATGGAAAACTCAATATTACTTTGCCCGACCCGGGAACCGAACTTGGCACCTCATGCTCTGCAGTAGCACTTGTGACCACTACACCAACGAGACAGTAATAAATGAATATTACCTACAACAGGTTTTTTTTTCAAAGAAGTTTATTATGATCTTGCAATTTTCTCCAGGATAAGAAGATTGACCTAATTACCTACTAGTAGTTTATACTTTTATAGCTTAGGTAAACTTTTTGGCTAACTATACAGGGTAATTGGGTATATGTCGGCAATCCGTTACGGGGATGTAGGAGAGGTCATTTACAACCAAATGATCCTTTCGACTCCTAAGCAAATGACAGCAATTTTCAAGTCATTCGACCCTCTAGGCTTTTATTTCATTCATTTTGAAATATAAAATGTCAAGTTACTCGAAAATAGTTGACATTGGCATAGGGGTCACGAAGGGCCATTTGGTTGCAAATGACCTCTCCTTCATCCCCTTAACGGATTGCTGACAATAGCCCTGTTTATACAATATGTAACTGAATTAATGCACATTAAGAAAGTATGTACGTAGTTTTCAGAATCGTTTACTGAATCGATTTCTGTCATTTTCAATATAGGTATTTATATATTTATCCCGAAAATAATTAAAACTACGTAAATCACAGCTGTACAGTTAAAAAAAAAACAAAATGGACGAAGTACCTACCACGCTAGACCCACATGCTTGTGCGACTGTGTGCGTGCGTATATTTGTAATGTGACCACAATTTTTTTTCACAATCTGTGTAACAAATTTTATAAATAAACAATGTTTAGTGCTTATGAATAGTAAAAATTCAGTGAATGTAATAAGCTTATAACATAATATTCTAATAGGGAAATTTGTCGGTGTGCGTTAATTCTCAGAGATGTTATACCTACCTCTTTTTTACTCCAGTCCCTAATTATATTTTCCTAAAAACGCATTTCCACTAAAGAACTAAACTACATTACACTTTACACTATTCTACTCCAAAGAAACCATTTAATAAAAAATAAACAAAACTATGTAGAATTATGTTTCGGCGATCGGGAATTTAATTTAAAAATCCTTTATTTGTTATAATTATTTGAATTACAGGAAAACAGTGTATTAAGTTTATGCTGAAGGGTGATTTAAAAGCTAACTACAATCAATGATATGGAATAACATGTAATTGATCTTATTGCTAAGTTGCACTTTAATACGTAGGTCTGCGGCTGCGTACTCAGCGTAAACGGTTGTTACGATGAGTTAACTCTAGTTATCCCTAAAATAAATACAATTCTTCATACCAATTCCGCTGCTCTTGTTTCACAGACAGACAGTAAATATCTCCAAAATAAGTCGTGAAACATGACAAACACTTTACTGAAATAGATGACTATTTCAGCTTAGTATCTGGTTCACACGGATCCTACTAAAGCTCGCGCTTAATATGTCTAAAACCAGACAATTCAATTTAGGTTTTGTGTTCCAAATGCTGTAGAAATATATGAGATAATAAATTGAATTGTGTATTTATTAATAGCTGCTTTGAAAGCTTTTAGTAATATTATTGTGAACACAAAACCTAAATTGAAGCAAATATATTTAAAGTAACTAGATATCCTAATCCTAACTATATCATAAATGTCAAAGTGAGTTTTTTTTTTTGTTTATTTGTTTGTTACGCTTGCACGTTTAAACGGCTTAATGGATTTAAATGAAATTTGGCACATGGGTAGGCTATGACCTGGGTTAGGACATAGGATACTTTTTATCCCGATATTTCTACGGGACCGAGATTTATGCAGGTGAATCCGCGGGGCGCAGCTAGTGAGATAATAAATTGAATTGTGTATTTACGAGTATTAATAACTGCTTTAAAAGCTTTTAGTTATTTTATTGTGAACACAAAACCTAAATTGTATCAAATAAGTGTAAAGTAATTAAGTGTTTGAACAAATCGTTAGTTAGCATTTCTGAAATTTATTTTTAATGTTTTTTTTCGGACAGAAATCCTTTATGAAATTATTTAAAACATTCTATTCGATGTTTGAAAACTAACTCACAAGCCGATTCTTAGTTTTTATAAAGAAGACTTATCATAAATTATTTTCTCTAACATCATTAAGTAAACCTATTTTTTTCGAACATTTTAGGTACTAAATTTAGTCCTAAACACAGTTCCCTGATGAATTACCCATTAAAAAAAATACCACGAACAAAAATAAAAATACACACCTTGAAATAGATCCAATTACTCCAAAGGCCGGCGACACAATTTAATCATAAGTTAAAACCACGAAAATTAGGTCACTATCCGTATGTGACTATTTTCGAACAAATCAATAAACCCGACCTATTGCACTAAATACGGCGTGGCTTTTATAAAGTGGCCTAAAAATAATAAAACATTTTGAGGCACTGTTAGAGTGGGCATGCATCAAAGATGCATAAGCTGTGATCACGCGAGCCGCTAAACGAAGGTTACACGCGGGACCTACAATCAGACAGAAAAAAGTATGAGTATTTTTCCTAGAACCATAACAGTCGATAACACAATGTAATTATCAAGGCATTATGTATGTAGGATGTATTGATTACGCTTTCATTTGGAACATTTCTTTAGAAGCCGAGTTTCTATGGAATGTTGGTTAGTCATGGATTTTATTTGTAGTGTAGTAATAAAGGTCAAATTTATGAGTTGATTTAGAAGTTGTGGTGGTCGTAAAAAGGCAATTAAATTACCTACAACATTATATTTTATATGGCGTCTTATGGGTTTAGAAGTAACAAATAAACTCTATTAGCTTAACTAATAGCTTAGGCATAAATTATGCGAGAAAATTATGCACTTAAGTACATCGTAGTCTAACGCTCACGTGCTTCACTAGAAAATGTTAGGTACTTACCGTAGAATCGTAATTTAGCTTCAAGATCAACAACGTAGTAGTCCACTCGCAAAATAATGGTTTACTTCTTACTTAACCGCGTGATAAGGAAGACCGTACCTGAAAACAAAGACAAAAACTATCAGAACACGTAATCTCAAAAAATTTATACACACTTATTTTTTATGAAGCATTGCTTGCCGCCTAACAAAACACTGAGTCATCGTCCCGCACCGAGGTCTTTGTCGCCATAACGTCATATGAAATAGGCCCAAGAGACCTAATAGGTAATGCTAACCGTTGATTACCATGGCCTCACGTGCCAGCGGCCCTGATGGTTGCCCTATGCAAATACACGACGCATGTCTGATGTACCGATAACGAGAAGGTTATGCTGTTTAATTACATTGAAATGGTCATGGTATTTGCCATAAATGTGTGACAACGATGATAAGATGCATAAAGGATATATTTATGGGTAGTAGTAAAACCTTGGAGGTTGGAATTAAAAGTTTCAGGCTTCTGTTTTATTCTGAAAATGGGTTTTTTTTTGACGATCAATGGAAGCCAAATCCCTCCTACCTGACAGCCTAAACAAAGTTACATTATATCAGCGATAATGATTAACGATAAAGGCGATTAAATGTATGAGAACAATTCCCATACATTATTAACGTTTCCTAAAATAGTAAATTCAATTCAAAATATTTTATTTCTCATAAACCTACATGGGCACTTAAGAAACGTCAGAAGCTAGGTGCACGGTTCCAATTGGTCGTTTCCTATGGAGAAGAGCCGGCAAGAAACTCCACGGTTACTCTTCTAAAAATAATTGGCTTTTACAATATTTTCAAATAACAGTATTAATAGATATGGGAGGACAGTGTAGGCCTTTCAACAATTACCAGGTACTTAACAACATAGAAAATGGTCAACAAATCAACAGTCCACTAAGCTTACAACGTTCTCGCATTCACAAAATAGAAAATAATCAAAATATATAAAAGATAAATTAATGAATAAAAATAAAAACTTATTTTAAACGTAATGACCTGATTGCCATTACAACTGTATGAGACTGGTATAGGCTACTAATAAGCTTATATCAATCCTGTCGAATATGTACAGAACTCTTTGAAAGCCCTTGTCACTTGTCCAGGCTCCTCTTTTTTTTTTTTGTGGGAAATTATCAAATAACTTCTAGCGCTCAGGGAGGGCGTGTCAGACTCTTACTGACTAAAACCCACCCGTGTTCCTTCAGTTGAATGTACGTTGCTACGGCCACGGTATCCCTTTCGGAATTTCCCGCGACCCCGGCAGGCATTGGTCCTAGCGGACCCCGTCAGTTGTGCTGACATCTCTTTGAGGCGCGCGTGGAACACAACGTGCCGTCACTTGTCTAGGCCCTCAGGAGAAGATTAATAGAACAGGTGCTGTTCCGATGGAACTTAAAAAGTTCCTGCGTGGTCTAATTAGTGCATATTTGTGAAACTTAAATATGTAACGCTACTAACAATGCTCATTGCTAAGTTCTGAACAGACATAATGTCGATTGAAATTGGAACAGAAAGTCGAGGAATCGAGCTCGTATTTTTGTAATCCAATACGGTTTTTCTGAGTCACTGTCACAACGTAAACGATGCCGACGTAATCCTAACCCTCGAGACTAAAAGTTTCCAAAACTAAGAAGAATGGAGATCGATCTCTTGACATGACAGCGGTTTATTTGTGAGCTTTAAATTCGGATCTAAGAAAGACTTATTGATAAGCTCTGCTTTTTATGTATCGACATTATTATCGAAGGAATCTCTAAAAAAATCCAAACGTTAAAAAGCGCATTCAAATATTTATTTATACACTTTTTATGGCATTATAAAGGCGATGTAGTTTTCTCCTGTTTTTACTGAAATTCAGAATCAGTAACTTGCTTTCTGATCAATTAACTTGAACTTTACTCAAAGGACCGAATACAATGTGAAAGTGCACTTAGTGGTCATTCATTTATACAAGTGTCCCTGGAAGTATGGATCAAATCGAATAGGGGCGTGGGTAAGGTCATTTACAAACTTTTGAATCCCAAGAATGTCGGTGCTATTTTTTACTGTTCAAAAGTTACGACCAATTTTTGTTATTTCCAATCATTTCGCACAGTGCTCAAAGAAAAAAGCCATTAAAAAAAAACTATCAGTTCTATCAATAATTTTTGTTTCAGGACGTTGTAGTGGAGTGGGCCTTTCTTGTGATAGTGATTTATGCAGCTACAAAACATGTGTTCAATAAGAAAAAAACATTTGACTACTGCAAATGCTTCGGTCTGGCAAAAATCTACTAAATTTTCGAGCGATTTTCATGGGAAAATATTACACTAGCGAAAGTTGACCATGTATTTGTAAAACTTGCCCAAGTGATAGAGATGCTTTGGAGGTATGAGTCACTGGGATATCCTTGTTAGTTTTAAAGTTAGAGAATTGTATTAACAAGGAGGTCGGATTTTTAGAGTTTTCTAAGGTTCAAATTTTCAATTGTTTTTATTGCGAAAAAAACACAAAAATTGGTCATAACTTTTGAACCGTAAGAAATTACACCGACATTCTCAGGATTAAAAAGTTTGGAAATGACTTTGCCCACGCCTCTATTCGATTTGATTCATACTTCCAGGGCAGCCTGTATACATGAGCTGAACGTTTCAGTCGACGTCTGCATCCGACGAGTCGACGAATGCCGCCAACGAGTGTCGATGGGTGCAATTGCATTAATATGAGCACTTACTCGTAGTAGTAGTTAATCATGGAGGATTCATGGAAACTATTCTAATTTCGAAGCGGTGTTTAAAGAACAACATTACAGCATTATTCAGTAAACATAATTAACTAGTGCATTATACCAGGTACCTACATATTCGTCATGTACTGTTGCATTTAAGCGCTCTCTCTCTAAGCTCCCAGTTTACATGGCAGCGCTAAGACCGTTGCGTCAGGTACACTTAAGTTATGTATATCAACTTAGAACTTGCGTGGCACTTTATGCTAATAAAGTAACTTGAGTTACACACGTGTCAGTTCATACAGTACGTCACCTTTTTACTGTAGGACGAAGAAGTATAGTGGGGTCTTTCAAGGGCTGAATAAAAAATAGACTTGATATAAAATAATTATAGTGAAATTAAGCTTTGTTTTCCTAGGAAAGCGGTTCCGTCATTATTATAACGGCCGTCAAGAAAATCAGTCATTTTCACGAGTATTTGACTTAAGAAGGTGTCAAAAAACGCTCTGTATTTGGCCAGCTGTTATTATGTGAAGAGCTAACATTTACCGGGTAATACGTCTTTTATTGACTTGAATGTGCCCTGGTGGCTGTAAGTATGTCATGCTCACTCATATGTCTCGCTGATGGTGGCGCGTGTGTTGGATCATTTAACTCCCTTCAAAATGATTGAGTTGAATGGTGCTAATCCATGCGACATGTTCGTGAACCGGCACCGTCAGTTGGAACTGGTCAACTCTTAGCTGCCATGGCTGATTACAATTTTTGAATTGTTTTTCGTTTTATTTTTTTTATTACAGACGCTTCTAACGTGCACGTCTTTCTACATTGTTCTCACATGTTTAATTTCAACATGAATTATGTAACCAATATTTTGTAACAATTTATTTAAAAGAGTGTCCGTGAAGTTTCTTGCCCGTTCTTCTCCATAGGTACCTACTACGCTTTGGAATGGGCAACTAACTTCATATTTCTGACTGACCGATTCCTTGACAATTCAAAAGTGCCTGTACATGGCTTAATTGAAATAAATGCTTTGAGTTTGAGTTTGACCGTTCACCGATGTCCTGACGACGGTTGATGACGGTTCTTAGAAAACCAAAGCTTTAGGCTGAGATTAGTAAACGTTACATAGCATCTGCTTTAGCTATGCATATAGTTTCTGTCACGGTCGCACAACTCTGAAACTACTAGTGCAAGATAGAGACGAGAACATAATAATATCTTATTGCGTACCTTTCCTTGCTTTAATTTCGAACTTAGATCTTATTTCATCCAGAATAATCAGTCTATAATGTTCCCACTACTGGGACACAGGCCTCCTCTCTGTGAGAGGGAGTGGGCTGTAATCCACCACGCGAGCCCAGTGCGTGTTGGTAGATGTCATACGTCTTCGAATTTTTCGTTCATGGACAACCCGGTTTTCCTGGTTTTATTTCATCCACGAGTGGCTAAAACGACTGATTTTCACTGCTGAATAATGTAAATTTTTGCATTATTTTTATAATTCTCTCTCTGCTTAGTAATACTCATATTGGTTGGTTGTTTGTCAGAAAAATTACTGCCTTTTCGCTACAATAAAAAGTACTAAGCTAAAATATTTTTCTAAATAAGGCATCACTGTAGAATTAAAGATCTCATTGTTACATTAATTCGGTAAACAGTTCGCGTTTGTGAATGATTAATACATTTCTATCGAGTATCGCAAAAACCTAAAAAGAAGATACTATGCCAAATACCTCGTCAAAATCTATAACTTTCAATATAGATGCTATCAAACTCATAAAACTGTTTCATGTTAAATCATAATCGAGTTCAAAGTGTTTGTACATTTTCGATATTACTTAATAATCTCCGTATTTTATGCTGCAAACGTTCCTGAAGCTTACCGAGAAAAGATGGTCACTACAGAAATCGGGACGCTGAGAGTTTCGTTGGAATATTAATCTGAAAAGTGTGTTTATTTCTTTACTTATCCGAGCATTTATGAAATGTAAATGTGCTGGTTCTACTTCGTGTTTCTCCAGTTGATTTTTAGAATCTGCTTAATAAAAATCTTAATGTTACTCATTGTCTAAACCTTCGCTAAAAAACATAAACCACTCACTCTAGAAGCATGACATTTCGCCCAAGATTCCGATATTTATGGAAAGTAAAAGCACTAAGGAAACATTAAAAAAAAAACATCTAATACTGGATGTTTTTTTTTACGAAATAGGCGTAGGCACACGGCTCGATGTTTTTTCCCATGGTGGCAGCGCAGGACTGGTCTTTGTGGTGATGGTTGGTCTTTGGACGTTTATGTCCAGCAATGGACGTGTTTCGACAGAGATGATGATGATGAAAATGATATATTAAATCATGCCAGCATGGATGTAAAGTAAGAAGGTACCTTTAAGTTCCTGGGTTTAATCAAAGTGCATTTTGAATCACAAGATTGGTAGTTTTTAGGCACGCCACAATTGTGGCGATAAGTCCCCTCTTTGAGGAGTGGCAAGAGAGGCGCCACGGCGTCCTCACCTTCCGCCTGACGCAGGTCCACACCGGACACGGCTGTTTCGGGAGGTTCCTATTCCGTATAAGGCGGGAGGAAACGCCCGGGTGTCACCACTGTGTGGATCGCCCGGAGGACACGGTGGGGCATACGGTGGAGGTCTGCCCTACTTGGGCGGAGCACCGCCGTGTCCTCACGGAGGCGATCGGCGGCGGCGATCTCTCGCGTCCGGCCCTGGTTCAGGCCATGGTCCGGAGCGAGAGTGCATGGGAGGCCGTCACTTCCTTCTGCGAAGCAGTAATGCTCGCGAAGGAGAAGGCGGAGCTCGCGAGGGAAAGGCAAGATTCGCGCCCTCGCGCCCCTAGTCACCACAGGAGACTCCCCGGGCGTCGGGAGTCGCAAGCCGACTTCCGGCCACCGTAGGCGCGGGCTTGCGGACGGTGAGCAATGGGTAGCTCGCCGACCCCGACCGAGCCCGGGTCGACGGCGCGTTGTGTTCCATGCGCGCCTCAAAGAGAAGTCAACACCAACTGACTGGGTCCGTAAGAGCCAATGTCTGCCAGCGTTGCGAGTTTGTGCGAAAGGGATAACGCGGCCCCGTCACTCAGGCAACGGAAGGAACACGGGTGGGTTTTAGTCAGTAAAAGTCTGACACGCCCTCCCGCTCCACCCAGAGCGGGAGAAGTTATTTGATATACTACCACCCTCAAAAAAAAAAAGATTGGTAGTATTCCCAAAATTTTCAATACTTAGGTAACTTTAGCTTTCAGTATTATATCTTCGAGATTTGTGTAGAGATTAATGCATCATCAGTCATCATCGTCCTATATCCTATACTATTAAACGAGCAATATTTATATATATATATTTGTAATCACGTTCTCGAAAACGGCTCTAACGATTTCGATGAAAGTTGCATTAGAGGGGTTTACGGGGACAAAAAATCGATCTAGCTAGGTCTCATATCTGCGAAAATTCGTTTTCTACGTATTTTCACCCAAGCAGAAATTGGTTGCCCAAAGTTTAGAACAAGATGGCTACCTTAGAATAATGACATGGCAGTATGGAATTAGTAAGTACCTACTGTCAGGGCAGTATGGAATTAGTATGAACTATCCTATACTATTAAATGAGAATTCTCTACTTTCACCAGAGCAGAGCTCGGTCGACCAGTTTTTAAATAACACCCTTCGTAAGCAAAGTATCATAACAATTAATAATAATTTGTCATTATGTAACAGCTGCTGTTCTCACTTCAAACCTAATGACGTTATTTATCAAGCAATTTATCCGTCATTAGAATTGTTCAGGAAATGGTTTCTTACACCTAAACAGGACTCATAAAATAAATTAACATAATATTTTTCGTAGGTACATCTATCCCTATAAATAAAAATAAAATACTGCTCGTTGGTAAGAGCATCGCTTGAGAACGGCTGGACCGATTTCGCTATTTTTGTTTTAAAATGTTCGTTAAAAGCAAAAAAATAAAAAAATGGAAAAGTTGCCCGGAATATTGAAAAAAACCTGTTTTCTATGGGAATTGAAATTTGGATAGGTCTATCGGGTCAGCTAGTCTACACTAATATTATAAAGAGAAAATATTTGTATTTTTGTTTGTAATAAATAAACTCAAAAACTACTAGACCGATTTAAAAAAATCTTTCACCAGTGGAATGCTGTATTATAACCAGTGATCGGAGTAGGTAGATTGATTTTTAGTACTTGTATCATAAATGCACACAGAAAGAATAACATGGATAAGCCATTTTTCCGGAAAGTAATTCCGGTATTTCCGGATTCAATTAAATATTGTTAATGTTGGTAGTGATATTGTTACTACTCAATTCAAAATTTAAAGGAAGGTATCAAAACTAAATTAATTCATTATTTATCTGTTGAAAAAAAAAAATAGGAAGAATAATAAAGAATAAAATTGCTCATTTTATTACAATTCCTACCTTTTTTTTGAGGATGGCAAATCATCAAATGACTCCTTCCACTCTGGCAGAATACAATTCCTACATAAGTTCCGGTTTTTTTTTAATAATCCACCAATTCCGGAGGAATGTCCATAGTAATATATACGTTTCGGATCAATGACCCCAGTTCAATCTACCTACTCCGATCACTGATTATAACTGAGTAACATATTATGGTGTAATTTGTAAAGATATCGTGCGGGCGAAGCCGCTAGCGGAAGCTAGTCCTGATCCTCACAAAAATTATAAATGCGAAAGTGCGTTTGTTTGTTGATTACGCTTCCACGCTAAAACGGCTGAACGGATTTGGATGTAATTTGGCATATAGGTAGACCATGACCTAAAAAAGGACATAAACTACTTTTTATTCTGGTCTGCAGACGAAGTCGCGGGCAACAGGTAGTTCTAAATAAAAATAACATACCTAGTGAAGTATTAATGTAGATGATTATTGGATTATATTAGTTAATTTGTTTATTTGTGTAGTGATTTATTCGACAAATTCTAAATTGACATGATTACAATAAAACTTGGCATGCGTATTAGTATAAACAAATGAATGCTTCGTGTATGTTTTTCTGTTTCTTTGTTGATTAAAATAAACTTCTTTACGGGTCTTCTTACACTATCTATCTATGATCATAGATCTAATTGTAAAATAGACATAATTGGGATGATGCCTGGGTAAAAAAAATGAAATTCTAATTAGTCCGTCAGACAGATAATAAAAAAAAATTAGACACATATTTTTTGCTTTATCATATTAATAAAAAATTACTTAGATAAAACGCATTTTAAGTTGGGCAGTGGGGGTCGATACGTCACTAGTACGTATAAAATCTACATACTCGTGACGTCATGGCACATTTTACCTCAATGTATCGCCGTGATCTTTAGATTACGTAAAAAAAGAAAAAATACGTGTCCAATATTTTTTTATAATCTCAAAGACGGACTAAAAAAAATGTTTAGTCATCTTCCCTATTATGGGTATCCTTACACAAACATATATCTAGGATCATATATATCAAATACCTATCTGCGAAGCTCACAAATTAACCATAATATGTCTATTTTACAATTTCATAATATTTATGACTCATTGATCGATGATCATAGATATGATAGTGTAATATCCCCCTACTACAGCACCCTAATTGTGTAACATACTGTCAATCGCAATCTGAAAGATTTTGAAGGATATTGCTAATCCACTGCTTCTCTCTCTGCCTAGCCTTTTCCCAACTATGTTGGGGTCGGCTTCCAGTCTAACCGGATGCAGCTGAATACCAGTATTTTACATGGAGCGACTGCCTATCTGACCTCCACAACCCAGTAACTGGGTAATACGATACCCCTTGGCTGACTGGCTGACTGACTGGTGTCAGACTTTCGGGCTTCTGACGACTCGTAACGACTGTCAAAGATCCACGAATGACAGCCGGGACCAACGGCTTAACGTGCTTTCCGAGGCACGGAGGATTCTCGGTATGTAAGGATGGTCACCCATCCACTGACCAACCCCGGCAAGCGTAGCTTAACCTGATGGATTGACTAGTGCGGCTGTTGTTACTTAGCCACGAGCTAGTCCCTAATCCACTGCTTCATATCTTCGAAAAAAATATCAAAAACGTCAATAACGCAATGAAAGTTGTTGAACTGCCAAAATGAAAGCCATTGCCACTGTAAGTGGGTTACGCAATTAGACCGCAGGATTTAGTTTTATTGTATTTTCAGAACCCTAAAACTCGAAGTTCTAACACAGTAACTATCTGAGTTTTTGTTAGGTCTTTGGTTTACCTACTGGCTAATTACAGTTTACCCAAACATCCAATAGTTACAAACTTTCGTGCTATAGTAGTGACTTTTAAAAGTCGTTTGGTTTTCGTAACGATGTGGCCTGGAAAAGTGTTGCAAATTCTGACCTTTTCGGGAATAAGGCTAAAACTGCTGAAGTTGTTTAAACTTCGTCGTTTCTTTTTATACAAGAAAATATTCAAATAAACGCACAGTAAGTCGTACGTAACAAAACCAGCGTAATCCGGCTCTTATTCTATTGAAAATTCCTACTATGCTAGGGCAGCTCACGGTCAAAATATTACCACCGACTTGCACTCGACCGCACCTAAGGTCTATTTAAATTATTTTTCCAAGTGATGTTATTTCCACTTAAACAAACATCAACTTTACGCAAGTATTAATAAATTTGATTTTAGACTGACTAGTACTGTTGAAAGAGTCATAAAAAAATATGAAGTTGTAGGGCAAACTGAACCTTATAAGTACGCGTTACAGTTATTTTTCCTGAAACTCGTGTTTGTTTACATGTTTAGCAAATAAATTGCGAACGCAGATTACATGCTTAATTTATTGATGTGTAACATTTTACCTCTCGCTTTCCTGCAATCTCATGTTCCTGCAATCTATGGGAGCGATTTCGTGAAAAGGGACGGAAGTGTGTCACAGGAAGCCGGTGAAACGTGCGCTGTTTGATTTGACCAATAAGCGCGCGCGGTGCTAGAGTTGGCTGTCAGATGTAGAAGCTACCTAACTAAGAATAAAGATTCAGTAACAATTTTTGCAAAATTGCTGAAAGTATTAGCGATCAAGTGTAGACCATTGCCCAACCTCCAGCACCTAAGTAGAAAAAGTTATTTAATTTCCAAGGAAACCGGTAATAAAAAAACTACAGACCTTATTGTGTACATTATTAATCAAATAGAAACGCGTAAAAATGTTAGATGACGTGTGGTTGAATAAATCATAGTTCAACTGTGTCTAAATATACCTAGTTCACGGCAATATTTCATCAATTTCAAAACGCTAGAAAAATAGTTTTGAATGACAGAGCGTTTTCCTGTAATTTATTATTTATATACTCTTTCTATCTTTTAGAACTTAGTAGGTCAAAATAAATAACATGGGCATTAAAATATTTAACATGAGGCTACCATTTTATTTTGCATGGTTTATTAAGCATAAAACCTTAGCTTAAAGGTTCAAGTAAATATTGAGTTTATCTCTATGTCTATTTGAGCTGTCCCCATCAGCAAAAATACAGCATAATTATCTACCTGAAACTCAAGACAAAAACATGAAGAAAAAAAAAAAAAATAAGTATCCAGCGCAATTTTTCAAGTCCTTCGTTATTTAAAACTACGCATAATTATGTTTATACTTTTCCAAGTTACTTTTAAAAGACTTAAGAACGCTCGCAGTTGAGTACCGGCCTAATTAACTTTGTAGACAAGGTGTGGGGGAATTAAGCTTGCGTATTGGTTTGTGTACTCACAGCTTTAGGGTAAACTTCCTCATAAAAATAAAAATATTAAGGTCCATACACACAATGCAGTCACGTCATCGTCAAGCTACCGATCAGAAACGCCAAAAAAAAAATACAGTCTTTCAGTATTGTATAATGTGTGAAAATATCGTGAGGAAATGCTTGAGATATATTGCTCGACGGCATGTGAAGCCAAGTCAGAGGCCCATGGGCGGCTTTAAAACTCTGAAACTAGTCACTAACCACACGAAAAGAAGAAGAAGATAGTGACTTCGTTAGTTTCACTATCAGCTACCGGGTCGGTTAAGTTACTAGTTGGTACTCTCATTTACTAGACGTGGTAGGTAGGACATGCCTCACACATCAGTCACGTCACTACTCAGTAAACGTCACATCGCCGGCACGTTAAAACGCGCTGACGTGCGTGACTGATGTGTGTGCATGAAACTTTAAGCTTACGTATTGGTTAGACATTCGAGTAGGTACCTACTCACAGCTTTAAGGCTTGTGCAGACCAGCGCGACTAGCCGCGCGACGCGACACCGGTTATTGTTATACTGTGAAGTTTTCTTAGAAATTGTATTGTTCGTGTCGCCTCGCCCGACAAGTCGCGCTGGTCTGCACAAGCCTTTATATTTATATTTTTATGAGAAAGTTTCTGAGAGTTGTAAATCTTAGTAGGTATTCGATTAGCCGGGTAATGGAGCAGAAATGAGCAATTAACTTTTCTAATCGCTTTCTCTAAGGTTAATGACCTGCTGTTTTTTGTTGTGAAAAGATGGACTTAGTCAGCCGATTAATCTTTGTTAGATTTAATTCGATTAGCCGAACAAAATTACTTCTATTTTTGAAGCAAAAAATGGCGACGCTGTCATATTCCTCAAAGTCATTTATTTACTTTAAATGCGGTAATACATTGGTGTTATTAAATATGTATTCTTATGCGCTGACACATTTCGCCATATTTTGGCATGCAAATATAAATAGTACGGCTTATTTTTAAATACGTAATTATCTATACCTAAAGTTGAAAATATTGACTAAACATGAAACTATTTAAATCAATCTTCAATTTACACACCAAAAAAAAAAAAAGTAAACATTTGTCCATTGTATATTTTGTAGTGTTAAATTTATTATTTACTATGTATTTTCTTGTGTACAATAAAGTATATATAAATATAAATAAATAATCATAAAAAATAACAGAACAAATTTATATCTACAATCACAGATTTAATAAGTAAGGAAATTATTACCTACTTACATACCTATCGTTTTTTTTATTTGAATGCGCTCATTCAAACGCGAGTGAAAATGACCAATATTCTTGCATAGATAGGTACATTACATCCATAACACAAACAGGATTATCTCAATGAATGAAAGTAATTTCTATTTTTTTTACCTATTTTTCTACTACAAAATGAGCAAAGGTTTTACTAACCGCATATTTTTTCTTGAATTATTAAGAAAGATTAAATTAATCAGAGACAGTTATATTTGGGTAATATACAAATAGCTTATTGTTTCTTAAAAGTATTTCTATTGAGTGTAATGATTGGAATCTTAGCATTCAATAGGTATACACCTACCTACGTTGTTGAATACGTGACCCAAAACTTATAAGTATCTTTCTTCCTCGTTGATATTTCTTGGAAACTAGCCAAGCCACAATGAAAAAAATACGTGTCAAAGAAAGAATACCTACATACGCCCTTTAAATCAGTGTTATTTTAAGAAAAACGCGGAAACCTGGACAATGTTTTATTTGACAACGCAAAAGTTTTTTTGGGCTATAACTGGTTTTGACTAACACTAACTTTTGCCGGTGCTTGGCACTGAAATTCGTGATGCTTGTCCGCGGGGACCAGAATCCATGCACGAATAAAAAATATTCGGAATGTCGGAACGTAGATCCAATTCCGGGCCAAAAAATACGATACTTTCGGCTATGTTCATTTCTGCGCCATGTAACTCCGACGAAAAACTTGATTGTGTAACGTTGAATGGCATACCACATTCCAAATACGATTTCAAAATAAAAACAAAACAAATGAAGGTCGCGTCAAAAATAAATTCTTATTCGCCAGTAATTTTCCCGAAAACCAATCGTTGGTTTCCGTTTGAACTTGGAACCGATGAAGTGGCTTACATAAATACCATCAAGATAGCAATCGTAACTCAAACACGAGTATGAAAGCAGTCACTGGGAACGATTTGTACCCAAGTTTACATAACTGAAGAAATCACAACCGTACGATTTAAAACCTAAAGGTCAACTTGCCATTTATGACCGTCATTTGTAGGTAATGGTGATAACAGCGGTGCACTGCGTTTTATGTTCTTCGAATAGAATTCCGTGTTCTCTTTTGTTCTTTAAACGAGGATGGAAATTAAAATCTGAGTTTCAAGGCTTGAATGGTAAATGGGGCAGATTAAACGAGCTTGTCTGAACATTTCGCGTGTGCATTAAGGGTGTGTTTAATAATTCAGCTCAAATTAATACTCGCAAATTCTCTTTTATTTTTAAAAGATGTAAAAAATGCAATGTATAGAATTTTTTTTTTGTAGAAGTAACGCGGATAGCAGGACCATTGCGACTGCTCTTTAGGCTCTTTATGATTAACTTTCTCAACATACCTGTAATACCTAATAATTTGTAAATACCAAAGAGTACATTTTCACAGAATGAATATACCTCTTTGGTTTAACTAAGCGCAAATTTCACCAATAAAACTGATCGCGATCAGCTCATCTAAACCGAGTTCAAGAGCTGTCAGTGTCAATATTCCAAAGAAAATAATTACACTGACAGCTCTTAAACGTGGTTAATGGTGTAAATAGTTGTAGTAAATAGTTTTATTGGTGAAATTCGCCCTAAGTCGTATGCTGTCATCGCAGTCCAAAACCCAAATGAATGTAGGTACACCTATCACTTTATTCACTTCACAAAGGAATAATTATTTAGTACACAATACAAGGGGTTTGTATTAATGCAGTAAACTCATAATCCTATTGTTTAGTATTTAGACTTCTAAGTACTTGTACAATTAACTTAAACCAACAACAAAATTCATTTTACTAGACAAAGATGTATGAATATTTAAACAAGTTTAAGTAAACAAGTAATTTAAACATGTAAGTTTTAAAATAATTAATTTTAAAACAACGTATTAAAGTTAGAAAACAACAAGATTGTTTAACAAAGAGGTGGCTTAGGAAAATATAAAATTTTGAAATACCTACTCCAGTAACTTTGGACCACTCACCACTAAGTAAAACTTAATTCGAACATAAAATTTAAAGCTCAAAAGATTCACCAAGAGAAGAACGTTATTATTTAAATTAATTGAATCTGTAGTATAGCCGAATGTAGCAAGCGTGGCGTATACGCTGCGGTGCCGGTGGTGCGCCCCTAGATGAAGATGATGGTGTTGTCGACCTTCTTTTTTTAAAATTTATGTTTTCATATTTTTATTTTGTATATTTTTATTTGTTATAATTGTCTCCTTAATTTTTTTAACTTTAGTAACTGTAATTGGCTGTAACACAGCCGTTGAAGCCAAGTAAATTAATAAATAAATAAATTAAAAAGCGAGTGAATTTGGATATCGGAGAACGGGTGTTAAATGGCGCAACTTGAAAATCTATACTAATATTAAAAAGAGTTAGAATTTGTTTGTAAGTTGTATGTAGGGGGTAATCTCCGGAACTACCAGTCGGATTTGTAAAATTTGTTTTACATTGAATAGCCCAATTCTCGTGGAAGGTTGTGATTTGGTGGTCGCTGACGAAGTCGCAGGCAGAAGCTAGTAGTGCCATAAAATTATATAAAAAGAAGGAAAGAAAGAAAAATGCGTTTATTGGCATTACAAAAAAATACACCTTAAAACTATAAAAACAAAAAATAAATGATTATAACGCCAAAAGGGCCTTCTCTTCTCTTTTCTTTTAATAATATAAAATTATAAGGCGACTTTTTCGTTGGTGACAGTCGCATCAATGGTTAAAGGCTTGTGCAGACCAGCGCGACTTGTCGCGCGACGCGACACGAACAATACAATTTCTAAGAAAACTTCACAGTATAACAATAACCGGTGTCGCGTCGCGCGACAAGTCGCGCTGGTCTGCACAAGCCTTCACACGGGCCAGTGACTAATACTCCCGCTATACTCAAGCGCTCCCGTCGTCGCCCTTGTACGCACACGTACGTACGCCAGTAGGAATGATGACAAAAAATTTTTTTTTAGCCCGTCTTTGAGATTATAAAAAAATATTGGACACGTATTTTTTCTTTTTTTACGTAATCTAAAGATTACGGCATTGAGGCAAAATGTGCCATGACGTCACGAGTATGTAGATTTTATACGTACTAGTGACGTATCGACCCCCATTCCCCAACTTAAAATGAGTTTTATCTAAGTATTTTTTTTTAATATGAAAAAGCTAAAAATACGTGTCTAATATTTTTTTTATTATCTGACTGACGGACTAATTACAATTTGATTTTTCTTACCCAGGCATCATCCCTATTGTACGAAAAACTCTCCCTACAATTTGATGCCACTAATTTCGTAATATAATTTAGGCTCCATGTCTATTCGTGGACTGCGATATGCTGAGTTGAGTAATATAGTAGAACTAGAACATAAAACCAGGTGGATAGAGATAAAGCACGGAGATATTACGACAACATGCAATGAGATTAAAACGGATGTCAAGGACAGAGTGCATGACAAAGAGGATGAAATAGGGAAGGCTGACGGCACCGTCATGTAGGATTAACAGTCGGGAAGAGACAGAGAATTTTAGTACCCAGACGTTCATAATACTCATAGTGCTTTAGAAAAGAGACCGTAATATAGGTAAGAGTGAGGTGATAATGATGCCGCTGTACAGCCAAAGTAAATAATGGGTAGGTTGCGCGGAGTGAGAGTCAAAATGTAGTATGGGCGTCATGGAAGTGTTTACAGTCAAAATCTTACGTTTAAAACATGTATTTAAAAAAAAAAGCTTCGTTGAGGGTCTTGTCACAACTTGTATAACTATATCAATATATCATGATAATTATCGTGTTTTCTTATACACAAGACACGGTTGTTTTATTTCCCACTGATCAAGTGTGTGTTTCTATTTACTTGAGGTACTTTTTAAGTACAATTTTTTTGTGTTATTACATTTTATGAGTAATGGTTAAATAATAAAATATTATAGAACACCCGCCATCTTGATGTCAATACGGCGGGTGTACCTTAATTTCGAAATAATTTCGTTCTAAAGGAGGTACAGATTTTTTAGAGCTAGGTAAAAAATAGTATGTTTTAGGTACATTTGTTTGGTAATTGGTATAATTTAATTCGCTATGGTACACCCGCCATTTTTACTCTCACTTGCGTGGAAGCTCTAAAAGTATCCTAAAGACCTAGTTTGACAAGGTGGACAACCCCTTTATGAGGCACTGGGTACACGAAAGGACGTGCCAATGTATTGGGCCACGTAATTATTGGTAGTTGTTAGGTTATTAAATTTTAATAACATCGTTTTTTAAAGAAAGAAAAGAAAGAAAGAAAGAAAAAGTATTTATTGTGACCCGCACAGGAAAAACACAAAAACAATAAAAAACAAAGTAACAGTAACATATAAAGAAGGAAGTCCTGTACGAGGCCAAAAGGCTCCTATCTCAGCATGATGCCGCAACATTTAAAAATAATTAAAAATGTCGCAGCGCTGGTATTCTGATAGGGCCCGCAGTGATGTCACGGATAGATACAGACAAATAAATATAATAAAAATAAAAAAAAGGTGTGTGAAATACAATGAAGAGTGAAATATTATGTTATCCGCGTGTCTGCATCCGACGTAACATCAGTTACTTGTTGTGTTGTTTAATCGTATGAGTACATACTACTCGTATATGGGTTGTGTGAACTTGTAAGTGTGGTCAGCAATAAATTAATATACAACATGTCCCGGAATTAACGTACACCACTAAAAACCAGAATATTATGTTATTATCATAATACATACACCGAATTTTTTGTATTGTGTATAAAACATTGTTTATTAATTAAATTGTTCATACTGATTGAGGGAGAAAATTGTGGCCATATTAAAAATCTACGCACGCACACAGTCGCACACAATATGGGTCTAGCGTAGTAGGTACTTCGTCCATTTTGGCTTGTTTTGACTGTACAGCGGACGTGTGACTGTAATTTACGTAGTTTTATTTATTTTTGGGATCAAAATTTATCTAGTTAATTGATTCAGGCGTGACTTTGCGGAAATCCATTATAAAATACAATAGACGACATATATTTAGTAACCTAATCCGCGTAACTGTTCTTAAAGAGTCATAAAGAACCCTGACAGAAATCGACACGTGTTTCACCTCTCAACGACGCATCCTCAGGATGGCTATTGACTTGTTGCGAACCCGGGCCCGACGTGTGGATATACGTTGTCTATTGTTTTTTCTTATTTTTTATTACCTATATGAAAAATGACTAAAATAGATTCAATAAACGATTCTGAACAATTTACTTTCATGTGCATACAAAAAGCCTCAAAATCCGCAAAGTTCTTCAATAACTAGATGTGCCATAATTACGACAGCGATGACAAAATTCCTCCGTGATGACAACATGTAAACAAATGTGTTAGGACTGGAACGGAAACTGACCGAGTTATCAACTGCAGTAAACAAGTCATTAATAGAAACAGATTCTGTTAGCACTCCATTCTCTAACGATCGTAAACGTGTTGTGGCGTCAGACTACGTTGCAATTTGCCCATTATGAAACAATTTTAGATTTCATTCATTCAGAGAATGCTGATGACGGGAAAAAAAATCGTTGAATGACGGAAACCAAGCGCTATTAAGCGGATGGTCGCGTCGGCGTGATAGTGAAGCCGTGGGCGCTGGCTGGCTGTGTGACTTGCCGCTCGAAAGCTTGAAGAAGTGACGATGATGACATCTTGCTGAAGTAGTTGCACGAAGGCTGCGTCAATGCTCATATTCAGGTTCACCAGTATATGCATGAGGAACAGGGTGTAAAGTTCTCTCATCGTCTATATAAAAGGGAGGATCCTCCGACCAGACGGGCGTCGTGTCTGGTGGGCAACTGCCAGATCATTGATGTCGGGAAGTTGTATATATGCTGATCGCGCGGTAAACTCTGTCAGTGTGATGCGTACACAAGTACATAGAAAGACTATTACATACAGGTAAATAGAAAGATCTCAAAACTTTCCGACGAACGACGACTTTTACGGCTCCTGTCTATGATTTCTAGGAGACAAAAAAGTAATTATTACTACTCAAGCCCTGCCCGCATTGACACAGAACTACATACATTATTACAGTCGCGTAAATGATATGAAACTATTCAAAATTTGCAAGCCCTTTCAATTGAAATCGAACTTAATCAACCGGTTAATTTTGTGAAATGTATTCATAGGAATTCGCAGTACTATGAAACAGCTACATATCGTATTCGCCCGTGGCATGAATATTGATTCATTTCAATGTAATGTACTACAGAACTATACAGTATGACTGGGTTAACGAGGGACTTACTTTAAAATGTATTATTATACCCATAATAATACATTTTAAGGAATAAAAATGCAAAGAAAACTTGGGGCAGGGGACTCCAGCGCGACTACACTAATCTGCGTTCGCAATTTATTTTCCAAACATGTAAACAAACACGAATTTTCTACTTAGACAGACATCAACTCCATGCAAGTGTAAATAAAGTTGATTTTAGACTAGTACTGTTGAAAAAGTCATAAAAAATATGAAATTGTAGCGCAAACTGAACCTTATGAGTAGGCATTACAGTTGTTTTTCCTAAAACATGTTTGTTTATATGTTTAGCAAATTAATTGCGAACGCAGATTAGATAAATGAGCTTTTACAAGGCAGGGAAAGGAATGATTCGTGTTCCCTCCCTCATCATCTGCCTGGAAATTTCCAACTATTTTTGGGGTCGTCTTCCGGTCTAACCAACGGTTCAACGTGCGTTTTTTTTAATGGATGGCCACCTCTCCACGGACCGACCTCGGCAACCATTGCTTAACCTTGAAGATCGACGACGACAACGATCGATGTTGATTGTTATTACTTTACCACGAGCCCCTTCGGACAGATAAAAATGTGAATTTTAATAAATTGATGTAGGTATGCAAGGGGATAATTGGGTCGAATTTTGAAAATCCTCCTTCAATAAAATAAATGTCCCTTGTTTTACCAGTCAGCCCGTGTATGTATGTAGCTACATATAAAGTATATTATATCAATTGTCGTGTACATTCGAGTGGCTATTGAATTTGTAACCTAACGTTATCAATATTGATAATTTGATACGGATATGGTATAATCTGGATGAATACGTACCTAATACATAGAATATAGACGTTTCATGGCTCTGTAATAAAGTATTGTGGCGAGAAAGTGCTTCCTTACCCAAACCATGCGTTCCACCTGCTGAAGATCTCCCACCTGGACATGAGTTGCCTTGGGTAACCTGGAAGTCTCTAAACAGGCTCCGAACCAGGTTGGCCGAAGCAAGGAAAATCGGTTCAGGTGGAGATTCATAGACGAGCCAGCCTTGGAGTGTAAATGTGGTGCTGTTCCACAAACGATGGGACACTTAATGTCATGTCCTGCGTGTCCTGTCAGCTGCACGTTATAGGAACGATGGACGCTAGTGATGGCGCCAAAAACGTAGCCGAATTTTGGGCCGAGTCGATTTAGATTGCTATCGACACGATAAGAAGAAGAAAAAGAAGAATAAAGTATTGTATTCTTAGGTAGAAAGACCAAAGCTAATAAGGTTAATAAGTTCATATACTCATCAACATTGCAGTGTCATGTTTGAATGAGACAGTATTGACATGTCCTTTCTCACTATTCATTGAATAAAAATTCCTGAATTTTAAGATATTTACATACCTACTTGCATGGTACAATTGAAGATTAATGTCTTTAAGAAAAGAAAATGGGTCCTGGTGGACTTTACACATATTGTATAGAATCCGAATAACAGACTATTGCGTACTACAAGAATACCTTCAAAAAATTGCTTAACATTTTATTTCCCTCTAGATAACCTCTTATTTACTTCCTTTGAAAGCTCAACCGAGCAACAAGTAACAACTAAAATAAAAGAGATTCTTTAACAGCCTTGTTTTTAACTGCTATCTAATTATTATTGCAGCCCCTTTCAACGACTTACTAATTGTTCTATTATGTCTGTTAAGCTTTCATTTTGTTATTCTGTTTCTTTTCCTCTTTTACAGATTGTCGCATTTAGAGGAAAAAGGAAAGAGGTGGTTTTGTAATTGTCTCTGGGAGGTTTTGTTCCTTATCTCGGCCCGTTAAAATTTTAATGATTTTAACGGTTTTGTCGTCGACTTCAATGGCCTTGTGTTTCTTTGGATCTTGTATAAATTGTACTGTTCAAATTTTTTATGCTTGACCGCAATTAAAAATGAAAATTAATTCTGCCTTACATTTTCTTTGATTTGGGTTTATTCATTTAGCTTCTTGGCTGTTTTTTGATACTCAGCTATTTATAGTGGCATAAAGCATACAATACGCTTAGCATGACAATAATAGAAACAGGTTTTATCGACGGAAGAATAGACAAAATGACTGACAGCAATCACAATCTGTCATTTTGTTTATTCTTCCGTCGACAAAACCCACAGAGTTTCTATGGTTGTGATGCTATGTGTGCAGACCTTGTTTAGTTGTCATCGGCATCATACATCCATCATACAGCAATTAATAAACTTAAAAATTTGTATGTAACTTATCGTCATAATGAGGAAATAACAGTAAAGTAAATTACACGAAAACAAAAAACTTGATGGTTCATGATTTTAGAAATTATGATTGAAAACGAATGACGTCATCTATTTACGTTCCTTAAACTCATTAATAAGTACCCAGAAACAGCCAGGTGATGTCGCGATGTCATGTTTATATCCAGTACACCACAATTCAAGGTAACATTTTATTATTTCCTGTCATTTACTTTTATGTAATATAGAACTGTAACTTTAACAAGGTTAATCCACAGCTTTTGTTTCTGCAAAAACTTTTTATTTACCTTTTTCACAGAATAATAGAAATTCCTTTTCTGTCGACGAATTTTCTCTAGACTTTCCATTATTTCATTCTCAAAAGAACAAAATAGCAGAGCAGTAAAAAAAAATCTGTAAAAAAATCAACAAATTAAAATTGGCTTCATAATTATATTTTATGTGAAGCATAAAACAGCTTCATCCACCTCTGAAATTGCTCTCCTTTGAACCATTCAAACTTTTTTTAAATTCTCGTTCACAAACAGTTTTCAAATTGCTCAAACACATTGAAACGTTATAGTGCATGTGGGTCGAACCTCGGTAATAGCTTCCATATGGCTTTAATTAAAAGCGGTCGTATTGCCTTCACCGCACTCTAGGGGTTAATCGGGATGTCAAACAAAAGTCGTTCAATATTATGACTATTCCAACCCGAAGCCAGAATAAGCCTCCATGTAAGTATTTGAGCAAAACATTCACATGGAATTTTTCCGTAATGAAAAGGTATCTTCCATTGCCGATGTCCCAAACCGATGCGAATCCGAAAATAGATCGTGTAAGTAATAAAATTGGAATCGAAAGTATTGGAAACACCCATTTAATATTGAAATGGTGAATTATCATCTGCCTTATAAAACAATATTTGGTATTGTATCGACCAATCGGTGATGAAGCGCTACTAAAAACTGTAATTTTTCAGAAAATTGTCTCTTGGTTAGGTTTAACTAGAATGTGAATACCACAAGCTGGCTACTAATATTATTGTATAGGATACAGGAAATGTTGTCTATTACTTGACACAACATTTCCTGTATCGGGTCTTATGATAAATAAGTATATATAGGGCCATATGAAATCAAATTTCGTCACCGCCGTAGTGCCGCCATATTATAAATCTCGTAGCTTTTACCTTTATTCTGAGCCACGTGCATATAATTTCTTTTTCAGCTCAACATCCAAACTTGCAACAAAAACTAAAAGTACACGCTACGTAGTTCCAGTGCATAAATGGGTCATGTTGCGGTAATGGGCGACATGTGGCTCTTATTGAAACCGGTGTGGTTTGGCCTCAGCGGGCCTTTTGGGGTTAATACCACCGTACCAGCGAGGAGAATTGTTTGGACGTATGAAATTTTTATGAGATCTTTTTAATTCTTTTGGTGAGAGTTTATTTGTGGTTTGGGATTTGGTGAGAGTGTCTATTGGGAATTAATTTTAGGTTTGGAGAAAAACGTTCCAAGTTTTCGAAGGCGAGTGTGTTGAAGTAACTACTGTTTATGTTAGCTTAGAAGATGTATGAAGCATTAAGTGAGGAACAAAAAGGTGGTCCACCTGACAGGTGAAATGAAGTTAGTGTTAACGACATCGATAGTCACACAGTGATTAAATTAATCGTGATGATAATAGTGGTAACAAATAATAACGCTCATGATGACAGACCAGTTACAGATATGGCAATGGAGTCAGTAGAAAGGTAAAATTAAAAACCAGTCATTGATGCCATTAGTCTAGACAAAGATAATCTATTGAGTACACTATAATAAAGACAAGAATATTATAAAATCAATTTCTATCAAAATTTAAATATCATACATAAATATGAAAGAGTAATCTTATATACATTAAACTCTTGGATTTGAATAAAATGGTATTATTTTAATGGGATTCATGTCAATATTTTTCACCCGTATTTTTACTCGACGAAGCTGTCTATAACTCTTGACGTTCTGAAAATTGAAAAATTGAGGGACTTTGTTTTAGTCTGAAATGGCGTGGCCCTTGCAATGCTTAAAACATAAACGTTTTTTAACGATGAACTAGACGTCAATAACACTTCAACTGCTATGAAATAATGGAAATACGGTTGACTGTACTGTTGTCACGGGCATAAGATTGCATAAAATTGATAAAAATCATGCAAAACCGACATAATCAGTGTAATCCAATGTACCTACAAAAACAGCATAATAAATCTCTCATTAAAACATTGCAACTATAAAGAAAGTTGACAAGAGTTATAGTTTATTTTGACATGTTTTTGGCATCTTACACTATTCGTTCTCTAAATGACGTATCTTGGTACATTACAAATAAAGTGCTATTTTTACATGTCATGTATTTGGGATTTATTTGTGTTTTTTCGCAGACAACATTAAATTTTCAGAAATTATCGCCTTGCAATAAAAATGCAAAATCTGAACACGTTAGGTACAGAATGTTTTAAATTGTTCATTTTTTGACGCAAAAGTCACCTTTAAATGCAAACTAAACTTTAACATTCATGATAATACAAGTGCTTAGTGTGAATACAAATGTCTGTTAATCCGAAAAGCCAAATGTTTTGTTGCAAATGGATTTGTGAGCTATATAACTTTGTTCGCACCATTAGTAGTGAAAGCATGAATAATGTGAGTACTACCTACTTATAATCTCTTAATTACTTTTGGTTATAGCGCACTCACTAGTGAAGTTAATCTCATTATTTCAAATCCGTCATGATAAATTGGACGATCCTGTAACCAGAACATTTATTTGCAATGTGGTCAAACTATACATTGTTCTGATAGTAGGTATGTACTTAATAATCTGCTTTATTTTCGTCATCCAGGTCATCTTTTCTAAATCGGTCAGATCACTGTTGACTTTGTCTGGATCAACTTCTACTAAATAAACCACAGAAAGTGATTAAAATTGAAATCAACTAATACTTTATTTTCTGGACAATATTAAAACGGAAGATTTTCACCATTGAACATAATAAATAATGATATCATCTAGATATACAAAGTACCTATTACTAACTCTTATGCCCTGACCTAGTAAATACGAACGTCAATATAATCCAATTTTTCCAAGTCAATTTTCCCTGCTAGCATAAATGGTTTACATCAATTGACTTTGTTTACTCATCCAAGAGCATTTTTCATATGAGTGAGCCATGGGAAGAGGTCAATAGCCCGAGCTGAAATCCAAAATAATTATCATTTAATACATGCGCTAAGGTAGCCCGCGAAATTCAACTTTTCTTTAGTTTTTTACATTTTGCAGGTTAGTGTGAGGTTACCGTCAAATGTCATGATTTAATGAAATAGTCATTCAATGCGATTATACGAACTTAGAGAGTTGTATTGATCATTTTTATGATTATAATTCTATAAATAAACATTTCATACGGCCGCAAATCATATTTAGATCAAAATACAACATGATACTGACCTGCAAATTGCAAAAAACTCGATATTACAACCAACCAACCAAGCAAAGAACTCTGAAAAGTCCACTGCTGGACAAGAGCTTCCCACAATGGAAGGTAATTGAAAAAAAAAAAGTAACTTTAAAAAAAAACTTGCTTCTTCTATGAATAAACGCAATTTCAATTATCGACAAAATGAACTTATAACAGCCGTAAGTCTTGTCAAGCGCCATGTTTGTTTAATGAAAACCACTCCATGTCATGTAATTAGGGGCTTAAATCCGATTAACTTTCGTAGTGGGGACGCTGAAGTAATTTGCTGCGCTGTGGCGTTGACACGCTGCTGCTATGCTAGGTTTTTGTGGCAAATAGAGGTGACAAAACCGTACGCTGTGACTTGATTGAGCTGTCGGGCAGTGCCTGATACAATGTTTTGATTCGATATTTCATCTGATGGCTCTTATTATTAAAACGTGCGGGCTAACGATGGATGACACCTTTTGTAGCAGGTTAAAAATTGGTTTCTTTTATGACAAACAGTTAGCGGAAAGTTCGCGTGCGAGCACCATAGCTAGAAACTAGAATAAAATATTTTAGGTTATTTGAACAGGTTGGATGTTTGTTATGGGGCAGTAAGGATAGGCACATTAACCATTGTTGCTACAATAAAACGGTCTTAGGAGACTGTAATTAATATTTTACGAGATTTAATATAAAATCAACAAACAAAAACAGTTATAAAAAAAACCGCTAAAAAACCGCACAATCTTAAGAGGGTTTATTTATCCTAAAAGTTGGCAACGTCGCAAATAACTGTCAAATATTTACCTGTTTTGATTCGTATAGCAATAATACTGAATAGAAATAAGAAATGTGGCTAACTAACAGCGGTGCGCGTGTATTTTTCTGCTGCATTGCCAATAAACGCATTTTTCTTTCTTTTCTTTCTAAATAGCGAACTAGAATATTAATAATGAATTGCAATTATAACATTGAATTTGATGTTGTACCCATTTTAGGTGAAAAAAACGCACTTGGAAAGTTTCCAAATAGTTTTTTTACATCTAAAACTAAACATTCGGTGTTAAGGCTTGTGCGGACCAGCGCGACTTGTCGCGCGACGCGACACGAACAATACAATTTCTAAGAAAACTTCACAGTATAACAATAACCGGTGTCGCGTCGCGCGACAAGTCGCGCTGGTCTGCACAAGCCTTTACGATATTAATTATTGCATTTCATAATCAATATTCTAGGTCACTAGTTAGCCACATTTTTATTTCCACACAGTAATATTGCTAAATTAATCAAAACGGGGAAATATTTTACATCTATTTGCGACGTTGCCCACCTTCAGAATAAACGCTCTTAAGTGCCGGCCACACTGAGAACGAAGCGAAACGAAGCTAAGTTCGTTTAGCTTCACGAACTGCATACTGCATAGACTGGAACGTATTATATTTGTGAACAGAGGTTTAGGTGTGTACATACGTTTCAAAGCCATAAGTCTACCATAAAAGCTATTTCTGTCCAAATCGTTTAAGATAGGTACATTGTCTATGCATCTTCGGTTTACTTTTCTTTCTTAGATTTTTAGTAGCTTTGCGGTCATAATGTTTTATTACCCGTAGTTTTGGCATACCATCAAAACAAGTAAAAATTCGGATTTATATGCACAATATACATAAAGATATAATAAATCTACTTAACGAGAATAAAAATACACTTTTCATAGATAGGAATACAAAAAATATAACCGACTTCAAAATGTAGGAGGAAAATGTCTAAACATTCATGTTTAGGATGATTATGTTTGTGCTAGAAGTGGGTTTGCGATTCGATTTGAAATAACAACAATCATGGAATCATAGTTTTGACAGCTGAGTATCTACCTACATCGTTAAATTAAATAAACCAGACCATCATTTTTTTAAAGGAGTGTAAGACGTGCGAGCATGTACGCGTACTTATGGGTCGGCGACCTTAAACCGCTGAGAAGTTCGTCGGCGATCCAACAGGTTTGAAATTCTGCTCGTAGCCCGCCTTGGTTCGTAGTTTCGTAAATCTGTCATCGCCGCGAGGCTCGAGCTGCCATTTTGTTTCGATATTTGTGTAATGTTTGTTTAGTTGGGTTCAGAAAATTCGACTACATCGCGATACAGTGTGAGCAAGCTTCACGTGTGTCACCGACGGCGAGCCAAGTAAGTTCGCGAACTTAAAAACCGCGTACTTTAAATTCAAGGCAGAAACTACAGAACTCCACCTGGTACGATCCTTACATAGGTACTCCTTTTGCTTCGTTTACATGAACACACACACACGCATACAGCGTTGGGAGTACTACGCCCCTGATCTTTCTGAAGAACCAGTATTACCAGATGAAAAAAAATTACTACCGTGTTGATGGATAAAAAAACCGGGTTTTTAGACTCAAAATACCGTAGACAGATTAAAAAAATACCGTAATTATCGTGTAAAAAGTAAAAGAAAATACCATGAATATTCAATATTTGAACTCATAATTATAATTACTTAACTACTTTCATAGTCATCTAACACAATAACTTCTTGATAATACATGTATGCTGTGGTAATTTTTGACAACATATTCTGACACAGAATCAAAAGAGCTGTTTCCGTGTCTGTGAATAGACTGCTGCGCAAGAATATTTCCCTTTAGGGTTTTTGTTATTAATTTATATCGTTTCTACGTTTTAATGTCGTTGCCTTGGCTAAATATCCTTTCACACGCAGCATTTGAGGATGAAATATTTAACATAAAAGTGGGCAGGAACCGAATCTTTTACTACATTCTAACATGGTAGTTAATATTTAAAATTACCGTAGAAAATTACACGGTAGTGAATCACTACTGTTGACCGTGTATTGGTTAAAAATACCGTGCTTCTACGGTAATTACCGTGTACCTGGTAACACTGTGAAGAACATCACCAGTAATGTCAATATGTCCTTGTAGGACGGTATTGTGGATGGCTACAAGATAGATATGAGGGGTCACATCTGCCTTGTAGCTATCCACAATACCTTTTGTTAGTCGCCTTTCATTCATCCTCCCAACATGACCAAACCATCTAATAATAATATAATATAATATCAGCCTGTTACTGTCCCACTGCAGGGCAAAGGCCCCTTCTCATACAGAGAAGGCACGAGCATTGATCACCACGCTTGCTCAAGACGGGTTGGCGATTTCAGACTTATATTAACTATAAGTCCAGGTTTCCTCCCGATGTTTTCCTTCACCGATATCAGTAATGTCCAAAACAAACTCAGAAAGTACGAAAGTGAGTGAATTGAAAGTCACGTTGGTACTTGCCCGGATTTGAACCCACAACCTCGTGCATGAGAGGCGAAGCCTTAACCACTGGGCCATCACGGCACCTTAAACCATCAAACCATCTAAGCATACTCTTTAAAAATTTTTTCACTACATCCTGTTTTAAACCGCAACGTTGTCACATCATATCTCAGCCTATCAATTATAGTAACACCACACATGCTTGGCAAGGAACGCATTTCCAACAACATTTATTTTACTTTCTGCCTCTTAAAAAGACAATTTCAACAAAAACAAATCTACAGTTACTTTTGCACGGAAGTGCAGCTCCCACTTATGTATTTTTTACCTTAATGGAAATCGGCTCCGATTGGCGCTTACTTATTCAAATATTTGTCAAGCGATTTAAACTTTAAAACTTTCCGTTTAAATTGACGTTTGCATGATTTGTTAAAGGATATAAATTGGATTAGACTGAAGTTCAATAACCCGCTTCAGTCAATACCGTCAGAGACATTTTGGGTTCGGCGTAGTCGAACTAATGTACCTATTCAAATTAGCTTTTACGACGGTTTGGTGAGGTAGAACAGAGCTATAGACAAAACAATGACAACATGGCAAAGCTAATTTAGCTTAGTCATGTCTACAAATCGAACTATTCAGGGTCAAATTAAATTCACTAGCGAAACTCCGCCGACATATCAATAACACAACAAAATAAAAAAGATGTTTTTTTTTTGGAGTCAACGACTGCTGGTAGTGTTTTTACTTGAAGTATGAGTTGAAAAAATCTGCTATTTTTTGTTTTATCATGTTTAGATATCCATCACGTCTGTAAATTTAACACAAAGAAAACTGATATTTGAAATGACTACACTACACTACCTGCGGTTGATGACCCTAAGAATAAAACTCAAATTAATTAAAATTGTTTTGTTTGTTCATCATGTTTAGATATCGATACTCGCCACGTCTGCGGAGTTTTACTAGCTAATTAAATTTGACCCCTTTTTTGTGTCTTAAACCTGAAATATTAAACAAACTTTAAGTTGGCTGGAATTTAAAAAAAACTTGTAGCAACACTTCATTTGCTAAGTAAAATTGCAGCTCGCTTGATTACACCATTCTTGTTTTAATTTTAAAAACATTATTTCAATCAATTAAACATAACTGCTACACCTCTGCCTAACCCAAGATTACAGGCGTAATGTTATGTTAATATTTATGTTAACTTAACATATATTTCATAATTTAAAAACAGATCCATTTCACACGTCTCTACATCAATGAATTGTGTAACAGACTGCACAGTCCAATGTGTAATGGATTTATTGCGTATAAAAATAACGGAGCTACCGGTATCAGCCAATTGTAATTGGGCCGACCGGGTCTAATCTCGGCTTCAACCGAGCTAAAAGATATATTCAAATGACTATATTTTCAATTATTGTTCAGGTAAGCCGCCGTGGTATTATGGGGAAGGCTTTAGTTAATTTGCAAGAGGATACTGGTTGAGGAATGGTTATTATGCGAAGGAAAAAGGCTTGGTTAGTATTATTGTCTTTGCTTGTTCAGTTACTTATTCATTGTATTGCAAGCTCGAGCGCGAGCGTCGTTGCCGATGGAACTGAATGTTGCCATTTAAATATTATATTTAGAAATTGTATTGTGTTTTTATTTTATTTTTACTAGCTTTCGCCCACATGGAGGTCGGAAATTATCCCACGAGAACGTACTACCAGGATATGAAGTATCCTATGTGTTAATCCAGGTTATATAATCTGTATGCCAAAGTACATCGAAATCCGGTCAGCCATTTTTGCGTGATTGAGCAACAAACATCCAAACACAAATATACAAATTTTCACATGTATAATATTAGTGGGATAGTAGGAAGTAGGATTTCATCATTTGTATCTCATTTTTGCTGCACCGGTTGACGTCATCACGTCAACGCCGGCTGTCGCTGAAAATCAGCGCTATGACTCTGTCTCGCAAAGGGTTATGCAGACCGATGACCGTTTTGCTTGGATGTGACGCATATTTTCCTCCAACTTGTTCTTTCTTGTATTTGTGTTTTTGGAACGAAGTTTTTTAACGCGACTTGCGGTAGGAGTGAACTGGTAGAAATCGTCACGAGAGAGACAGAAAGAGAGAAAGTGTGAATTTGATAATAATGTAAATCCAAAATGGCGGCTGCGAAAATTTCCAAATTTTTCATCATGGGTATCGCTTTCATAGTTTTCGAGGGTGCTAAAGCTGATAGTGAAGTCAAAGATGCACGAATGACAGCCGGGACCTGGGGAGGCTCAAGGTGTTTTCCGAGGCACAAAGAGATCTCGGTATGTAAACATGGTCACCCATCTACGGACCAACCGTGGCAAGCGTAGCTTAACCTGATCGATCGACCCGTGCGGCTGTTATTACTTAGCCACAAGCCCCTCAAAAAGGAAGTTAGTAGTGTAACAAAAAAAATAAGTGTAGATTAGACCATAACTGTGAGCTTAAAACGGCCGTTTTGGCAGAATCATATTTTGTAAAAAAAGTAGATAAACTGTCACAAACTGACAATTCTTATATTATCTGCTTTCAATTCTTATTACGCAATAGGGATGTTGACAAATTATGTTTTTTTGTCCGTTAGGTAGATTATTAAAAAATATTGGACACGTAATTTTTCTTTCTTTACGCGATCTAAATAAAGATTACGGCAATACATTGAGTAGACAATGTGGCATGACGTCACTGGTCGGTAGATTTTATACTGAATTGTGACGTAGCGAGCCCCCACTCCCCAACTTTAATGCATTTTATCTAAACCATTTTATATTAATATGATAAAGCAAAAAATACGTGTCTAAATTTTTTTTATTATCTGACTGTCGGACTAAATAGTTTTTTTTTCACTAGTCAAATTTTATAATGAAATAACATTAAAACTAGAAATAAAAAATTAAAATCTCAATTGATTAAAAAATACTGCAATGAAAAATTATCCGGTAAAATTACGGTCTTAATATTTTTCATGCGGCAATTCAGCTAAAATACGAGAATGTGTCAGTATAGAGGAATTGCTGGGAATTCAGAAAATGAATTGGTTTTAGAGGAATTGTTTAATGTGGCCGTTTTAGACCCACAGCACGCTTAGCATTACCACAATAGAAACGGGTTTTGTCGACGGAAGAATAGACAAAATGACAGATAAACAATCACAATCTGTCATTTTGTCTATTCTTCCGTCGACAAAACCCGTAGAAAGCCCGTTTCTATAGTTGTCATGCTACGCGTGCAGGTGTAATATGGGTATGGATGCCCATCTGCCCCACCCTTTGGGGGATACAGGCGTAATATTATGTTATGTTTAACTATTCCGGAGGTCGACTTTGAGACTGACCTTTGAATAAACATACGAACTTATTACAATATTTTTTCTTCAAGAAAAACGATAAATGATTTTGTCGACACATGGGTTAATACACTTTTCCACTTTTAATATGATATAATAACATTGTTACATACATTACATTTTCAACATACAGAAGTAGTGTCTTAAACAAAAGTTTATACCTGTGGCCCCTTTTTATACAATGGTTTATACCGTAGCACCCAAACTAGGTCTTTACCTGTGAATTGGGAGTCAGTATTCCTTCACAAAAAATCATTACGTATACCTTTGGTTATTAAAAATGTACCTAGTGGAAGAAAATTAAAAGGATTCTAAGAAACGTTGGTACCTTAATGTTACAATTCAAGCAATTGTCCTTACAGTTTGAATAAAACAGTCGATTTTGTACATTTTCTACACTTGTTTCAAAGAATTGTAAGATTAAAATTAAAAAATAAAATATGATGAGTCCACGCCATTTCATTCAATAAGGTATTTCGTAAAGAAAGTTCTGAGACTTTAAGACCTCTCTAGAGTTGAAGATGTTCTTTAGAAACAATTTAAACTACATGAGAGCACTGATTTCGCACATTTTTACGGAGGAAAACAATGCTATTCTAAAAGAATTTTCTTCTAAATTAAAGGCTGTTCACTAAGGAAGATAAACATAGTATCATCGTTTGTAACTTTCGAAGCTTAGTAAAAAATACTAAACCCTACTAACTCTAAATGCTAAATTTTTAAGTAGCACCCATTGCCTACTACGTTATAATTATGAATCAAACTCAAAGCATTTATTTCAATAAAACCATTTACAGGCACTTTTGAATTGTCAGAGTCGGTCAATTATTCAAAAAGTTGAAGCTAGTAGTTGCCCATTCCAAAACGTATATCTCTATGGAGAAGAACGAGCACGCAACTCCAAGGACACTCTTTTAAATATAGATATTACAAAATCCTTATCCTATAAGTACTAATAAACGAGCAATATTTGTATGTATATATATTTATGATCACGTTCTCGAAAACGGCTTTAACGATTTCGATGAAAGTTGCAATATAGGGATTTCGGGGGCGAAAAATCGATCTAGGTAGGTCTCTTATCTGGGAAAATTCGTTTTCTAAGTATTTTCACCCGAGAGCTCTGTCGCCCAAAGTTTGGAACAAGATGGCTACCTTAGAATAATCAATAATGACATGGCAGCATGGAATTAGTAAGTACCTACTATCATGGCAGCATGGAATTAGTATGTACTTTCCTATCCTATTAAATGAGCATTCTCTATTTTCACCCGAGCAGAGCTCAGTCAACTAGGTACGACAACTTAAACAAGTTATGAGTACTAATTACTTTATTTTCTTAATAAAACTCTGTTTCAGTATCTCCAGTAAAACGTTATCGCCTCTAAAATGTACAGAACCAACAGTAATGCCAAAGTTCAAGAAAGGGCGGTAGTGAACAGAAAGTAGTTAAATTTGTTCAAACTGGGACAAATTGAGCTGAAACCCAATAAAGAATTTAAAAAGCAAATAGTAGGTATCGATTGAAACCAAAAAGTATTTTATCGAAAATATTCGTCCGAAACTTGTAGGCAAAATCGTTTGCTAGAGCTTTTAGACAAGAATCGATAATTATTGAATTACTCGGGATGTCTTAAAGCACGTTAGTCCCGCCTATCATGTGGATCTTTGATTATCGATACTCGAAGTCAGACGCTCCATGTAAAATACTGGTAATGACCTACATTCGGTTAAACTGGAAGTCGACCCCAACATAGTTGTTAAAAGGCTAGACAGAAGATGATATCTTCAGAATTATCATTCAATAACAAAATTATTTGATAAGTACCAACTCGCATGACCCTTTTCTTTTTTTTTTTCAGGCTGGGAAATTATCAAATAACTTCTCCCGATCTAACCGGAGCGGGAGGGCGTGTCAGACTCTAACTGATTAAAACCCACCCGTGTTCCTTCAGTTGCCTGTATGTCGCCAGGGGCCACGGTATCCCTTTCAGACTTTACCGTGACCCCGGCAGGCATCGGTCCTAGCGGATCCCGTCAGTTATGCTGACATCTCCTTGATGCGCGCGTGAAACACAAGGCGCCGTCGACCCGGGCCTGGTCCTTATAGGATGGCGAGCTACCAACTCGCAAGACACTGCTATTACGAATGTTGACGATGTAAAAGGAGAATGTATGATTGGATCGTAGCGTGTCACATTCTGCCTATGATATAAAAAAGTGGAGATTTATTTAATTAGACCAAAAAACTGAAAACCTGTCAGAAAGGGTGTTCCCGCCGTTAATAAAATTAACAGAGTCGTTCAAAAAACCAAAGCTAAAAACTTCCCCAAAAGCTAGACTACATAATTCAGTGGTTTTCCTAAAAGCAAGCCGCGTGTAACAAATGAATGCCTTAATAATGAAATGTTGGTATAATGTGTTTAGCCTGATATTACTTTAGTCGACCGTCCGTTACGTCAGCTAACATTGCTTGACGTCACTAACGCCATAAAAGCTCGAGAAATAAAAATATATACATAATCTTTACTAAATATAATAGCTCAAGAGTTTGTTCGTTTGAACGTTCGAATCTCAGGAACTACCCGTCTCCTTTCAAAAAATCTTATTGTCTTTGATAGCCCAATTCTTGAGGAAGACTATAGGCTATTGAAGATCATGCTGCGACCTTTAGGAGCCCAGCAAAAGGCAAAAAAGTCAGAAAGAACGCTAAGTGAAAACGAAGTTGCGCGGGCGGTCAATGCGATGCGACGCGACGCGGTGGGTCGGGGGAACAAGAAATTTCACGAGAACGAAGTCGCGGGCAGACGCTAGTTATATTATATTTTGGGTCTCGTGACTAACTAAGTAACACGCACAGAGGTCGATCCGTGGATCCGTGCCTCTGAAAGTCGGAAAGTACGTCAAGCCGTAGTTCCCGGCTGTCATCTGTTAATCTTTGACAGTCGTTACGGGTACGTCGGGCAGGCAGAAGCCCAAAAGTCTGACAACTTACCAGGGGCTATCGTGTTACCCAGTAACTAGATGGGTTGTGGAGGTTAGACAGGCAATTACTCCATGTAAAACATTGGTATTCAGTTGCATCCGGTTAGACTGTAAGCTAAAAAGCCAGGCAGCTGATGATGATGATTATATTTAGAACAAGATTCACAGATCGCTCTTTGACTTTACTTCACTTAACAAAGCACAATCATGAAATTACCACGTCAAATTATTTAACAACCATTATGTTCAACGTCAAAGGTTTTAATGGCGAAAACGTTCAACATCTTAAAGTACAATTACACGATTGGATTAACGGCCTATTGCATAAAACGGCAATTAATTTTGGATATGACAAGCTTTAGGAGGTGCTTTAAGTCCTAACAGATTAGGATCAATCAAGATAAACCATTTTACAGGATATTGTTTCAGTGAAATGATAATTTTACGATTACTTGAAAATGAAATACATAATTAATGTTGTTGGTGATGTAATTGTAATATATTCAGTTACCCGCATTTATAAGATTATCATCAAAGTAGTATATACAAAGGTGCTGATAAACTTGAACATTCACTTGTAACAGAATATGGAGCATTCGCCATTTTTAAATTTGTCGAACTGAACAACGAACAGAGCCAAACATCGCCACAAAAATGTTCACGATTATTCTAGCGAACGCTCTAGTCAATGCTATATATAGAGGGACGTCGGCGCAACAATGACAGAATGGCTCGGCTCGGCAAAAAGCTTGAAGCAAATTTACTGTCCTTCCGCTAGAATGCTCGCTAGAACGCTCGCTAGAATGCTCGCTAGGCTCATTACAAGTGAATGCTCAAGTATAGCAGCACCTTAAGGTGTCACATTTTTACTAACATCAGTTTGCATTATACGCTTGCTATCGACCCTCGCCTTTCATTAACCTAAGTACAACATCAACAACATCTTAGCGGCGACGAGAAAAAAAAGCAAAGCGAGCAAAGTGTCCGATACAAAATAATGATACAGCGCTGAAGGCAAGCCGATAATCATGAAATATAATATCAAGCCTGTAATCCAAGAAAGGTTAGGCAGGAGTGTGGCCACATTTCGCTACTATGTTCATGTCCCTTATAATAGGGGGCGAACCTATGGCCGTCAGCCGAGCACAAATCCAGACTCCTGGCTGCTACTGAGAAATTCATGCTTAACAATAGCGTTTTGCAACCACTATACCAATGAGGTATTTAGTAAAAGAATAAGATAAATAATAAGGAATGGCTATAATGTATTCGAAACTGGCTGCCAGCTCATAGGACTGAAAGGACAGGCCCACTAAAATCAGTGTGGTTCTTTCCTCAAAATAGCGTTTCAAATACTAATCTACATGGTCCTCACATCCGACCAAGATTTTGGCTGGACTTTAAAAGAGACTGTGACCTTTGAGGTCGTTGCGGTCTTTCTTCTCAGAGTACTCGGAAAGAAAACACTGAACTCATCTAGTTTTAAAACATCATTTATTTTTTAAGTGTTTAAGTGCTTGTACAAACCTACTTACAGAAATAAAGTCATTTGCCATTTTATTATTTACGATAATGATAAAAATCCTAACTAATATTAAACCGCGAAAGTGAGTTCATTTATTGTTTGGTTTTATGCTTTCATACTAAAACAGCTGAACGGATTTGGATTTTTCCAAATCTCGATCATCCCCCGGGATACTGATCTTCTTCTTTATCCCGATATTCACACGAGAACGAGATTCACGCGGGTGAAACCGCAGGACGCTGCTAGTAAGGCATAAAATAAACTTTACTATCAATCACTAATAAATAAACTTAATAAGTGTACCAAATAAATATACATTTTTCCGAGAGTTGGGAAGCGTAGGTTTCAATATAGGACGATAAAATGACCTACTTTTTACAACAACTTTAAATAAAAATAGTAATATACCATTGATCTCGTAAAGAGGAATATTTTTTGCTCGTTAGAACAAAATAAAACAGCCGATGTCCAATTATGACACTTTATTGGATACTTACTCAATCTGTTCCAAGCTTTGTTCGTACAAGCCTACATAAAATGGTAATTGCGAGCTTAATAAAGTCTTAAAAATAAGTAAAAAAATAAATGAATCAAAGAATATTGGATCGAAATTTGTCTTTTATTGGAATTGAAGGTGTGCTTCAGTACTTTTTCAGGCATAATATTACTCGGCTCAAGCATGGGATTAACGTTACCAACTGATTGTAAAGCTATGGTGTGATTATGCAATATATTCCGATGTTGTATAGTAAAAACATGAACCAAAAGTATCAGACCAAAGTATAAATAAGCCCTGTTCAGGTTACATTCCTACGCAGGCACTCACAAAAAATAATTAGTAACACATTTATCTGTACTTAGAAGGTTTCAACTTTACATCTTACTTTTCCTCACAATTTGCATGGAGCGACTGCCTATCTGACCTCCACAACCCTGTAACTGGGTAATACGATACCCTTTGGTAAGACTGGATGTCAGACTTTCGGGATTCTGACGACCCGTAACAACTGTCAAAGATCCACGAATGACAGCCGGGACCAACGGCTTAGCGTGCTTTCGGGGCATGGAGGAGTCTCGGTATGTAAAGATAGTCACCCATCCACAGACCAACCCCGTCAAGCGTAGCCAATTAGTTCTCAAGAAATATTTTAGCGATAACAAACCATCATGATTTTAAACGTAAATTATACTTATCAGACGAATGTTTTCAAAACCACCACGCTGTTCTCCGAAGATGAATAGTTATTGGAAAATTTCCTAGAAATTAATTTTCAAACAACCTTTGGCTGGCTTCTGAGAGTTACGTCAAGCTCGCTCGTTGCCTCCGATATTGGTTAAAACTGTGTTACTATAAACTAATTGGTAAACTGCGCAGCCTTACCAGGTATTTCATAAGGTTATTTAGAATAAAACAAATTAATAATAATTTAATCATGTTTGTAGGACTAAAATGGCCAGAGATCGCATAAAATGGATGGTTTGAAAGGAGAGGCCTTAGTCCAACAATGTAGGCTAGAAAAAAAAATTCAAGAGTTGGGTGCGGACACATTAGGGTCAGTTCGAATAAACAAATCGAATAAATCAAATTAGTCCTCTAAATCTAGCTTTATTGTGATAAATAGTATTGTGTATTAAACAGTGGGTGCAAATGTGTGATACAAATAAGCATGCCGAGACAGACAAATAACGACGGTTCTTTAAGCACTTTTGCCTTCGTGAACATTATAATTATTACTTATGATCAAGATTTATGGGAGTGCTTGACCTCAACTTAGGTACCTGTACCTATATTACTTTGATAACAAACTTGATTCGATTATTCTATGATGACATGATCTCATTCTATCTTCATGATTCAAAAAGCAGTACTCCTCGATACGGCTTGCATTGCATTGTGATGAGGTTCCTGTCTCTGCAGCCCTAGCCACTGGTAGCTTGGACCCTGCTCCCGACGGTGGACAACATTTTTTTAAATTATTTTTATAAACATATTTAAAAATGTATTAAGTATAAAAATGAATAAACGAAATAATAGGTACAAGTATATAAAAAGGGAGGGGAAAGAATGATAGGGCATCAAACAATTCGTACGCATCGTTAATAGGAAAAATGGCTAGTGGCCTAGAAATAGGCCAGCCCTCTGGTCACGTGAACAGTAGACCAACCGCTTGATAGTCTCAAAAAAAGAAACTATCTTAAATTTATTCATTCACTGACGGACAACGCACAGCCTAAACAACTAGACCTAGATGTATGTTTGCTGAAGTTTTCATTATAAAACGAAAGGGAGCAATTAGGAAGGATTTTTGTAAATTCATCCCCTAAAGGTATTAATTAGGGGATGAAAGTTTTAAGGAAGTATTTCATTTTGAGCGATGGAAAATCGGGCACACTGCTTATAATAAAAATTTAACTCGTTAGCTTGATGGATTGAAGATCGCAGTAAATTTTTATACCAGAAAGGTGTAACTTAAATATTCCGATCTCTTATTCCGATTAACTCGGAAAAGCCCATTGCGTTGTTTTTGTTTAGGAATCCCAATTATTTATTAATTCCCTCTTCTAACTAAGCGATACAAGTTTAATGAATTCCGGCTTCCATCCAAGAGGCTTGCAGCAGTGATTTTGATTTAAGGAAACCCATTTAGGAGATCAAATTACCGAATTTATTATCTTGCTCTGAATTTTGAATGAATCTTTATTTTATATTTAAGTGCATCTTTTGAGGAGATGGAGGAGACCTTTGCCCAGCAGTAGAACAATACAGGCTACTTAAAAATATAAACATTTCTTGTCAAAATTTAAGTTTTTTAGAAAAAAAATATTACATTTCACTCGATACTTTATTATAAATAAGTACCTATGTGTTAGTAGGCACATGCCTTCTCTGTTAACTACAAGTGCAAATACGTGTAACAAAAAGACAAAAACATTCCAATATTTCCGATTCCGGATTCTGATTAAGGAATCGGAACTACATCCCAACCCAAAATATGTATAATCGTATAAAAACAAGCGCCATCTTTGTTGATCCACATGCCACTGCGACCCTTCGAAATTCAAACAAAATATACTCGCTCATTTTAAATCAAGGGATGGTTGTCGCATATTTGCAAAGTACCCTTGCTTTTGGAGCTTCAATGTCAAGAGCCTGAGGGAAAATTTCAACAATGGCCGCGGAGAAATAAAGGTGTAGGTATGCGCTGAAGTGTATCCGAGGAAATCAGTGAATAGTTCAATGACCTGCCATAAAATGTGTAGCTTTCGTTTTAGATAATAATTGATTTTTGCCTCCGAAAACGACTGAAACTTAAAAGCTTTTGCGCTTTTCAGTTTGCTTTTCTACAAGCCGTGTGCCCGATGGAATTTTCTATGGGCAAAAATGACTTACTTTCATAAAAAAATTCATCCCCCGTTTAACTCCTTTAGGGGGTGAATTTTCTGAAATTACAAAACGTACCTTTATGCAAAATTTCATACTTCTAGACCCAATAGTTAGGCTGTGCGTTGTTTCTCAGGGAATGAATAAGATGTTTAATTATGTAGATATTTCGTTACTATTCACATTCAGCAACATGTTGCTTGGTGTTAATTTGTACAAACAAGATTGTACGGATTCTTTCATTTACCGACCATGGCATGGCCTAGTTTCCAATGGTATGCTGTTATAATATTAATTAGCTTTATCTCGAAACTCAGTGTAAAATCATGGAATCATGAAAATTACTTTGAGTTTTTCATTTATTTTTACCTCTCAATTGCTTCCGAAAAAAAGCCAGTTCCTACAAAAGTTACTACTCCTTAAAATTTGCCTGACGGAGTGACATAAAAAACAAAACAAACGTAACATAAAACAATAATCTGAAAAGAAATTAAATAAATAGAAGGTTCTGTGTAAACAAATAATGTCATTGAAAATGTTTTGTTTGGGTCTGTTTCGGTAGGAGAGATGAAAATGTAAATAGCCGACTTTTTATATTCACTGAATGTTCGGCCGAAGTTTTAATTCGGCCCATCCCTAGATTTTAATGAAGACTTTTGATTTATACAAATTTTTTAATAGAACCCCGATATTTTCTCGAATTCTTTAATCAGCAATGAATATGTTGCTTCTAGGAAAGCTAGAAGATGACGGGACTAGCTGGACAAAACAAACAACCAGTGATCCACATTAGCCCTGGATCAAGCAGTGGGATGATACAGTCTGACAATTACGATTAAGATCAGGAGGCTTCGGAGGCGGTTAGGTTTTGCATTCCATATGTCGGGAGATCTTACTACTTCGTACATCAATGTATCCATGTCATCCCACTAAAATAATATCAAAGAATCCATAAATAACACTATCAAACTGTACCTATTAGCTTATTTACCGATTTGACCGAAAAAGCTTGGTTGTTTTCTGTCAACCCCATGCCTCGATGCCTACCGTTATGCAAATGGCCGCCACACCATCGAGACGCAAACAAATCGCAATTCCCATGGTGCATCTAGGAAACCATGGCGTATCAATGTAGACATATATTATGGATTATTAGTGTATTATCGAAATTATTATAATTACTCAAATAACAAAAAGAAAACAGACCACACTGTACACCACAGAATACTATATCACACACTGAAACTGCACACATTTATAGTAATTACTTATTATGGTACTTACTTGTTTTATTCTCATTGTATTATGGTCTTAGTTTATGTATTATTATTATTTCTTAAAGGAGATTGCCTAGGTTTGGACCAAGTGCTGCCTAGGAATGTGAGTTGATCGGGTACTGTAGCATACACATGAATTATAAAAAATAAAAAATCGGTCCCAGGGAAAATTAATAAATCCAGTTTTTGTGATAATGAATAATCTTGCATTAAACAACGTTTTTCAGTTTTTTTTTCTCAAACATGTATTTCAGTTACAATAACATCGTACCGTATCACATCGAACGAAGACAAAAACCTGTTCTTTTGATTATCTGTCTCGAGCCCTCGCGATCGTTTACCTGCGCTTGCGGTGATAAGCGTCCTTTTGTTACCTGACTACTTTTTGCTCAGTCTCACGTCACTTGTGATCCGTTGTGAACGCGAATGTGCATATTTTGTGTTGTGGTGAATACTTTGCTTGAAACAACGACCTGGCTTCGAATCTGGACTATCGATCTAAACAACGACCTGGCTTCGAATCTGGACTATCGATCTAAACAACGACCTGGCTTCGAATTGGACAATCGATCTACACAACTTACGTATTAGTGCTCCTCTTGAAACAGTGAACACGTTTCAACCACAGTTAAGATCATGTTTTATATCAGCAGTATTAACAGTTCTGTACAATAATATTGAATTTATTTATTAATCGTCTTCATCGGTAACGATAAACTGATTGATACCTAACAATTATGTACTACAACATCAAAATAAAATTAATACAATTATAATTGAACGCACAATAACTGTTTAATAGTTGATTTTGTACATTTGTTGCTATTAAGTTCATGTTTTCCTATAAAAATATTCAAAACAAAAGAATGTTTTTCTTTGGACTCCTGGGATAGATTTTTATGCGCTTTAAAATACAGATTAGTGATGGTCTGAGGAACAAAATGCATTAAGTGAGTATTCTAGGCAGCACTTGGTCCAACTTCCATACAAAATTAGGCAATGTGCTCAAATACAGATATATATTTTTATTACTTAATGTATAATCTCACGTATGTCCTTTCTTTGGTATTGTTGTGTTTTCTTTGGTTTGTAAGTTCTGATTTGAGCTACACGATTACTGACAAATGCGTGCACTGACTGGTCAGGTCCACTCAAATCTGTATGGTTCTTTCCTCAAAATACTATTTCAGACACAAATCTACATGGTCCTCAAATGATCTGACCAAGACTATTTCTGGGTTTTATATACGCATTGACATTAATGAATTTTATATATACAATGACATGAATATTTACTTTCTAAAGTATTATATTGTTTTAATAATTGTGAATGTGAAGACTATGTGGGTCATCTTTTTTTTTTTTTTTCTCATTTAGTTTTAACATGGTCTGGCAGCTTGAGTAATTTATGCGGCCTACCCAAATGTACTTTCTTTGGTATTGTTCGTCGAATCGTTGAGCTCCTTAAACTCTGAGTTGAGCTGCACGGTCACTGACAAATGCGTGCACTGACTGACACTGACACGGACAGGTCCTCTTAATCTGTGTGGTTCTTTCCTAAAAGACCATCTCAGACACCAATCTACATGATCTTCACATGATCTGACCAAGATTATGTCTGGACTTTAAAAGAGACTGTGACCTCTGAGTTTGTTTCGGCCTTTCTTCTCGGAGTAGTCAGATAGGAAACGCCGACCTCATCTAGTTTAAAAAAATATGATTGACGTGTAAAAGTGTTTTGTCCAAACCTACTTACAGAAATAAAACCATTTATCGTTTATCACTTAATTCAGTGAAAAATAATACTAACCCGATATAGGTTACGCAGAGGGACGTCAATATGTCATTCCATAGGTAATTGCCGAAAACCAGCGCTGTTGACATTGGGTTCGTCCGAAGTTCACAGCATTTCGCTGAGCAATGACTTGTTCTAGCACAGATGCGACGCACGGCATTATTTTTCTTAATATCTGTTACAAAAGTAGATATCTCTGCAATTAGCATTTTGCTTTCGTTATGTTTATATTGTCATTTGCCAATGTCACAAGAGTGCTAAGAGTACGTATTATATAGTCTTTGGTCCGTGGCCTTGACATCAACCAATGAACAACATTATTTTTATTTTTTGAAATTTTGTTTATTGGTTGAATACAGGGCCTTTGGCTGCTTTTGTATGTGTATATTTTATGTCTTTTTGCTTTTTTATGTGCGTTTTGTTTGTGCAGAATAAACAATTTTTCTTTCTTTTTCTTTCTTTAACCAGTAATCAAGGCAAGCATGCATCCTCGTCGTACATCCTAAATCGATAAAACCAGACGAGATTGTGGTCTAACACGAACCTGTCCAAAATACAATAGACGACGTATATTTAGTAACATAATCCGCTTAACTGTTCTTAAAGAGTCATAAGAAACCGACACGTGTTTCACCCCTCAACGAGGCATCCCCAGGATGACGATTGACTTGTTGCGAACCCGGACCCGACATGTGGACACGTTAAGCGTATTAGGTTACTAAATATACGTCGTCTATTGCATTTTATAATGGATTTCCGCAAAGTCACGCCTGAGTCAATTAACTATCGAACCTATCCAATTAAAAAAAAACTTCTCTATTATGAACTACAACTAGCACAGTTATTGAACTTCAACATTCTACCATATCCATTCAAAGATCGGGTTAACATTTATGACCTAGGTACGTGAAGAGATGATTAACGACCTCGCCAGCAATGGCGCTGCGGTCACGCTTTAAGCACGGTCGGGTGCCTTTTGTGCGAATTGTGTGAACTGTGCGGTGCACACAGTAGTGGGGTGCGAAGCGCTTGTCTCTTGTTTGTTGTAGTGTAAATTACTGTCTATCAAAGACATGCAGTGGTTAGATGGATGTGTTTTAAATTGGTAACGCTATGTTGTTAACCTTTAGTAATCCTAGGAAATATCAGTAAGTTGATATATGTATGTTTACGTAAAATATACCTTCTGCACTAACAAAATAAATCTAAATCGTTTTGGTGTTTTAACGCTTTATCAACATACTGTAGTACAAACAAACACAGATTTTACATTCTTAATAGTAATTCTTTTATCAAACGCCGTACTGATTTATTTATTTTCTGATAGTGTGATCAGTGGCTTCCAGTAGCAATTTTCTCATATCAATGGAAACTCATAAAATAAAACCCACTCTGAATAGGACTGCCTGTTGAATCGAATGGAATACTGAGTCTGACATATGGCACTTTAAAAGTACGCATCAATATCCTTCGTTAGACAACACCTAAAACTACGCACCTATTCTGTAAATATAGGTCACGAAAATTTTCATGCTGTCATCGTGACACGAACGATTATAAAAAACCACCCCACGCAGTTCAATGTCTTCATAATTTACTTACACGCAAGCTACGTACCAAAATGTATCGATTTTACGTGAGTGACCCGTCCCTCAACATCGGATAGTCCAATAGTGTTGTATTTAGACGTATAAACAAGTCACCTCTGACGATCAATAGTAATCAGTTAGGAGTCACATGGCGTGGACTAAGAATCGATTTGCGGGTATCGAGAATCGTGAATTTTGTAATCATTCGACTGGTAAAGCATATTAGAGTATTTTTTCTTTGGTAAATCTATACTAGTTAAGAGATAACCTAAGAGGAACCCGAGAAAAAGCGGTCAGTTTAATTTTATAAAAATCTATAAGTATTATTTTTGTTTTCAATCAGATTTTTGCCAAGTATCATATCAAGTCAACTGTAGTCGTAAAATTAACTTAGTTTTTGGAAAATAAACTTTTCCTTATATTTACGTAACTATCCACCGAAAAATACTTTTCGAGCAGAACCATTAAAAAAAGGTCATCGGCGAAGAGAAAATAGGGCGATAGACTTAAGTCATTTCGATTATATCAACACATTGACCTTGAACATAAATAAAAAGTCAACTTTTGCATTTTTTATCTTATCAAGCATGAGTTAATGAAGCTTAAAAAAACGATATGAAATCTCTTTATTATTTAACATTTTATGAGCCCGACATAATTCCGTGAAATTCCTTTGAGATTTTATCTGACGTTTTATACCTAAATTACATACTTTACACATACGCAAGATTTAAAAGCGATTTAATCCGAAAGCATTGATACATATTTTATGGTGTTTGTAGGTTATTATTAATTTCGAAAAGATACTAATATGATTATAAAATAAAAACGGTCTTTGCGGTTTTTTCTCAAAGTTACGCTTTTGAATTTTACGTTACTGTACAATACGGCCGATATAACTTGGCAGTTCTGAAAATAGGCACTATGAACTTTCGCACATGTTCTCTCACTCACACTCGCCTCATGTCACCATTTGGTTCCTAGAAAATGTTATTGCGCAGCCTTCTGCGCGAAGTTCGGAACTGTCAAGTTATATCGGCGTATTGTAACATAATTATTTAAGTCCGTACGCAAAATGAACGAGCTTTTACGTGGAATTGTAAAAATATAGTGTTGAAATACACAAGGTATTTAGTTATGCTCGTGACCTAGTATACTAATATTTTTATTCTAATGTATTGTATATGTTTTATGTTTTTTGTCATTTAACATGATTGTATAATTTGTCTGGGTTTCCTCTGTACTTCAACCATCCACATACACAAAAGTTTTCTCATGATAGGACCCTCACTCCTCCGCACCACTAACCCAAACGATGGTATAGTAATAACAATAATTAATAACTTATTACAGATTCATCTTACGATTAAATCCATATTTGTTAGTACAATTGGTAGCTTACAAACTAGTGTTAGTAATATTTAATTAATAATTGATTGACATAACAATTTAATTAAAGAATATATCATTGCAATTTTATTTTATCCTATTTAATTCAACAGTAAGTGGCAGGTCCGAGTGGACTCCCCGATGGTGGTGACAAATGACACTATACAGCACAACACAACAGAGCACAACTATCAGCTATCAGCTATCTAGCAGTGGTATAGCACAACTTTCTCTTATATGAAACATAATTGTAAATCGGTCTTTTCATGGTATAAAATTTCAACTCAAATTAAACAAAAATGATAATCAATCATTTCCGAAGACAGGAACATGAAAAACAAACGACATCAACATATATTTTCACTTTGGTCATCGACAGAATGAGTGTCCAAGGGTACCAAGAATCTCCACGACAGTTTTCGGTATTAAAGTTTTTTATTCGGAAGTTTATATTTCAGTTCTAAGTAGTGAGTGAATGGTAAATGGTGGTCTTACTCTGAGAAACGGTACCTGTACTTACTTAGTAATTTATTCCGAGGAACTACTAAATAACGTACCATTTAGACATTCTTTGTAAAATGAATAGGTATGGGTGTAGACACCCATCTACCAAGGCTTTTGCCTTTGGCTTTAATAACAAGCGAATGAATCCTAGACAAAACTGTTTATGAAGACTGAAAACGGTTAAAGTAAGTAGGTACCCTCAGGCAACTGAAATCTTTCTATCAGTCTATAAATCAGATCAGCCTTTGACTTTGTTTTTCTTCCTATCTTGTTTTTTTTTACAATATTCTTATTAAGATGAAATTTTTTTTCAGGATCTAAATACTAATTTGAAAATCTAACTTATAATTGATTCTGAAACAGGCAAATTCGGATACAAACACAACACATCACACATACATAGAACATATTTTATAATACCTAGCTGAAAGATCCTTTAAACTGGAAAAATTCACATAAAAAAGTGTTTTTTCACATCGGTCGTGTATTGAGAATTTGAAAAAGGCTCTATAGTTAAACAATTTAACACGCTGAAAGCATTTCGTAACATTTCATCAGAAATGAGAACGAGAACTTGACACGAAGATCAAACTTTTACCTCGTTTTTTATGACTAAGCTTTCATAAACATTATTATGTTTGTACTAAATACTTAATAAGTAGGTACATAAGTACACACGAACTACACATGTACCTACAGATAGACGACTAACCAAACAAACGGTAGATATAGATTATTATTGCTAAGGTAGATTCAATCGACATCCATAATTATTTATTCAGCGAATCGATTTCGTTAAATTGTACTTCAGTCTACTTTGTTTTTTTGGTAACGTATGGTTTATCGATCGGCAACAATTTTGACCACCGGCCTTCCTATGACGTTGAGGTCGAACACGTGGGGACGTCGGAAAAAGTAAACGAATAGAATCTAGCCAGACCTACATTTTATTACGGTATTCTAATAGTTTTTGTTACTGGTATATTTGTTTGAATCTAAACTATATAAGCAGTGAGGAAGATTACATACGTGGCAGTTCATTGGAAAGGATCAGCAGTACATAAAAGGTTATGGTTACAACTTTTGTCATGATGAGTAAAAACAGCTGTAGCATCTACAACACCATATGCTAACTACGCATCAAAGACCTGACGACACAAAGTCCTGCATCGCGCAAGTAGCGTTTTCCGTGCGACGAGTATATATACATCATCCCGAAATAAATCGTCGGGCAGTTGCCCATCAGACACGACACCCGTCTGGTCGGTCCTCCCTTTATACCTTGTTCCTCATACCTCTAAACAGCCAAGAACACTGTTAGTTATAAATAGATGTATACGTGAATTACACAATTTTGCACAATAATTACCTATTAGGAGTTGCACTATTTAGGAATTTTGTTACAGGTAGGGAAATGGACTGGGCTAACATTTGCGTAGCTGTCATACTGAAGAGAGACTCCTCCGTGGCTCGGAAAGTACGTTAAGCCGATGGTCCCGGCAGTCAATCGTAGAACTTTGACAGTCGTCACGGGTCGTCAGAAACCCGAAAACGTGACAACCGTCTTACCAAGGAGTATCGTATGATCCAGTTACTGGGTTGTGGAGGTTAGATGGGCAGTCGCTCTATGTAAAATACATTTATAACATAGGTACTGTAAAGTAAAATACATTCATCTGCATCCGGTTAGATTGGTAGTTGGAAAAGGCTAGGCAGATTGATTGTGATTGCATGGAACAAAAGTGAACACAAAGGGCAACGACCTGCACTGGGTTTACATTGTACAATTCCTATTACTAAAAGTGTTTCATACATTATTATCATGCCATCATGTGACATGCTTCACTCGATATTGCGGCCAAAGTTATGTCGGCACTTCGGCAATCGACGAAATTGCGTTACGGACATAAATTGTAGCACTCAAGACTACTCGACCACATTTACATGAAGTACCATCAAGCATTCAATTCACTTACGACACGGAAGTATATTACACTCGATGGCAATTTATTTGCCTTTTAAAAATGATAGTAATAAAGTATGTGTGGGCAGAAATTGAAATGCTATTATCAGCAATAAAAACGAATCGACGCATGAAAACAGAGAACTATCTCTACTGGACTCGGAGCGTATTGTGCAAATAATGATATCAATGGTAGGGCTGCCAAATGAACCAACTTTATATATTTATATATGTAAAACATTTTCATTATAGATAATTAATATCATATTTAACACACTGAAACTGCACACATTTATAGTAATTACTTATTATGGTACTTACTTGTTTTATTCTCATTGTATTATGGTCTTAGTTTATGTATTATTATTATTTCTTAAGTTACAGATTTATATTTTTATTAGTTAATGTATAATCTCTCTTAATTCAGTGAAAAATAATAGTAACCCGATATATTAGGTCACGCAGGGGGACGTCATTATGTCATTCCATAGGTAATTGCTGAAAACCAGCGCTGTTGACGTTGGGTTCGTCCGAATTTCACAGCATTTCGCTGAGCAATGACCTGTTTTTGCACAGATGCGACGCGCAGCATTATTTTTCATAATATTTATTACAAAAGTAGATATCTCTTCAATTAGCATTTTGCTTTTGTTATGTTTATGTTGTCATTTGCCAATGTCACAAGAGTGCTAAGAGTACGTTATGTAGTCTTTGGTCCGTGGCCTGGACATCAACCAATGAACAACATTATTGTTTGAATACAGGGCCTTTGGCTGCTTTTGTATGTGTGTATTTTATGTCTTTTTGCTTTGTTATGTGCGTTTTGTTTGTGCAGAATAAACAATTTTTCTTTTTTCTTTCTATATCATTAAAGTCTTGGACGAAAATCGAATGCGACGTTGATGATGCGATGTTGAAAAAAGCCTTTTGAAAAGGCTCATGCCCACAATGTTCCAGTAAAAAAGTAAAAAATATCTTCCTGCTCGTTCACCCAGGAACACATTACCGAATGCCGCCAGGCAAAGCAAGTAATCATAGACAAAACAATAAACGAGTATCAACATCCTTCGCTTGATCAATGACGTATCTAAAATAAGCAGGATACATGGATAAACATCCCTGAATGTGTACCTTATTACAATAAAAATCCATACGAGTCCAAATAACCTGAAAATTGGTTATAGCCAGCCCTACGTGCACCGTTACATATTGACAAACTCAACCAATACTCGTATCATGGCACAAAAGGAGCGAAGTGAAAACTGCCATTTTTATTTTCTATTCAGGCATTGTTATATCGGGAGCTTTATAGAAATAACAGGAACAAAACTAGTTATTTACTTGTCTTATTTGCTAAATAAAAAGAGGAGCCCGAGGCTAAGTAATAACAGCCGCATGGGTCGATCCATCAGGTTAAGCTACGCTTACCGGGGTTAGTCCGTGGATGGGTGACCATCTCTTCACACCGAGACTCCTCCATGCCTCGGAAAGCACGTTAAGCCGTTGGTCCCGGCTGTCATTCGTGGATCTTTGACAGTCGTTACGAGTAGTCAGAAGCCCGAAAGTCTGACAACCAGTCTTACCAAGGGCTATCGTAATACCCAGGTACTGGGTTGTGGAGGTCAGATAGGCAGTCGCTCCATATAAATACTGGTATTCAGCAGGTATTCCGGTTAGACTAGAAGCCGACCCCAATATAGTCAGTAGTTTTTTCATAAAAAATCAAGACATTCATACAGTGTTTGTTAGCCGAAAGTGTGAGGAAGCTCGGAATGATTCGGCACAGCAGGGTGACAAAATCGAAGATAATTTATGTTCGGGAAAAGCCGCTCGAATTGTGCCGAGCCGACCCGAACATTGTTCAGCGAGTGTGGAGGGTATAATAACTCGATTTTTTTATTGTGCGCTAGGTGCTGTCAAAATCGTAGGTTATTATTTAAACCACATTCACTGTAATATTTTGACGTTGACAAGTTATAAAAATCGGGTTTTAAAGGAGTATGACGATCGGCACGAGTGAAATGAAAGCCGAATATGTGTAGTAATTTCTTCGGGGGGACTTTTTTGTTTAATACTTCCAAATCGAATGTCCCTACCCAAACTACAATGTAGCCCCCTAAGGAAAATAAAAACAAACTTCAAATTTTATTTCTTTGAGCAAAACTGCAATTCTATTTTTGTAAAAAAAAAAGTTACACCACCTTTTCACATTTGTAACAATTCCCATTTTAGCGTGAAAAACTGAAGGCATTCAAGTCTGTAATGAAATGTAACCCCATGGGGGATTGAAGGCAATGATCCCGAATAACACTTTGGGGACCGGACACGAACCGAACATACTTAAGTGGACATTAGACGTGTTCCTGTCATATAAAATGTAATGGGAATAGGTCAGTCCTTTTATCACGACTAGGTACTTCAAAAAAAGGTTCTCTTGATGCCCTTATTATGTATGAGATACGTGCCACATTCGTCTAAATTTTCCGAAGGGTTTTGAATTAATAATTTTGTTTGACATTTTGGGAATCAGTCTGGTGGTATTTACGCAGTGTAAAATACTAAAATTCAGTCACAAATTTCTACTGAAAGCTGACCCTAACATAGTTGAACAAATTTTAGTTGTATGTAGTGACTTGTTAAAACAATACCGGCCAGGTGCGAGTCGGACTCACACAGGAAGGATTCCGTACATATTAAGTTCGAGCAGAAAACGCCCAAAAAACTCGTCTCTTGTATGGGGACACCTTTATTTATTTGTTGTTATAGCGGTAATAGAAATAGAAATACAAAAAAAAAAAAAAACTAGATACTCGGTACTTAAAACTTACCGAGAAAACTTGACATTACAGCATTTGCTATTCTTCACACACCATTTTACCTTCAGACCCGAACATCCCAAAACTTCATCGTTTCTAAACTACGAAAGCCTTTCAGGTACCCTAACGATCTTCTAACAAAGGAAACCACACTGGCGAGGGATGTCAAGTATTTATGGAAGTAGGTTGAGATATGGCAGTTATAAATCGGTCACACGTCCACTGGACTGCATTGTAGCGGTGTTTGTTTCTGGTTGAGTCGACGGTTGTTTTGTAGTAACAACGTCTAAAGATAATTGTGGCCGTAACTATAATAATAATAATTAGCATGTTATATAGGAAGTTTGGGGGCTTGTGGCTAAGTAATAACAGCCGCACGAGTCGATCCGGTTAAGATGCGCTTGCCGCGGTTTGTTTGTGGATGGATGATAATCTTTACATACCAAGACGATCATCCGTGCCTCGGAATGCACGTTAAGCCGTTGGTCCCGGCTGTCATTCGTGGATCTTTGACAGTCGTTACGGGTCGTCAGAAGCCCGAAAGTCTGATAACGAGTTTTACCAGGGGTATCGTATTACCCAGTAACTGGGTTGTGGAGGTCAGATGGGCAGTCGTTCCATGTAAAATTGTCAGCTGCATCCGGTTAGACTGGAAGCCGACTCCAACATAGTTGGTAATTGATGATATATATAGAAAGGTCGGAAATGTGGAATTGTAAAGTATCCGGAATACTGATTGAACATTGAAGCCTTTGGCATCAACTATTTTTTCAGTTAAATTTTAGATTATTAAAAGAAGATTATATTTCACGCAAATTTCATGCAGTCCGCAAAATATATGTTTCCGAAACGATTACATTTAAATCTTGGGGAACTTTTAGGAAATTGTTATAATTCTCTAAAAAGAAGGACGGTTTTCTATCTTAAATTACAAGGTAACTAAATTAACCTAAGGTAAATAAAAACACTTGAAATAAATGCTCCAAAAACATTAACAAAACGGCCTAGTCTTAAAACCTAATTAATTGTTCCAAACTTTGCTCGTTAGGATCCATTCAGTATATTTAATCCACATCTCAGAATTAACTTCATCTTTAAATAAAGCTGAACCTTTGAGTTGTATTTAGCCCTTGATACTTAATCCTATATGCTCATTTTTTATCAAATATTTTAAAGATATTCATTCGGTTATTTTCGATACAATGATCACCAGTGATCGGAGTAGGTAGATTGATTTTTAGTACTTGTATCATAAATGCACACAGAAAGAATAACATGGATAAGCCATTTTTCCGGAAAGTAATTCCGGTATTTCCGGATTCAATTAAATATTGTTAATGTTGGTAGTGATATTATTACTACTCAATTCAAAATTTTAAGGAAGGTATCAAAACTAAATTAATTCATTATTTATCTGTTGAAAAAAAAAAATATGAAGAATAATAAAGAATAAAATTGCTCATTTTATTACAATTCCTACCTTTTTTTTGAGGATGGCAAATCATCAAATGACTCCTTCCACTCTGGCAGAATACAATTCCTACATAAGTTCCGGTTTTTTTTTAATAATCCACCAATTCCGGAGGAATGTCCATAGTAATATATACGTTTCGGATCAATGACCCCAGTTCAATCTACCTACTCCGATCACTGATGATCACTGACTATTATGTTCTCGCGCGCTATGAGAGTTGCAAGAAACGCAACAAGAATCTTTTGGCGCGTGGTTATTATCGGAACTATCGCCGCCATCTTGTTTTTCAATACAGTTTCTGTGGCAATTTTACAAATGTTTACTAATAACGCCTCCCTGTCAATGTCACTCAGGCGCCAAACGACCCTTGTAGCAATCTTAAGCGCTCTTTTAGCTTGTAGCGTTCGTTTCTTGCAGTAAATTATATGTCAGTCTATAGACGTGCACAGTCGAATAAGTTTTAGTTGTAACGCACTTTCGACAACTGCCCTTATAGTCCCAGTGGGATGATACTAAGTCTTCTTCCCATATAAGTAAGGGTAGGGGCACACATGAAAGTTGTACTGAAAATGCCTATCGGCCGAGCAAGCGACGAGGGAGCTGTAGGAAAAATTGTATTATCGTGTAATCATGGTTGTGACTGTTCGGATGTATTTTTAGCTGTCTGCATTTGGGTTTCCCGCTTACGTTGTCTGGGTATATTAAGATAATTGTGTTTGTCGGTACATATTCTTGTAGGTACTGCCGTGAACTTAACTAAGGACACTAAGGCGGACAAAAGGTTTTCAAAGATTGGCTTATTGCTTTTATGAATTTCGATTTTCAATAAAAACAGGCGATATTGTAGGATTACATGAAACAAGTTTCTTCCAGTTCTATTTAACCATAAATATGTCAAAGAGACAACTTAACACCGTTATCTTAGTTACGTCTAACTTTGAAACCAGAAGGAATTACTATGTCAATTCAGAGTAAATAAATGTTGGAAAGTATTTATGGAGTAAAGTAAAAAAAATATCTTGAAATTAAGAGGCATGTCCTAGAACCAAAAATTCGAAGCTAACTCGTACAGGGGCGCGACCGCGAGGTGGATTACAGCCCTCTCTCTCCCACAGAGAGGAGGCCTATGTCCCAGCAATGGGAACATATAGACTGATTGTACTTATGCAAAGCAGGCATTATAACAAGTACTACGTACAGCTTATTAAGAGATCGTTGTTGAATGAGAGTAAAGGCTTGTGCAGACCAGCGCGACTTGTCGCGCGACGCGACACGAACAATACAATTTCTAAGAAAACTTCACAGTATAACAATAACCGGTGTCGCGTCGCGCGACAAGTCGCCCTGGTCTGCACAAGCCTTAAATAGGACGAGACGCAGGTGTTTGAAAGAAAAAAAGAGTTTTTTTTTTTTAAACATTATACTTTTCACTCATTGTGTTCCCAACACATCGATCTCAGTTCCACTCTAGAGAATATCAACTTTCTACTAACGTTCGATATGAAAGGAGCGGATCATTCGGTCTCACGCTTGACCATCGTTCAAAATTGTATTACCTACGAGATATCCCTAGGCGTCCACGTGGAGCAAGTCTATTTAGATCAGAGTTTTCCAATACAGGTCAGTGACAATTTTAGCGGCACCGCACATGGTTCAAAATCGCTTGACAATTCACATGACTCCCAATTTTTTGGTCAATATTGGCCAGGTCTTGGTAACCCCCCACATTTCTATCATTGCTTGTCTATAATGACTGATGATAATGAAGTTTTATAAGCTAAGAACGGGTAATTAATATCAATTTAGTTTAGTTCGATCTCTATCAGATTTCTCCGAAAGTAAAGTTTCAATGGTAAATAGGTGAGCGCTAAAAGCCAAAACGTTTTCTTACGAGTATCAAAAGTTCATATCATAGATACATTTGAGTTCAGCTGACCTAAATTACTTCTTCTTCCCAGGTCAAACACTAGGAAATGTGGATGGGTTTTTTAGGAGCTGTCTTTTGTAACTTTTGACGCTCAAAACGTTCTGATTGTCAGCACAATCTGAACAGATAAATGGTTTTTGAATTTACTAAAGGAAATGTATATAACTTGTTTTAAAGATAGGGTATTTTGATATTAGACAGTAGCCGATTAGTATTTGCGAAAAAAAGCTATATATATAATTATCTATATAAATCAATGATCTCCTTTAGATTTTAAGCGATAAGACGCTTAAAATAACAATCCATTTTCTCATTACTATTTGCATTATCATTCTGATGCTATCTTACAAATGTCACTTTTATTTAGTGCTTATGAAAATATTTCTCGTATCTAACCACCGTAAGGACTATTCTTGCTTGCAGCGCTCGGCGGCTATAGAACCGGGCCGGAAACAGACTTCGACATCGTCATCGTGTTCGTCATCGTGTTCACGGGATTTTGTTTTGAAACTGGTTAGATATGAACTTCTTTGATGGTACTTCCATATTTTACTGAAAAGTATTCTTGGGCACTAAATAATAGGGGTGGGTAATACCTTTTTGTTTTGTTTTGAGGGTGGGAAATTGTCATATATCTTCTCCCGCTCTGTGCGAAGCGAGAGGGTGTGTCAGACTTTTGCTGACTAAAACCCACCCGTGCTCCTTCCGTTGCCTGTGTGCCGGGGCCGCGATATCCCTTTCGGACAAACTCGCAACCCCGGCAGGCATTGGTCCTTACGGACCCCGCCAGTTGGTGCTGACATCTCTTTGAGGCGCGCGTGGAACACAACGCGCCGTCGACACGGGCCTGGTCCTTATCGGACGGCGAGCTACCCATTGCTCACCGTCCGCAAGCCCGCGCCTACGGTGGCTGGAAGTCGGCTCGCGACTCCCGACGCCCGGGGCGTCTCCTGCGGCGACTAGGGGCGCGAGGGCGCGTATCTTGCATCTCCCTTGCGCGCTCCGCCTCCTCCTTTGCGAGCATAACTGCTTCGCAGAAGGAGGTGACGGCCTCCCATGCACTCTCGCTCCAAACCATGGCCTGAACCAGGGCCGGACGCGAGAAATCGTCGCTGCCGATCGCCTCCGTGAGGACACGGCGATGCTCCGCCCAAGCCGGGCAGATGTTCACCGTATGCTCCACCATGTCCTCCGGGCGAGCTACACAGTGGTGACACCCGGGCGATTCCACCTGCCTTATGCGGAACAGGAACCTCCCGAAACAACTGTGTCCGGTGAGGACCTGCATCAGGCAGAAGGTGAGAACGCCATGGTGCCTCTCAAGCCACTCCTCAAAGAAGGGACTTATCGCCGCAATTGTGGCGTGCCCAGACGTTGTATACCTGGACGATATGTTTATCTATTTTCACTCGAGCAAAGCACGGTCGACCAGGTACTGTTATGTCATAATTATATGTATTTGTGGCTGAAAAAATCCATAGCACCGTCACATACCCAAACTTGCCGCAACATTTTTCTGAGAGAAAACTCAACCACATTATTCATGTTAGCAAGTAAGAAATTCCTAAAGGATCGCACGATAAGCCGTCGTATCTTGTTGAGACAATAAAAGAACGCCTCAAAGATAAAAGAAAATATTCTGAATTTCTAAAACTACCGCGTCGAAATAACTCTGTTACCGCCGCTGGGATACAAAGTGAATTATCTGCCTACATGGATTATGTATATCACGTGTGGCTTGATAAGTTCAGGATATTTTTAGAAAGATAAGTATTTTTGAGAGATTTTTCTTGTAAAAAGAAAAAAGGAAGAAAAGGTATGTATTGGGATTCGCACACGACATCACAAATAAAACTAAACAAACACATACATCTAAACAAAAATAAAAACAAAGTAAAATTAAAATAAAAGCAGAAAGCATCTTCCTAAGATGAAAAAAGAAATACGATGAAGATAAGATAAGGAGGAAATACTACGATGGTTTCATACTTTCATAGGGATATTGATAAATTCTTTGCATTGTATTCGTCCAATATTCTTTGCAATGTGTTCCATTGGGCCTGGATTTTTGGCTTGCTAACAAACTACGTACATTCCCGCACAGAACAAACATGATTATGTCAATTTATCGAATTAGGAATTTATTTACGGATATTTTTCCGAGCAAAAGAAGTTTTCGTGGTTCAAATTCTCTTTATTTATGAAAAAGAATCATGTTTTTGCGAAGTACACCTCCGACTCCACACGTGACCCCTTTGCGACATTTAAGCACCCCACAAGCCATGGTTGGTCGCAGATGTAAGAAGACTCGAACAAATTAAATCCTTTCAAACAGCAGATAATCGATACTGACATTCTTTTGACACATTCCTGGTACGATACGGACAGCAAAATGAACAAAACATTTTATTTTATTTTATCTTCATTACAACATAGGCTGATGTAAATTAGTACAGCTGCGAACGTAACATGAAACGCGTGATGAAATATTTCACTCGTTTATATGGAGGTATTACATTTACAAACGCACAGGTTTATATAGCCGAGAATGTTTTCACATATCGATACCTCACGCGGCAGCGGCGACACGCGAGTGTGATTGTAGTACTTATACTACGTTATAAAATAAATGACTCACAGGCTTGCCTTTATTTACTTGACAATGTGAGGTATACTTAGCTTCGGCGAAACCGAAGCGTTAGCGAAGCGTACAACGCGGAACTTTCTTTGCACACCTGTGTGACTGCGAAGCGACCAAGATCCAAGGTCATTCTAGCAGGGATTGACACCATTGACAGATCACTTCAGCTAAGTTTTGACGGTGAGATTTTGACAGGATAAACCGGCTTATATCAGCCTATAAAGTTCCTATTGCTAGGACTCAGGCGTCCAATTTGTAAGAGGCCGTAATCCAATCCATGTTTAGTGAATGCAACTGTCGTGATTCCTGTTTTTTTTTTTAAATTATTTCTTAAATATTGAATTATAATATCCACAGTGGCAACGCTGTCAAAGTACAAATTATGAATATTTTACCAATGTTGTTAATGTATTTTCATTATGGCAACTCAATGTATTATTTTACTTTGGCAATACTCCGAAATAACGGTTATGATAATATCGTTATTTCTGGGTGGGGCAAAAGGCATTCTAAATGGTAAAATGTAGTGCAGAGTCATTGGATTGTGAAATACTACAGTTGTGTGGATTAAAAGTATAAGCAAGAAAATATTGTTTTCTTTACACCACGTATCCTATTTTTTTTTCCAGGGCGGTCTCCTCTTTGCGTTTTCCTTCACCGTTTTCAGAGATATATTAGTGATAAAACTACGTACAACGTGTAAGTAGATCACTGGACCACCATTGCTCCGGTCGGTCAAGAGGTTGACGAGCATAAAATTTGTATCACATAATACTGTATCAATGCGTAGCTACAATTAAGTGCCCAATGTGTATGTTTTGCGGCTACAAATTAACACAATATTTTTGAACAAAGATTGTAGACAATTAAATTAATTATTGTATATTTTTGTTTCGATTTGCTGACGCTACATTTTGTCTGCATTCATATTAGCATTACGTCACGTAGATGCAGACATCAATTTATTTTTATAGTGTAGGTATTAGTTATAGCACCAACATGGTCGTCTAAAGTTTTCCTAAGATAAATTCATCGTATAGCATGTGCGATGTAGGATATTATCTCGATCTTGGTTGAATTTCCCTCGAGCGTAAGATAGGCGGGCGTAAACGGAAAATATAAACACTTCGGCGTAAACTTTATATCACCTTCTTCAAAGGGCTTCATAAATTGCAGTAAGACCAATATTATAAAGATCAGGTAACAGCAAAATAACACAAAAAAATGCGTTTTTTTCGTACAACGTTGTGTACGGAACTCAATTTTGCCCGAAACTTTTTTTGTCGTTGTTAAAATGGTCTTTGGAAGATTTATGTATGTATATCGCCCTGAATTCGGTTGGTACCACGTGGTTGTTACTGTGTTTTGAATTGCTTTTGGCTATTTAGTCTTTGTTGCCAATTTATATAGTTATTTTAAAGGTGTGACCGTCGGACTGCCAAGTCATAGGTCTCGAGTTCGAACCCAAGACACGTACCTCTGACTTTTCGGATTCATGTGCGTATTGTGTAATTATCACTTGCTTCAAAAACGGTGAAGGAAAACATCGTGAGGAAACTGGCATGCCTGAGAGATATTTCTAGACGGCATGTGACGGACGGCGAGCAATGGGTAGCTTAAAACAGATTCAGAAGGGGTCTGCTAGGACCGATGCCTGCTGGGGTCGCGGGACCCTGGCAGCGTACAGGCAACTGAAGGAAAACTGGTGGGTTTTAGTCAGTAAGAGTCTGACACGCCCAGAGCGGGAGAAATTATTTGATAATTTCCCACCCAAAAAAAAAGGCAACTCTGACTATTCGGATTCATGTGCGTATTGTGTAATCATAACTTGCTTCAAAAACGGTGAATTAAGACAGCATGAGGAAACTGCCTGCCTGCCTGCCTGCCAATGACTGAGAGATATTTCTCGACGGCATGTGAAACCAAATCAGAGGCCCATGGGCGGGTTAAGAACTCTGACACCAGGTTAGTCACTACCACACGAAAAGAGGAAGAAGTATCATGCTGAGTGGAAGCCTTCTTGTCACAGTCATGACGTGCAGCTGCCAACTATTTTTGTTTTGTATTTGTGTTTCTAAAATATGTAGATCTCTTTTCTTTTATTTGACTGATTACTCTTATCTTTTTATATGCACGTGTTTCTGTGACAAATAAACATATTTTTCTTTCTTTCTGTGGAGGTTTTTTCCGGTTGGCTTTAAAAACCGACCTCCGCGAATATTTTATAATTCGATAGCATGTATCATGGAACTCTTTCATATTATTTATAAGATTAGAAATGAAATTGCGGCAGCGTACGCCATGATACAAAATAAGTATAATTACACAAACTATTAACATAATTATCATAAAATGAGTTCTTTTAGTGACGGAAATGATACCGGAATCATTCCGTTCTAAAGCAGCAATTATAGTAGATAATTTGTTGCCACCAAAAATGTGATAAATATAAATAACATAACACCACGCCTTGTTTCTCCGAACTTAAATATTTATGTGGATAAGCACTGAAAAGCAACGTAAGTAAGTGGTATTTTTTTAAGATAGTTTGTTACTTATAAGTAAGTTTTGTCCATTTTTTTTAAGGCGCACTTTTGGAAGAGAAATAAAATGTTTATTAATAAAAAATATTAAAAAAACATACATACGTAACATCACACCTGCGTTCCCCGAAGGGTAAGGCAGAGGTGTCCCTATAGTACACCCACATTTCGCCAGTTATGTTTAAGTCCCATGTAATAGGGGGCGAGCCTATTGCCATCAACCGGGCACAATTCCAGACTCCGGGCTGCTACTGAGAAATACCTATTGGAAAAATCCAATAAATCTTTGCTCAACCTGGGAATCAGGACCTCATGCTCACCAGCAGCGCTTCTGACCACTAGACCAACGTTGCAGTCATATAAATACTACAACTACGACAGATAAATCTCACAGTCAATGGTAAAAAGTAGAGTACAAAATTTGTGAAAAAAAATAAATGGCTCGGTCCTTGTATCCCTCGAATTAAATTCCCCTTTTTTTCACTAGTTGTGTAATCTACTATTATAGGTTAGGACACAATTCTTTATTCTTTCAACGGAACTGAAAAAACGCGCGTTATAAAAATGCATCGATCACTGAATGGTGTCGTCATCTATTTCAGCTGTCCACCCACTCACAATTACACGAAGATAATTTAAAACAATTATATCAATGCGTAAGAGCTATTAAACGTAATTAGATTAATATATTGCTCATGTACCAACTGGTTCAATATATAGGTATAAGTTATTTTTAATAAGCGGCAAGTAAGTATGATGTGGGTCACGCTAATATGTATCACGCAAGAATATTATATATATAATGGTAATACTTTTTTTATGTGTCATTTTATTTCTGAGATCAGTTGAACGCTGAACATATGTATAGTTATTTCCCCACGAAGAAGACTCCAATTCAGAAATTATTTCTTAGTATGGTATGCCCCCCAGATAGATGGAATGACGACCTGAAAAAGGTGGCTGAGACAGACTGAATGCGGAAGACGGAGGACAGCGTGCTTGTGGCGCAGCCTGAAGAATAGACAAAATGACAGATTCACAATCACAATCTGTCATTTTGTCTATTCTTCCGTCGACAAAACCCGTTTCTATGGTGGTCATGCTTCGCGTGCTAGGAGAGGCCTATGTCCAGCAGTGGCCTGCGATAGGCTGAGTTGATTGATTGATTGATGTAGCGCTACTCATCAAATTTACCTACACAGTGACAGCTTCTTCTGCTACCTGTATAGATAATAGTTTTTGTAATTGTGATTAATTACACAAACAAATTGTAAACAAGTTGCCATCAGATCACAGTGGACAAACAATAACATTTTGCTCCAACATACCTTTATAAAAAATTCAAAATACGTTTTAGGTCGATTACATGTAAAAGTTTAGAGAAATTAAATAATTCTTTGGCCAGTAAATTATGTGTTCAGAGATTTAATAACATAGATGACCCAAATAAGTTCTACACCGAGTTCTTTTCACTATTAAACGCGCAGTTTAATGACACTTTTCCACTAAAGACTAAAAGTATTTACACAAAGTTCTTATTTAGTGATTGGGCGACTCCAGATATTTGTAAAAGCAGGGAAAAGCTATTTGAACTTTATGGCCTAAAGCAACATATGAATAATACAAACTTTCATAAGTATGTTGCAAAATATTCAAAAACTTTTAAAAGTGTGTGCAAAATAGCCAAAGCACTTTACATTAGCAATAAAATAAAATCAGCTGATGATAAAATAAAAACTACCTGGCAAATAATAGATAATGAAACAGGTAGGAAAAAACAGCGAAATACTGAATTTTATTCAGAGACTGCACATGGCCCTATCAACTCAGATGTAGAAATAGCTCAGGAATTTGAAAACTTTTTTGCTAATATTCCCATTAAAACTACTGAAGCTTTAAATTCCTCACCCGCGCTTTCTGCTGCGTACTTAGACAGAATGTGAAGGCATGCCCTTTGGAGTTTAGGTTTCAGCATACAAACCCACTGGCTGTTATAAAAGCTTTTAAAGATCTTAAAATTAAATCAACAGAAGATCTCTGGGGAATGTATGTAAAAGTCTGTAGAACTATTATCGAATCCATCTTTCATGAACAACAGTACGGTTTCACCAAATGGCGTTGTACCACTGACGCTGGTGTCTCCCTAATAAAGAATATTTTTAATGCCTGGGAAGAAGCACAAGATGCCATCGGAATATTTTGCGACCTCTCGAAGGCGTTTCACTGTGTAGACCATGAGACACTTCTGCTGAAACTGGAGCAATATGGGATTATAAAGTGAAGTAGAAGTATGAGAAAATACAGCTCTTGATTTACTAAGATCATACCTTAACGATAGAAAGGTTAAAGTTCAAGTAAACGGCGTAAATTCATTAGGGTCTGAAATGGCATTGGGCGTTCCTCAAGGTTCGATATTAGGTCCATTCCTCTTTTTAGTTTACATTAATGATTTACCCCAATTACTTCAAAATCGACCAAAGATGGTGTTATTTGCAGATGACACATCATTTATATTTATAATCAACCGACGGTCACAAAATCTTGACGACGTGAATAGCTCTATTCTTCAGGTCCAAGATTGGTTTACGGTAAATAATTTGGTATCAAAATTAAAAAAAAAACAAATGCATTAGATTTTAATTACCTAATGTTAGAAGTAGCGAATGTGACATCATATTGAATGGAGAAAAACAAGAATTTATTAATCAAACGGTTTTCCTAGGAATCACGCTAGACAAATTACAATGGGGACCTCATATAACATCTCTTGTGGGGCGGCTAAGCTCGGCCGCTTATGCTGTTAGAAAGATAAGACAGTTAACAGATGTAGAAACCGCGCGTTTGGTCTATTTTAGCTACTTCCACAGTATTATGTCGCATGGCATTTTACTGTGGGATCGGGCTGCTGACATTGAATCAATCTTTATCTTACAAAAAAGAGCTGTCAGAGCCATTTATGATCTACATCGTCGCGAATCGCTCAGGGAACTATTTGGAAGGATTAATATTATGACGATACCTTGCCAATTCATTTATGAAAATATTATGTATGTAAGAAAAAATCTACATATTTTTAATAAAATAAGTGATAGACATAATTTTAATACTAGAAATAAAGATAAAATAGATCAACCATTTTTCAGATTATCTAAAGTACATACATATTTTATGGGGTACTGTGTTAAATGTTACAACAAAATACGTTGTGATATTTTACAATTAAATGAAAGAAAATTTAAAACTCATACTAAAAGAACACTTTGTAAACAAGCATATTACACATTAGAGGATTATATCCAAGATAAGAATGCTTGGAAGCATGCTGGTCCAGCTCCATAGGATTATCTAGAATCTAGACAAAATCAAACAGATCTGATTCTGGTTGCTAATTTACGTTATATAAATTATTATATGACATTGATTTTACATTCTGTGATTACTTCCTTACACACTGACTTATTAATTGTAACTTTTTTTGGAAAATCATCTACTTTTACAATGTTTGTAAATATGTGAGAACCATGTATCTATCACTTAAGTAATTAATTTATCTGTTGTTGATCTCCTTTTAATATTCTTTTTATCTATTGTGGTATAGTAATTTATTTTTTTATTTTTAGATGCATCGTCTTCACATATAATTATATAACTAATGTACATAAACAAAACACAAAATATTGTAAAACATTTTAAAAGAGTAACGGTGGAGTTTCTTGCCCATTCTTCTCCATACGAAAACTACCTTTTGGAAGCGGTGACTAGAATCAATTAAATTTTTTATAATTTTTGACGTTCAAAAGTGCCTTGCAAGGGCCTATTTGAAATAAATGATTTGACTTTGACTTTACAAAATTAATTTCAGCTACAAGCATCCCTGATTCCTTTACCTCAGTACTTATTATAAAGGCTCAAAAAATTACTCCGGAAAACCAGTAAAGAGATTTACAACCGCAATAAACAATTTCATACAATTGACTTTTACGGCTTCGCGAAATACCCAGCAGCAGTTACCCTTATACATTTTTATTAATGCTACCATCGTTAGAAAACAATGGCATTCATCAAGGAAATGGCGGAAAACAAACCCAAATGAAAATATACGGGAGCTCAAAGGATCAACGCGGGAAATATGAGCGTAACGTTTTCAACGGTTCATTGTCAGTCGTGTGGGTAATTTGTATTTTTTTTCTACGTAATTTGACGCTTAACAAATTGCCCTCTAAATAACAAGAATACCCGCGGATATATAAGGGTTTGTTTATGTTGGAGGGTGCGTGGGCGCGGCGGCTTTGATTTTTCTGTCCGAGCAAACTGTCATAGACGCTAGATTTTACAAATTGGCTAAGTATCTACATATCATCATTTACCTAACCTTTTACCAACTATACTGGGGTCAGCTTCCAGTCTAACCGGATGCAGCTGATTGCTATATACCAGTATTTTACTTCGAGCGACTGCCTATCTGACTTCCACAACCCAGTTACTATTGGGCTTCTGACTACACGTACCGAAAGTCAAAGATCTACTAATGCCCTGGCATTAGTAGATCTTTGACAGTTGATAGCCTGCTATCTAATGACGAGCAATACAAAAAGCCACTAACTTATCATGAAATATTTCCGGAACCACGCAAAATAGTTTCTCGAAGTAAAAAGCAACTTTCAAGTGTAATTAATAGCGCATAAAAAGCACTTATAAAACTGTTTTCAAGATTTTTTTACTTCGTGTAGCTAACTTGTATGGTTTACGAGATATTTTGATTTTTTTTACATTTTGCAAGTTGCTTTTTTGGCTCGTCAGTGTATTTACTTAATCAAAATCTTAAATTAATTAATTCACTGACACACAACGCACTACCTAAATTGCTGGGTCTAGAAGGAGTCCCTTTAGGTCCATTCTCTAAAGGAGTTAAAATAGGGGATTAAAATTTTGTATGGAAAATCGATATTATTTCCGATGGGAATCTCATGTGGCACACGGCTTGTGTGACAATAAAGCTAACTGTATAATTTTATTCTATTTACTTTGGAAACCATAAACATAGGTCTTTGGTAGAATAATAGGGATGATGCCTGGGTAAAAAAAATTAACTTCTAATTAGTCCGTCAGTCAGATAATAAAAAAATATTAGACACGTATTTTTTGCTTTATCATAATAATAAAAAAATACTTAGATAAAACGCATTTTAAGTTGGGGAGTGGGGGTCGCTACGTCACTAGTACCTACGTATAAAATCTACATACTTGTGACGTCATGGCACATTTTACCTCAATGTATCGCCGTAATCTTTAGATTACGTAATAAAAGAAAAAATACGTGTCCAATATTTTTTTTATAATCTCAAAGACGGACTAAAAAAAATTTTTTTGTCATCATCCCTATTCTGAGCGATGCAACCAGGTAAAAAGAACACAGCTTACCCATATCATGGCTATCTATAAGCTGTCTTCTATAAGTCTGTTTCTAGGTTGGCTAACTTAGATGCGGAACATCTGAACGCGCAGTTTTGTTCTGGATGGAAAAGTCTAAATCCAAATGATGTGAAAGATCCACTTTTTTTAAAATTTATTCTAAAAACATTTAAGTGCTCGCGCTCATGTATACGCAGCCTAACAGCCATCACTGGAATTAAAACGTACAAATGCAAAAATATGTTGTTAGCGGAAATTATTGTGTTACGTTCGTTTGGTTGTTACAAGTCGATTAGAATAGCTGACATTATGAGGAGGCTTTGTAATTTAGATGTGAGGACCTTATTGCTTTTTATTGAGGGCTACATTTTATACTCATTTACGATTTATTTTAGCAAAAGCCGTGAGCCTGATGGGGTTTTTCTTCGACAAAAATGACGAATTTCCATACAAACTTTCATCCCCTATGTAAACGGTTAAAGGGATGAAATTCCAAAAAATTATCACTTTCGTTGTAATATGAGGAACTCTTGTGCAACATTCCAAGCTTTCAAGTTTTAATCATTATTTTAAGCAACGCTTCTATATTAACTAGTATTATTTACACTTCATAAAATTTTCTTTTTGTCATTTATTTCTTTTCCCTTATAATATTTATCGATTGATTTATTACGGTAGTGTTTTGAAAGTTAAGTTTAAATCTAAAACTATAAATGAAATACGAAGTGTATAGAATGCCGCTCGCGGCACTTTATGCGATAGGGATAATTCGCGGCATAATAGTGGCGTTGCCTCGGCCCGGCTAAAGTGCCGCAAAGCATTGCATTGTCTTTGTCACTGTCACATGTTATCTTGTTTGATTGTTGAGGGTAGTTCGCTGCCCTTTGTATTGATTGATCGTATTTGTTTTAGATAATTATATCAAAAGTCACTACAATGATTGAATTTACAAAAAATGAAGTAGGAAATGAAAATGGCTGAATGGTAGGTTAGGTTAGGTTAGGTTAGAACTGTGACCACGTAACGCACGAACCGAGCGAGCGAAGCGAGGGGTGCCGTGGCAGCGGCCGGCGAGTGCCAGGGTCCGTTCAGGCACAAGAGAATGTAATGTTTTGGGAATGTGGTGTTTTACAGCGAACTAACCTCAACAATAAAATAAAATAACAAGTAACAGTCACAATGCAATGCTTACGGCACTTTAGCCGGGCAGAGGCAGCGCCACTATTATGCTGCTAGCGGCACTTTATCCGAAAGGGATAAAGTGCCGCTGGCGGCACTCTACACACTGCCTATTAAATATCCATATCAAAACTTCTCCAAACACTTTGTCATAATACGTCACCAATTTCCTTACTTTGGCTATTAGCCTTGAGAAAAGTTAAACTCCTTATAGTAGTTAGATAGCCTCGAAAAGCCTTGTTCGAGGTAATAATTTATTACGAGATATAAAACATAGGCTATTGTAATAAATCTTTCAGAATATAAAACTGAAACTGTTCTTACTATGGAGTTCGTAGTATTTTATAATTACCTACAATCCCATTGTTGGTTTTGTTTTAATTTCAAAGCTTCGTACTTTTCTTCAGAAGAATAATAGGTATCTGATTATTTTATACTCGACTGTCTCGTTGATCTAGTAGTCGCAAGCACTACTGCTGAGCATGAGGTCCTGGGTTCGAGCCCTTGTCGGGCTAAATGTTATTGGGATTTTCCATCTGGAATTTCTCAGTAGCAGCCTGGAGTCTGGATTTGTGAAAGAAAGAAAAAGTATTTATTGTGACTCACACAGGAAATCACAAATTAAACTAAAAATACACGGAACATAAATAGAAAATAATAATAAACAAAGTAAAATTTAAATTTAAAGTAGTCCTGTACGATGCCAAAAGGCTCCTATCTCAGCATAATGCTGCGACATTTATTTTTTAAATGTCGCAGCATTATGCTGAGATAGGAGCCTTTTGGCTTCGTACAGGACTGCTTTAAGTGGACTGCTTTTGGCCTTTTGGCTTTTGGCGCTGGTATTCTGATAGGGCCCGCAGTGATGTCACGGAAAGGTAGATACAGAATTATATATTAAATAAAATAAAGTAATTGGTGTGTAAAATACAACAAAAAGTAAAATATATGTAGTCCGCGTGTCTGTATCCGACCCAGTTGTTGCAGTTGTGCCCAGTTGAAGGCAATAGGCTCGCCCCCTATTACATGGGACTTAAACATAACTGGCGAAATGTGGGTTTACTATAGGGACACCTCTGCCTTACCCTTCGGGGAACGCAAGCGTGATGTTATGTATGTATGTATTTTTATATTTTTTATTAATAAACATTTGATATCTCTACCACAAGTGCGCCTTAAAAAAAATGGACAAAACTTACTTATAAGTAACAAACTATCTTAAACAAATACCACTTAGTTACGTTGCTTTTCAATGCTTATCCGCATAAATTTTTAACCTGATCGTCCTAAAAGACACCTAAGAGAAGGTGGATATAAAACTCTGAAAATCGTTAACAACTAAAATTTATCAAATTTTTCATAAAATATGAGTTTTGATTTTTAACAATATACGACCCTATTACCCAAAATAGAGGAACTACTTTTGTGTAGCAAATTATTATGCAAGACGTAGGCATTACATTCCAAATTCAATTACTGTGACCTGTTTAGTATGAAACCTCATTCGCTCAATACAACAATACGCAAGTTATTAACAAGTCAAACGGGACCCGATCGAACAATCAAACTTGAGCAATATGTTCCGAATAACAACCGTGCGACTCGCTAACAGCCCTGGCTTCCTATAACTTTCAATGCATTGTGGATATTTCACTAGTTGACACAGCACTCCCCCGGTTCATTAGCACGACTGACTGGAACAAAGTGACTGTTTGACTTTATAACATAACGGTTCCCGAAGGACCTGAATTTTCCAAGTAAAGTTGAGAACGAAGATTGAATAAATACATGGTTTTTGTTCGAATGAAATGGTACAGCGGAGAAACTTACCTCGAGTCGCCACGAGCTAACGGTAGGTACTTCAATAGGATAAGTCCTCTTTTTTTCTTTTTTTTTAGCTTGGGATATTATCAAATAACTTCTCCCGCTCTGGGCAGAGCTAGGGCGTGTCAGATTCATACTGACTAAAACCCATCCGTGTTCCTTCAGTTGCCTGTCCGTTTCCAGGGGCCACGGTATCCCTTTCGGACTTTCCCGCGACCCCAGCAGGCATTGGTCCTTATGGACCCCGTCAGTTGGTGCTGACATCTCTTTGAGGCGCGCGTGGAACACAACGCGCCGTCGACCCGGGTCTGGTCCTTATCGGACGGCAAGCTACCCATTGCTCACCGCCCGCAAGCCCGCGCCTACGGTGGCCGGAAATCGGCTCGTGACTCCCGACTCCCGGGGCGTCTCCTGCGGCGACTAGGGGCGCGAGGGCGTGCAGCTTGCATCTCCCTCACGCGCTCCGCCTCCTCCTTAGCGAGCATTACTGCTTCGCAGAAGGAGGTGACGGCCTCCCATGCACTCTCGCTCCGAACCATGGCCTGAACCAGGGCCGGACACGAGAGATCGCCGCCGCCAATCGCCTCCGTGAGGACACGGTGGTGCTCCGCCCAAGCAGGGCAGACCTCCACCGTATGCTCCACCGTGTCCTCCGGGCGATCCACACAGTGGTGACACCCGGGCGTTTCCTTCCGCCTTATACGGAACAGGAACCTCCCGAAACAGCCGTGTCCGGTGAGGACCTGCGTCAGGCGGAAAGTGAGGACGCCGTGGCGCCTCTCTAGCCACTCCTCAAAGAGGGGACTTATCGCCACAATTGTGGCGTGATATCTACTTAAGAACACGCGTAGGTAGTTCGTTGATTCGTGGTATCCACTTGAGAACACGTATAGGTAGGTACCCCGAGGCTAGGCTAGGAAAGTAACGAGCCTGAATGTTCATAGTGCAACGGAAATACCTAACTTTAATCTATTGTAACTCGTAGAAAGTCCTTTACTGCACCCCAAAAGTTGGAAGAAAACTTTGGCAGGAAATGATTGCATGAAAATTGTGTGATGATTCAGGCAACTCGATTTTTGATAAAAAAAATGGTGGAAATTTCAATTTCAAACAATTCTTGAGAAACAAAATTTTGGAATAGCACTTTGTAATGTTTATTTATAGATTGTTTCCTTGATATTTTCAAGATTGTTACTCTCTTCATTTGAATTTGAAAGTGATTTTCGCAGCATTTATTTTTACATTGAAATGCAATAATACAGTCTCTGTAAGCTCACGACAAACTTGAATTGTCACTACGTTCTGTCGGATTTATTTCCTGAGCTTTGCATACGTCAATAAATTGATCAAAGGGTATCAGAATCTGAGGATTCATTCCTCACCAATCTATTGGTGGCTTTACCCGAGTCTACAGTTGAAAAGACGTTGTTTTCAATAGTAATACATAATTAGCTGTATTCAAAAAAACCGTGAAAAGGACTTGATTACCGAAAGCTGAAATATTGAAATTGCGTCTCACTTATGTATAGATAATGTTATTAAAGAAAAACGATTTGACCAGAAGGCAAATGGCATTATAATCTAAATACTGTTTCTTTTGTTTAACTTTTTAACATATTTGTCTCATCTGTACAATTTTTTTTAGCCTGACCTGGTTTCCGTACGCCGTTTTCGGGTGGCCACTGAAAATTAGCGCTGTGCTGCAGCATCATGCTGAGTGGAAGGCTTCTTGTCACAGTCACGACGTGCAACTACTGTTTTTTTCTGTTCCGTACTCGTGATTATCTGATTATGTAGATTTGGTTACCTTATTATTTTTTATTCGGGTTTTTTATCTTTTTTGTATGCACTTGTTTCTGTGATAAATAAACCAATTCATTTTCTTTATTTCTTTCAATCGCTTTCGAAGTGTTTCGTATTTCTACAACAACTTACAACTTTCAGCTTTTCGATAGTTTATGCTTTGGTTATAAAGTTTATGACAGTCTCATACATTTTTGACTTTTACTGTCGCTATCGGTGATAGGATGCCACATTGTCTCAGGGGCCGCACTCAGGACTGCAGAAACAGTAGCTTTTGCTAAACTGCTGCGAGTTGAGTAGTAACAAATGCTACTGTTTCTGCTTCCGCTTCGCGCGCTTCTGTCTTTGCCTCGTTGGTCCAGTAACTAGCCCAACGAGGCAGAGTTCAATACAGTACATTCATTATCAAAGTTACAATTGTTTAAAAAAAATATGGACTTTTATTGTAACTTAGGCCATAAGCACATTTGAAGACTACAAAGTCCGGGCGGAAATTGCTTGATTTTATCTACAGAAAATACCAGTGCACAGTGATATCGCCCATAGACATCTAGTGGCATCGATTGCGCAAAGCTAGATGAGTTATTAAGTGCTCTACGTGGTGCTATTCAATTATTAGCTATGGAAGCAACACTTATTAGGATAGTTTGTTTTTTTTTCTGTAAGGAATATACGAGCTTTTCAGGTACAGTCGACCGCTCGTCAGTGGTAACACTTTAATCTTGAGCTGGCCTAGCGTAGTACAGAGTTTGTATAGATTATGATGCCAGCTTAAACTGGTTTTGGTATTACTGACTTCAGGCCTACTGTAACTCAGCTCGCCGTCCGATAAGGACCAGGCCCGTGTCGACGCCGCGTTGTGTTCCACGCGCGCCTCGAAGAGATGTCAGCACCAACTGACGGGGTCGAAAGACCTATGCCTGCTGGGGTTGCGAGTTTGTCCGAAAGGGATATCGCGGCCCCGGCACACAGGCAACGGAAGGCACATGGGTGGGTTTTAGTCAGTAAAAGTCTGACATACCCTCTCACTCTGCCCAGAGCGGGAGAAGTCATTTCATGATTTCCAACCCTCAAAAAAAAAAAAAAGGCCTACTGTAATTAGATATAGTTTGCGTTCCTAAAACTATCCTTATGTATTTATATATTTTCTTAAAGACTAATCAGATTATCTTCAAGATTTGACACCAGATAATCTGATTCGAGATTCAAGCTGCAGGCTCCCAACGTCGGGCACGCCACAGTTGCGGCGATAAGTCCCCTCTTTGAGGAGTGGCTTGAGAGGCGCCATGGCATCCTCACTTTCCGCCTGACGCAGGTCCTCACCGGATACGATTGTTTCGGGAGGTTCCTGTGCCGCATAAGGCGGGAGGAAACGCCCGGGTGTCACCAGTGTGTGGATCGCCCGGAGGACATGGTGGAGCATACGGTGGAGATCTGCCCGGCTTGGGCGGAGCACCGCCGTGTCCTCACGTCCCGGACACCAGTCAGTTGGACGAGATTAGGAACTAATAAAGTTTAAATTCGAAAAACACGTAGGTATTCTTTTACTCAGCTGAAATGTGTCAGAAACGCATTCTCTCATCGGCCGGAGTATAGGCCAGTATCTGAGCACTGGTTCTTTTACGACACACGGTAAACATACACTACTACAATAATCTTTTGGCGCTTGATTGACGTTGACAGGGGGCGCTATTGGTAACCATTTGTGCAATTTTTTTATGAAATGTATTGAAAAAACAAGATGGCGGTGTTAGTTCCGATTTTGGCCACGAGCCACAAGAATCTTGTAGCGTTCTACATACAATTTTGAATAATTTTCATTACGAAACTAGTTGCGGAAACTTATATATTCCTATTGATGGGGTTTTGTGGACAAAAAGTTCACAAATCCCCATTGATGGGGATTGTCAATGGGGATTAGTGGAATAACCCATTGATAGTTTCAAATGAAAATCAAAAATAACTTCACATTTGATTTTGACATTGGGTTAACTCGGCTTGATACAGTTTTCAGAAATCCAGGGTTAGATTCACCCCTACTATACGAACCAAGTGAGAATCCTTAGGGACCACTCTCACCTACCATACATTCTCGGGTATAATACGAGTATCACCATACATAATTCAAATCTAATCCTACCCCTTATGCAAAGTTAATTCTTTCAAAATTAAATTTAGAACATCCGCCCAAAGATCTCTTGGAAATGGATCCCGGATTAAGCGACACGAAACAGAATTAATTACTAGAAGGTAGAACGTATAAGGTAATTACCAGTACGTATGAGGTAGTAAACAATGCTTCCTGTGCAAGATGGCGGAGTAATGTGGCTAATTGCTTCTCCTTTGGTTTTTTTATTTATAGTTCTATTACTGAGATTAACGTAAGGAACATAGGTGGTGTTCATTTTAATCCCGTGGTAATCACGAGCACCAATATGTACGATTTTCGCATGGAATAACGACTGCAACTTTGAGATAAGACCTATTTCATATTAGTGTGGGTTCCAAAATACTTTGTTCCTAAGAACATAAAATTACAATCACCACAGTAGGAGAAAATCACTTTTTAAAGTTGCTAAGTGTATATTGGTGCTCGTGACTGTACTTAGTTGAGGTAATCGTGGTAGGTCTAATATTACATAAAACATGACAACACATAATCATCCTATATTTTTCCCACTGCTGGGACACAGGCCTCTTCTCTGTGAGAGGGAGTGGGCTATAATCCACCACGCGGGTGCAGTACCTACGGATTGGCGGATGTCTTCGAATTTTTGGTTCTAGAACATGTCATGATCTTTTCCTTCAGCATTTTGTGCGCAGTGGTGATGAAAATGATAAAGTGCCTGCTTAGGTTCAAACCTACAACTCGTAAGTCGCGGCCATTACATTTGGCCGAACACTGTCTCTCAGAATACAGGCTATCCTAGTATATGAGACAGGATTATATACTTAATGTGCAGGTCTTGCTAACTTGTAACTTAATTAACCTTGTAATGAATTGTAATGTATATGATAAATGTGTTTCTGTATTTTTCTGTGAATAAACCTTTATTATTAACCACTGGGCCACCACTGCTCACCAGGAGTGGTTATCTTATTATTTTATTTCTTTTTCATAATATATATATTTGTTTTTTCAGTTTCTAATATTATATTACGGACTTACATTTGTGTTTTTTTAAATAAATACTGTTTTTTTTTTTGAAAAAAAATGTCTTCACCTCCGTTTTTTTTTCATAGTCGACAAAAGCGATTATCGTAATAGTAGAACATAACTGTAACTGCTGAACATCACAATCATGTAGTGTTGTTTTTTTTTTGCTTTGCTTTTTTCTGGTGTGTACAATAAAGTATATTATAAATATAAATAAATAAATAAACATCACAAGCTAGTTAGGTATTACAGTTTTTTTTTGGAGTTACAGATGATTTTACAATGCAAGACACGAAAGGACGGAAGAGTTTTTTATAATCACCACGCTTAGTAGACAGAGCGGTGAATTCAGTTGTTTTTTTTTTTTTTTTTTAACCTTGCCCCACACTAAGGATTTCTTCTTGTATCGTGGGTGCGTTTACAATCATAGAAACTCACATACACTAACACCCAGACCCGGAACAACTACTTGCAGATCATACAAATATTTGTTCCGTGCGGGGATCGAACCCGCGACACGTTGCGCAGCAGTCGATCGCTCAGCCACTTCGCCAACCGTGTCAATTTGCTAATGTACGGACGCTGCTATTCATCCTTTAACGTAATCCCTAGAAGTTCCGCTACACCCAAGGATGGTCAATTCATTGCCAGAAACAATCGTGCCGATTCTCTTGTCACAAATGCCTCTCTCTAAACTAGACTAAAAATCACCAAAATTTAGTTTATTCCTGTCAAACGATGATTTCCCATTCTGAAATAGACTAAAGTGATACGATATAGTGACAGCACTAAGATAGTACTGAGTTTTTAATTTAGTGAAAATTACAATTTTGCTATTCTGAATTTGACGTTTTTCACCTAAAATTTTGACTGTAAAAAACCAAACCAGACTTAACGTGACCATTTTTTATCGCGATTAAAAGTTGTCATGAACTAAAATGCACACCAACATCTCGACTTCACGTGCAAAAACAGTACTGTATTTATTTTGCTGTTTTGCTTATATCTCGAAAATGGTGCGTCCTATCGCAAAAATAATGAAAATTTGGACCCCGTATAAAAAACCCTTAAACCTAATATTTTAATAATTTTAGTAATATTTTTTCATATTTTCCATACAAAAAGTGAAAAATTCCATATAAAACACGTCGAGACTGCACCCCTTGCCCGCCTCCGGCTCTAAAAAAAATCACGGGTTAGGGCAACCCACGGGTACCATCGTGGATTCGCGATTGTCAAATTCGATTTTAGTTGTGTCAAAATTATTTTTATTTGCAGAATTTGAATTTTATTTGCAGAATAGCTCTAAGATTCTCATGGCCAAAAAAATAAGGAATTTTAGTGATAGTTTAAAAGTTTAGTTCGGTGTACAAGAGAATCGGCACCGTTATCTATTTTACGTAGAAAATAACGAATTAAGTATTTTATTATCAATTTTCCGTACCCAAAGGATGCCAACGAGACCCTATTACTAAGGCTCGGCTGTCCATGTCTAGACCAAAATCAAACTGGTTGCTAATTTAGTTATAATAGTTTGTTATTTTTTTATAACACTGATTTTACGTTTTGTGATTGCTTGAACTCACACACTGACTTATCAGTATTACTTGTTAAAATGTTGGGAATATCGTATAATATTAAAATTTTTGGAATTATGTGAGCACCATGTATCTATCACATAATTAATTTATCTGTCATTGCTTCATTTTTCATTCATTATCGTGATAAAGTTATCTTATTATTTATTTATTTATTCGATCTCCAACGGCGGTTACACAATTTTATGCAAGTTTACAATCTAAAAACAGGGACAAATAAATACAGTGTGCGCTTCCAATTATAGGAGACCACATCATTCTCTTATAATCTAGGTACAACATTAAGTTTGGCAAAGCGAAAATATAATAATAAATAATTCTATATATGCATCGTCTTCACATAAAATTATATAATTAATGTATACAAAATATTGTAAAAACATTTTAAAAGAGTAACGGTGGAGTTTCTTGCCCATTATTCTCCATACGAAAACTACCTTTTGGAAGGGGCGACTAGAATCAGTTTTATTTTTTGTTAAATTGACGTTCATAAGTGCCTTTTATGTGCCTAATTGAAATCAATTGTTTGACTTTGACTTTGAGATCCGTTCGTCTGTCTATCATTAAATATATCTTTTGAACCGTAATACGTAGACACTTACAATTTTCGCAAAGTTTGTACTACTTTGGCCGCTATAACAATAAGATATGTTAGGAGATTCCTCTCTCAGGAGCCCTGACTACCGGTAGCTTGCTACCCTGTTCCCGATACCGATGGGCTACTATTTTTTATATTTTTATTGTTTTTTTTTTTTTTTGTATCTATAAAAATATTTAAAATGTAAATAATATGTATATATTATGGAACAAAGGAAATAATAAAAATAAATGAAAAGATTTTTTTTTTATGTTTTATATTTTTTTTATTCTAATATTAAAAAATATCAGGAACGTGTTTTTTTCGGCACTTTTTGCTCGATCTCAATAATGGCAATGGTAAATAAATTATACGGTGTTACGGAACCCTACGTGTCGCTTTTATCCTTCTCATCTTTTAACTTTCGTATAAAAAAGCATGAGAATAAATTGCTTTCAAAATGAATTGAAAATTGTTCACGAATAAGCGCTAATAACGGAGAAAAGCGCTTTATTACCATGATTAACTAAAGCTGTTAGCGCTGAAGCCGCTGGAGCGTATACAACGCTCAAACGGTTTTCACCGCACTGATATTTTGCAGAGGAAAATTATTTCGGTCAGGTGGTTGGTTTAGGATTCACGTTATGATGGCTCATCTGATTGGTATTCTCACGTGCTGTAGTTTGTCGGAAAAAATACGAAACGTAAAATGTAGTCTAAATAAAAAAATATCGTGACAGACTTTACATTTTACATATATACTTTATCCTCTAGGTACAGTTAGGGAAATTAATTGCTAAGCAAATAGACATTGTGAGTTTGCCTTGTTAGAGCCATTTCATACAACTGTCGAAAATGACAGTTGGGAATTGAATATTGGTACGGACAATTTAAGTTGGTGGTCGATTTGTTTAACAACTGCCTGACTTTAAATAAAAATGAAAAGACCATGTTTTCTGCAAGTCCACATTCAGAAGTTTCTTTTTAGGGTTCCGTACCTGAAGGGTGCCAAACGGAACCCTATTACAAAGCCTCCGCTGTCCGGCCATCCGTCTGTCTGTCAGCGGACTGTATCTCATGAACCGTAATAGGTAGACAGTTGCAATTTTCAGAGATTGTGTATTTCTATTGCCGCTAAAACATAAAAATAAAAATTTAATAATTAAGTTTTAATTAAAAGGGGTCACCATACAAGAAACGTGTTTTTATCTGCGTTTTTTTTAAAATCTTAATACGTTACGGAAGCTTTCGTGTGCAAGTCCAAGTCGCACATGGCCGGTTTTTTCAGCCTAATATCTAGTCAATTTATATCAATCTTAGTTATTTCGGCCAACCAATCACAATCACAAGATTTGACTGGCGATAATACTGTCTATAAAGCACCTGGGACAACAGAATACCAACGTAATAAATAACCGTACCAGAAATTGAGGTTCCAATTTTAAAAATAAAGAAGACAAATTCGATTCGTAAACGACAATAATAAAGGTGGATATTATTCTGAATTCTCGGTTACCTCTACCCTCGCGGCTGTCACCTGTCAAGTGCACTTACATGCTTTCACGCTTAACGTACACGTTTATATCGAGTAGAGGAAAATAACTGTGATTTTGTCTCTGAACACTTACTGTTTATTACTTTTAAAGTGGATTTTTATTTGTAGACTGTTGATGATCAGTATTTATAAATTGGTTATCTCTCATTTCAAGATATGAATCTGACAATGACAGTAAATGTAGGTACCAACCTAAAAAAAAAAAAAAACCATCACGTAAGAGCGTTTATTCTGAAAGTGGGCAACGTCGCAAATAGATGTCAAATATGTCACCGTTTTGATTAATTTAGCAATAATACTGTATGCAAATAAGAGATGTGGTTAACTAGCGAACTAGAATATTAATAATGAATTGCAATTATAACACTGAATTTGATGTTGTAACCGTTTTAGGTGTAAAAAAGGCATTTGGAAAGTTTCCAAATACTTTTTTTACATCTAAAACTAAATATTCTGTGTTACGATAATTTCATAATCAATATTTTAGTTCAATAGTTAGCCACATTTCATATTTTCATACAGTATTATTTCCAAATTAATCAAAACAGGTAAATATTTGACAGCTAGTTGTGACATTGCCAACTTTTAGGATAAGCCCTCTTAAAATTTTTTTTATGTGTGTGTGTTTCCATTTATTTAATCAGAACGTTTTTGAAGCTAATCGCTCGCGCACAAATGTATTGCCGTCGCGCTCGCGCATTAGAAGGACCTTCAAATGCGCGAGGATAGAGATAAGTAATGAGGGGTCATTGTACGAAATTCTTTCTGCTTCGCGACCGGACTTTAACTTATCAAAAAGGTCCAGACAAATTTGTTTATAGAACATAAAAGTTCCCTGATTTCTACCCTAGGTTAAAGGTGTTATTTAACATTATTATTAAATATTATATAACAGGCGTTAGGGCAGCCAGTGATTACGTGAGAACTTTCGCAGAGAGAATTACCAAAGCTCCGTACCTAACTAAAGGAATAGTTAGCCCGCGAAATACAAATTATCTATCGTTTTTTGCAAGTTGCAAGTCAGTGGCAGGTTGTATGTTGACTAAAATATGATTTGCGACCGTAAAAATTATGGCTTTACAGAATTATAATAATTAGAATCAGGAAATCTTTAAAATAGAATTAGCCTCAAATGTTATGATTTCATGAAATAGTCATTTAATAGGGTAATATGAACTTAGAGAGTTATATCGATTTATTATTTATTTATTTCTAAAACAGTTAACACTTTGGTTTTAGCCACACAACGAAAACCTCTCAGGGTTTATCTGGGTGCTGGCGAGCCATTCATTAAAATTTTACAAAAAATGTTAATTTTACTTGTTAATTTATACTTTTCAAATGATGATAATAATTTGTAGGTACATTAATTAATACATAAGGGAGACATTATGTGTAAAGAATCGTTTTGATTTGTACTATAAATAAATATTTGATACGGCCGCGAATCATATTTATATCAACATACAACATGATACTGAGCTGCAAATTGCAAAAAACGTAAGAAAATTTGAATTTCGCAGGCAACCCTGACGCGTTCGCCTTAACTTAAAGAAACCTTACACGTGACCGAAGCAGCTAGTCACAGCTACGTACTATTTAATATGCCACGTCTCTCATATCTAGAGTTGAAACGTTCTCCTTTTGTAGGATTACGTGGGACCTGACTGTCTGGATTTCAGAAATCCTTTTGAGAATATGGAATAGGACGAACTGTAGCCTGTAGCCTTGAAACGTAAACACGAAAAATGTAAAAATTAAAGCTACAATTGTCAGATTTTTTTAAGAAACCCTCTGATTCATGGTGCCGAAAGTATATTTTTTTAACTTTAAGATCTGCTTATACATCATTTACCTAGCCCTTTCCCAACTATGTTGGGGTCAGCTTCCAATCTAACCGGATGCAGCTGAATACCAGAATTTTACAAGGAGCAACTGCCTATCTGATCTCCACAACCCAGTTACTGGGTAACATGATACCCCTTGGTAATACTGGTTGTCTGACTTTCAGGCTTCTGACGACCCGTAACAACTGTCAAAGATCTACAAATGACAGCCGGAAACTACGGCTTAGCGTGCTTTCCGAGGCATGGAGGGTTCTTAGTGTATAAAGATGGTAACCCATCCGCGACAAGCGTAGCTTATCCTGATCGATCGACCCGTGTGGCTGTTATTACTTAGCCACAAGCCCCTCTAAGGCCTGCTTATACCAAATCACTAAATGTGTTTTGCACTAAAATAATTTATCGTTTATAAATGATAGAGACAAAACAATGTTTTAAATTTGGTTAAGGTTAAACCATAGTCATAGAGAATTTACTATGCGTTCCGTATTCAGTTGTGCAGTGAATACAGACCGAAAAGTACGAAAGAGACAAAGCGAATGTACACCCAGCAGTTGTCTCCTTAATATTACCTACTACAGTTATTAGCCGCACACTCGTTTTGTCGCTTTCTAGAGAGTGGTCACCTTTGTGAGGTTAACACTCAGTCCATTCTCTATGTCCATGGATTAAACGTATTCAGTGATTTGTGGTGCAAGTGGGCCTTAATGTGCAACGGCATTATTCTTCCATTTTCAAAATATTGGATATTTGCCAAATATAAGTTTCTAATGTGCCTTTTGGGAAAATATTTTCTAAAGAAGCTACGGTTGAAGACACAAAATAAATGATCAATATCAACATTATAAACTACTTAGAAAACCTGAATAATCTAAAGGTACATTTATATGATAAATTAAAGTCGGTTTTCGTGACTCTCTGAGTCAATATTCTTCTAAACTGCACAACGGATTTTGATTGATGCAGTTTTCACCATCATTAACCTAAAGAATTAATTCCGGAAGGTTACATGTAGGTAACAAAGAAATCTCATTTATTTAATCAAATCGTAAAAACCCTTAACGAAATCTAGAAACACAAAACTTCGAACGCAAAAGTAAAACGTGAATTTACGTGAGTATCATTATGTTATTAAAAATGTAACAACGAAAGCTGACGCCATAACAAAAACAAATTAAAACCATTACTTATTACGACGAATAAAATTCAATTAATTTAGCTACACGCCGAACCTATAATTTTCCAAGAACTATTAGCCCTTCGCTAAAGTCCAATTTCCTAATACAGTGTTTATTTTATCGATAAACTTTTATCAAGAAACTCGTTTGAAGAAATTTTTACATTTCTTGAACGATCAATCATTGGTCGGGTTCAAGATTCTATAACTACTAGTAAACATTACCGACCATGTCTATGGTTTCATTCAAAAGAAACGATATTAAATTGCTGTAGTGATACACACTACCTCTCTGCAAAATTACATCAAATTCGGTTCAGCAGTATAAGCGTAGAATGTAGCACACAAACCAACATTCCAATTAATGTTTGCTTATTTAGTGTGGTTTAATAGATTTATGCTTAAAACCAAACAACTTTTAAAATGAACAAATCATACGAAATTCGATGTGCTAAAATATTTATCAGAATCGGATATTATTGAAAACATATCAACAATATATATTAATTTATAATGCGTTTAAATTAGCAGCGTTAGGATATTATTTTGAAAGCAATGGGATTATTTATGACAGCTTTACGAATTTCAAGAAACACTGTTTATGTTAATGAAATAAGTATGTGAAATACGTTTTGTTTATAAAACGATTATTTTGAGCTGTTAATGGCTTTGATTGTATTGAAAACCGGCTGTTACTTTGTGAACTTCTGTAGCTAAAACAATTTAATTTGGAACTGCTTGAGTAAGCACTTCAGCCCACAGCAGCTCACTGCTGGCCTTTCCAATTGTACGCTATTCAGCTCGATCCTCGCCAACTCTTATTCAGCTGGTACCAGCCACCCTGCGAAGATTATCGCTCCACCTAGCTTGAAAGCGTCCTACCTTAGGTTTGCCGATTCGTGGTCTCTACTCATGAACACGTTTACCCCAACGTCATCGGTTCTACGGCTAATATGGCCGGCCCATTGCTACTTCAGCTTGCTTATTTTTTGAGCTATGTCGACATCTTTTGTTCTCCGCCGGATCACCTCGTTCCGGATTGAATCCCTCAGAGAGACTGCAAGCTTATCCCGTTCCATAGCTCACTGAGCAACTTATTTATGGACCAGCCGTACCGTGAGTGTCCATGTTTCGACTCCATAAGTCATAACAGGCAGGACGCGCTAACTGACGACTTTAGTCTTTAGCGTCTGTGGAATACGTGCCGAGAAGACTCGACGAAGCTTCCAAACTCTGCCCAACACTGCGGAAGCTTGCGTAATGACTGATAGTAATATTGAACAAGGCAGATTACCCAACCATCATAAACTTAGGTCTTCTTACCCCGACCCCACGGAGGACAGTGCACTAATATTCTATTGATTATAATGCCAAATTTTTTCAGTTCTTTATATACTCACACTAAAATATAACAATGGTAACTTTTTGACATGTGGATGACAAGTCACAAGACGGATAAATGGACATGAAAAATACAGGAGAAACAATACTAAAAGGGTTCCATTTTGGGCTCCAAATGAACCCAAAACGTATATTTACAGACATTAAAAATGTAAAACAAAATGGAGCGTGCTGAACAAATAAACGTATATAGATAATGTATGGGAAAGTGACAGCTGTCATAAAATTTGTATTGTTCATTTGTCTCATTATTTTGTATGATACCCGTCCTATCAATTATCGGGTAATGATTTGAAGTTACTATGGCGTAGTATGGCGTGCTATAATGATTTATTTATTGATTATGACCTTGGAGTTTCTAATTAAAGTTGGTGAAGGGAACACTAGTCCATAGATACTTGTACTTTTATCAGGAAAATATGAAATAGAGTGCGCACCACGAAAGCTGGCTTGCGGAAATTTTAGGAACTACATTTTTTTTAATGCAATTTGATGCAATGACATAGACAGTAGCGCCGCGTTAAATGGATTTCAGTGGTGGCGCGGACTCAGCTTTCGTAGATGTCCTATATTTATAATTCTTATCTGGCGGAAGGAGATAACAATATTTTGGAAACGTTTCTTTAGATATAAAGGAAAGTCCACGATTCAGATCTTATGAGTAAGTAATTCTGTGCCATCGAGATGATAAATTAAGATTTCACTATTCTTGCTGACAGTGATGCGGTAATGCGGAGAATTATTAGATGCTATAGGGCCTCAAAAAATATATATAATATTATATTATTTCTCTTTTTTTTTTTTTTTTTTTCTTTGTTTTCTATATATTATTATTATTTTAAGACTGTTAGCTTTTAAAGATGTTAATATTATCTTGGAAATTGAAATAAAAATATATTTAATTTAATATTAAAATTCTTTTTTTAAAACGAATGGTGCTAATTATAACAGAATACATATTTCTCTTACACTTGCAGCTTTTAAGTACATAAGCTGGTTGGTTTCAGAAGGTATACAAAGCAGTATAGCAAAGGTTCAATAAACAAGGTACCTAGTACCAACATGTAGCGTGAGAACATACAATACATAAAATTTTGATGCCTACCAAAGTATTTAAGAAAATCAAGTAGGGGTTCGGGCTTGTAGCGTTCTGTAGTTGCTGCCTACCCCACGGGAAGGCATTAGTTTATGTTTTTTTTTATGTAAAAAAAGGATAATTATTATACTAAAGTTAAATGGGAAATCGATATTTCAGTGAAAGTATAATTAAATGAATTACTTAAATTAACAATAACAGGAAAAAGACAAATTACAATACAACAATTACAATAAAAGTTCGCTGACAAAAAATACGTTAGCCATTAGAAATTCGATTTTCAATAATAGGCGCCTCTTACCAAATTTTTAAAGTACACATAAATTGTGTCATAATGTACTTAAGTATATAAAAGTAAGTAAGTATTTTAAAATTATGTTTTGGTTACGCACCACTACGGGGTTTTATTTTGTTTAAAAATGCCTACATTAGATTCGCTGTCTATTTGAATTGAATTCCAAAGATAAACTAAAAATAAAAACAAAAATTTTAAAAAGACTTCCAAAATAACACACTTACCTCTCGAAATAATTTTCAGGACGACCGCCCAAACGTCCCTACACGCGTTCACTTCAAAAAACTTATTCAACACAACCAAAGAATCGTAACAAAATGTTCACATTTGTGTATATCATCCATTTATTTTACCACATCACTACCCGAATGTATCGAAAACAATTCGATTCGAATGAAGTTTCGGTTTTTTACGCCCTCGCTTTTAGTCGGGAATTAAAAATTTACGCTGTATTCGAGAGACGCGACAACACAGACGTCCGGTTTGGTGGGCGCCGCCGACTGAACTGAAATGCGGGAACGGAACGCTCTTAGGGCGGTTTCAGACGTACGTACGATGTACTTTCAGTGGTTGACTTTAAAGTGCAAACTTTTATTTCATTGAATGGAATTGTGATGGATTTTATTTTATGGTATAGTGTGGTTCCCTTCTTTGTATTGTGGTATTTGTAGTATTTTCTTTTATTCAATATTTCTACGATGCGGTATCGGTTTGATAATAAATTAGTGGTGTATTGAGTTTATAATCCGCACATTGTGACTTTCCTTTGATTTTTCCTTCGGGATCGTGATGTTCAGACCAAAAAAAATCAAGAGCGCTGCGAACAATACAGTGAAGCATGCCAAAACTACACCGCCGCTCTGTGCATTCACACGCACACATTTAAAACCTTTTTCAATGACACTACAATCACAAACACACAAAGTGCACACATGTTTACGAAACCGGACTCACTTCACTATTGACAGCGCTCTGTTTTGGTTTTTATTTGGTCTGAGGATTTTATGTTGTTATTGTGACTTTATTATTATTGTCGGTGACCGTTTTCGGACTGGCTGGCCACGGTGTGATTTGAGTGTCCTTTAGATTTAAATATAAATCAAGCACCAATTTTAGCCGAAGAAAATGTCATTCACGCACGACTTTCCGCGCGACCACGACTGCCATACGCTTATTTTTGACAACGTAGGGTATTTGCAAATTATTGTGATCGACACTGACAGATTATTTATAATTTGAGAAGGTACATACGCTCACGCGTTGATATAAATAATAGTCCTACTATAGAATAACAAAAATAAAGAACGCAGTCTCTTTTATTTGGGTAGTTTTGTTACCGTTAATTTGCGATCGTTTATTGATGCATGTTTAACACAAAATACTAGGGTAGTGGATACCTACTAACAAAGTTCAATCTAGTGCAAATTATACATATATTAGAGTAAAAATTCATGGTTCAACGTATCCGATGAAATTAGAAAACGTCAAATGAAAAAAAGTACCTGTCATGATTATATTGCAATACGTACCGTCGAGAGCGTTTATTCTGAAAGTGGGCAACGTCGCAAATAGAAGTCAATTATTTGGCTGTTTTGATTAATTTGGCAATATGACTGTATGGAAATATGAAATGTGGCTAACTAGCGAACTATAAAATCAATAATGAATTGCAATTATTTGATGGTTACAACATCAAATTCAGTTGTGTAAAAAAGGCATTCGAAAAGTTTCCAAATACTTTTTTTACATCTAAAACTATATATTCGGTTAATAATTGCATTTTATAATCAATATTTTAGTTTACTAGTTAGCCATATTTCATACTTCCATACAGTATTATTGCCAAATTAATCAAAACAGGTAAATATTTGACAGCTATTTGCGACGTTGCCAATTTTTAGGATACGCCCTCTTAATGTCTCACCATCTATGTCATAATAATTTTGTTATGAATCAAAAGAGAGTGTGTAACCATGACCACACGATAGAACTGAAAACTTACGACTGGAGCCGAGTATACGCGATTCAGCGCCGAGTATACGCGATTCCATAGTATGGCACTGGTGTCGAGTATACCCGATTCACCGTCACCGACCCGACCGTGACGGTTCAGTTTCGTTCACTGTTCAGAAAGTGCGCCTAAACAAGTTTTCACTTCAAAAATAGAAATCTAAAAGATAGGTATTTAATTCAAAATTATTTTAGATGATCCCCAAATTGTGCTAACTATTTTTGGGTTACCTAGGTGCTGTAAATAAGTCGAAAGCCTGAATTTCAGCAATTTATTTCAAAAGGCCGCATTCACTTTTATGCGCCTAAAATAATTGAGTCTTAAGCAAACGCTTCCTATACAATTCTGAAACTGATTCTAAATTAGCTTGAGTGATCGAACACAACCAGAATCAGTATATTCGATTTCATGTTAACCTAGACGGTACAGTTAGCATCAAAAAGATGTATACTTCGGCAAGAATTCATTTGATTGTCTACAATTTGTTTTCCGTATTGTAGACGGTTCAATTAATTCTGATCAATGTACTCGTACGAGTATATCTACAATTTTTGAGGCTGACTGTACTAGTCTAGGTAGGTTTTGAATGTTTACCTATGTAATAGGTATATTGAAAAAAAAAATTTTTGTCCGTCAGGTAGATTATTAAAAAATATTGGACACGTATTTTTTCTTTTTTTACGTAGTCAAAAGATTACGGCAATACATTGAGTAGGCAATGCGTTAAAATGTGGCATAACGTCACTGGCCGGTAGATTTTATACTGACTTGTGACGCAGCGAGCCCCCACTCCCCAACTTTAATGCATTATATCTTAACCATTTTATTAATATGATAAAGCAAAAAATACGTGTCTAATATTTTCTTATTATCTGACTGACGGACTAAATACAGTTTATTTTTTCCCCAGTCGACATAATGACTCATTATTTTGAACTCACACCTACATATCAAGGTCCTGTTCAACAAAATATGAAATTAAAATGATTAAAAAACAAATATCTGCATAATGAGCCTTCAATGGTCCCACCGCTGGGACACAGGCCTCCTCTCTGTGAGAGGGAGTGGGCCGCAATCCACCACGCGAGCCCAGTGCGGGTTGGTAGATATCACGTGTCTTTGAATTTTTGGTTCCAACCAAAAATTCGAAGACATGTGACATGAACCGTTCGCCTAGAGGTGATGACGGTTTCTATTTTTTCCTTCATCGTTTTACTTAATAAGCATACCTGATTCTATGGCTATGAAAATTCATTAGTCTTTCAAACGCAGCGAAGCGAATGTTCAGTGAGATTGCACACGGAGGTTTTCCACTCTGTTTTACTGAATGGTGCAATGCGATGAGGGCCTAGGTCAAGTCCAAGTAGGAGTAACATTCTTAATTAACCTCGTACCGTGATTCATCACATACCTATTAATGTAAGTTAAAACACATACTAGTAACAGCAGGCCAATAATCCCTGAAGGGTACTGCAGAGCTGTAGCTTTAGTATAGGTCCATACTAAAGCTACAGCTCTGCAGTACCCTTCACACATTTCACTAGCACGCGTAGCATGACCATCATAGAAACGGGTTTTGTCGACGGAAGAATAGACAAAATGACAGATTCTGATTGTTTATCTGTCATTTTGTCTGTTTTTCCGACGACAAAATCCATTAAGTTAAAGTATAAAAGGGGGGGATTCTATTGCCATCAACCGGGCACAAATCGAGACTCCGGGCTGCTACTGTGAAATCCCTGAGGGTACAGTGTACAGGACCTTAGGCTCGGCAATGGCGCTTGTAACCACTATACCAACGTGGCATAGGTATAAAGCTGGTATGTAAAGCCTATTGTAAACTTTGTTACATTGCAAACTATCTGCATTGCCAATGTGCGGTCAATTCGCGGCAATTTGGGGTATAAAACAATCAATTATGGGTGCTGTAGAATTATTAATTGACCGCGGGACCTGACCGCGTTTTGGTGAGGCGTTTGCGGCTGGCCTCGACCCGGATATAGATAACGCTGATTAGATACCGCAAATTTGATTAGATAAGTAAAGGGCTTGACGTAGATTGCAGTCAGTTGTGATTTAAAAAAATTACAGCATATCTATATATGCTGTAATTTTTTTAAATCACAACCGAACTGGTGATTTTTGTCGAAGACGGCTGATGGAGCAGACGATTCCTTGAGTGGGAACTGTGAATCGGAATATGCAGTGAGAATTACAAAAATCTTAATGGATTGATGATGTGAAGAACGTATCCGTTAAAAAAGAACAGTTTTAATGTAGAATCCGTCTGTGAAATGAGTTGATTGACTAAACATAATTTATTTGAAGAAAGTGTGGCGGCATCTGTATCGCCACAAGCGAACTACGCATCACACTTACGACACGCAAAATCGTGCAAGCAGGGTTTACCGCGCGATATTTTACAGCATATATTAACAACTTCCCGACATCAATCGTCGGGCAGTTGTCCACCAGACACGACAAACGTCAGCACGCGTAGCATGACGCTTTCTATTTCTACGAAGAATAGATATAGCTCTTTCTATACAAACTGACATTTCGTTTCTCCATTTTTGACATCGCACCGTAGAAATCTTTCTACAATCTGTCATTTTGTCTTACGTTTCTAACAGTCTTTGTCTAGGTCCTTCTACATGTAGACTATTTCAGAAGAAAGTTTTCTATGCCAAACTGTCAAAATCACACTGACAACTGACTGTTGTCTAAGGTAGTAAAGACAATTTGATTTTGTAATCGCCATGCTAAAGACAGTAGAAAACTTTCTACTCGACGGCCACAAAGTATATACGGTTATCTACAAAATCATGATTTTACAGAAGAACGTTTTGAATGCAAAATTGTGATAATTGATAGAAGAACAAAGCTATCTTCTATTTTACATCATTTAGTTAATATGGCATTACCAAGGAAATGGTTAAGGCCAATATTACTGTAATATTTTTGTTCCAAAACACAGTACTTCGTCATTTTAAGAATAAATGTTGTGTTTGTGTGCAAACAGAAAAAAGTCCTATGACTAAACAAAGAATTCTGAGTCGAATTATGTCAAAGAGTGAATTTCGTAAAAAGTGCAGTTGACTCTTTCTACTTTGCTGCCGTCGTACTGTCTACAAGGAACGTCATTTTTGTCTACTCTTCCGTCGACAAAAAGTTGGTCATGCTACGCGTGCCGGTCGGAGGATCCTTTCTTTTCTATAGAGGATAAGTGAACTTTACACGCGGTTCCTCATATATCTAAATAACATGAAACAAAATCGACTTCGCGTGTATCTGTATATCCGCATTGTTCTTCTAAACCACGCAACGGATTTTGATGCGGTTTTCACCATAATTTAGAGAATTTATTCCGGAAGGTTTATATGTAATAAACATTAACATTTAACTTAGTTATAGCACATAAAATCTCGATGTTTTAACATATCGCCATTGCACCCGTGCGAAACAGGGGCGGATCGCTAGTACCTCTATAATAGAATACCTAGGTGTGACCATAAAATCATAAATAGTCGTTGCTTATTTGACGAAAGCACAGAATAAATAATAGCACTAATATAACAAAAGTCCTACCTGTACGTACCTCATTACATTCAAAACAAAAATGGCCAGTTTTGCAGTCTCTAGATACGTAGGAGTGTGCGCTATCCAGCAACAAATAGGTAATCTGCGTTCGCGATTTAGTTTCCAAACATGTAAACAAGTACGAGTTTTAGGAAAAACAATTGTATTATTAGGAAGAACTTCATATTTTTTATGGTTTTTTCAACAGTACTAGTCAATCTAATATCAACTTAATTTACGATAGCATAAATTTAATGTTTCTTTAAGTGGTAATAACATCAACTGAAAACAAGGATTTGAATTGACCTTACATAAGAATTAACTGAAATTATCTGCCGGTTAACTTAACCGAAACTTATTTGTAGAAATTTAGACAGGTCATTAATATCAACCACATTCCTTTTAGGTACTGCTGAAATTCTCGCAACTAACGTAGGTTAGCATAAGCGGAACAACAAGCACATAAGCGGATGTTTGTAATCAACACTCAATGTTTGTGTTACTTGGAACTTAGTATAACTTGGGAAATGCCTGAAGGGCGCGTTATTATGGACACGTCATAAGTATACCTACCTAAGTACCTACTTCCCTAGTACTGTTAAGGTTGTCTGCAAAAGGAAACTTTACATCATGGAGACGGGCAGAAAAATTATGTAATGATGTTGTGTGATGACGTATGATTTTTTTTGTCAACATCCCTATTACATAGGGACATGCAAAACCTACCTAGACTAGTACAGTCAGCCTCAAAAATTGTAGATATACATTGACAAGAATTAATTGAACCGTCTAGAATACGGAAAACAAATTGTAGTATTGTACATCTTTTTGATGCTAACTGTACCGTCTAGGTTAACATGAAATCGAATATAGAATGATTCTTGTTTTTCGAACCCCAAACGATAAAACAAAGGAACTAATGACGGTTATTTCCACAATAACCGTAGAAGCTTTATGCTAATTACACTAAAGTCTAACACATATAAAAACTCGTATCACATCGAAATAGAGTTCAAAATCGTGTTGTCGAAATAAAGGTCAAACCGGATGACATTCTGATTCTTGCATCGGGTCATTGGGTAACCCTTTTTCAGCAGTGCGTGAAGATGTGTAGGCTATTATGATGCTTGATGCCTGCCTGGTACTGTTTTTAATACTTTAATGGCCTCAATTTTCTCTCTAAAATATTAGCAACATGTTTTATAGATAGTTAAATACATACTTTATCAATAAGATTAGAGGATAAATATGAACCTAACCGAAGCAAAAAGAAGTATGTATGTCAGGATCATTGCAGGAGACGTTCTGCCTATCCCCATTGGAAGGAGGCGTGAGTTGCAGGGACCACGGAACTACTCCATGACGGGGGGCGGCAAGCTTCTTTGGTCATCGCCTTCTAAAAACGATTTAAAGTACATAGACATATACTTTAAATTCCGTCAAAACAAAAAGCAAATCGGGGTCCAAAATAGTTACGTAGATTACTTGTAGAATAGCGCAACTGGGCGACAAGTAAACAATCAAGGCGACAAGAACATAGATCTACACGCAACACCATCTTGATTCTGCCTCATAAAAAATATTCTCACGCTCTGCTCTCTCCGACAATTTTTCTTACGTACAAGGGCTTTTTCATTTAAGAAAAACAAAACTATGTGAATGATAGCATAGAGAAACCTTCTTTACCAGGTAGTAAAATAGGAGGGCGCGCCCCCCCTTTGGTTTTAGGGGGGCTTTGGCCCCCTCTGACACCCAATTCCACGGTCCCTGAGTTTATGTATATATTACAGGATAGAACGTAGGTAATTAAGTACGCCCTCGTAGTTAAAGGGACACAAATAATTTGGCTTATGAAGATTTATAAGATCAACATTCGAAGTATTAACACCACTATCGATTCGCCCACAAATAAATTAACTTCGTGCAAATCACCTCAAGAAAACAAATATTATTTAAAAGTGTAGATTCGCTCGTTTCGGACAAGTAAATTCGTGCAATCACCAATAATTATACTATTAATAATTATACTATAAATAATTAACTCGCTCAAAACGGGTGAATCGACAGTTTTAAATAATTAAAAAAACTTGAGGCGATTCCCACGAGCTTAATTTATTTATAGGCGAATCGACAACTCCAGAAAGCGATTCGCCTATAAGTGTCGATTCACCCGTTTTGGGGCGTGAATTCGAGCGAGTGTCCATTAAGTCATTTCAACAGCATAATAAGGGGCGTGTGGTTAAGTAATAACAGCCGCACGGGTCGATCTTAAGTTAAACTACGCTTACCGCGGTCGGTTTGTGGATGGGTGACCATCCATTACATAGCGAGACCCCTCCGAGCTTCGGAAAGCACATTAAGCCGTTGGTCACGGCTATTATTCGTATTAGATGTTTGACAGCCGTTACGGGTAGTCAGAATCCCGAAAGTCTGACAACCAATCTTGCCTAGGGGTAACGTCTTATCCAGTTACTGGGTTGTGAAGGTGAGATAGGTAGTCGCTCCATGTAAAACACTGGTATCCAACTGCATCCGGTTAGACTGGAAGGTGACCCCAACATAGTTGGGAAAAAGCTAGGCTAGCTGTTGAAGTCGATCAATCTTGATTGCATGACTTCAACAAATTAATGTGACAATGACGTGACGACCTATGACAACGATGGTTCATGAGATCCATAAGTTACTTTTACCATCAACAGTTCTCTATGACAGCGACACAAGATGGTTTGGTTGAATTGGTGACAACTAAGTAGGATTTGCAAATCATCCCAGGATTATTAGCATTATTAAAAAAAATACAACCTGTGGTGTCCCACTGCAGGGCAAGCAAACAGGAAAGGGAAGCAAAGCCAATACAACTTGCGATGTCCCACTGTGGGGCAAGCAAACAGGAAAGGGAACCAAAGCAAATACAACCTGTGGTGTCCCACTGCAGGGCAAACCAACAGAAAAGGGAAGCAAAGTAAATATATACAACCTGCGGTGTCCCGCTGCGAGGCAAGCAGACAGGAAAGGGAAGGAAAGCATATACAACCTGTGGTGTCCCACTGCAGGGCAAACCAACAGGAAAGGTAAGCAAAGTAAATATATACAACCTGCGGTGTCCCGCTGCGAGGCAAGCAGACAGGAAAGTGAAGTAAAGCATATACAACCTGTGGTGTCCCCCTGCAGGGCTAGCAAACAGGAATGGGAAGCAAAGCAAATACAACCTGCGGTGTCCCACTGCAGGGCAAACCAACAGGAAAGAGAAGCAAAGCAAATACAACCTGCGGTGTCCCACTGCAGGGCAAACCAACAGGAAAGAGAAGCAAAGCAAATACAACCTGCGGTGTCCCACTGCAGGGCAAACCAACAAGAAAGGGAAGCAAAGTAAAACCGTCTCCTGGATTTCTTCAGTTAAGATTAATTAACTACTACAAAAATATTTATCAGGAATTATGAAAGTATGTACCTACTTACTTTCATTGTTACTAATAAATATTTTTTTATTAAGTCAGTACTCCACAAAATGCAATGAATCTATAAGCCACTCCCCAGTCACAATAAATATCACTATTCTAGACGGCACAGTGTGAAATGTGCAGAAACCGCTCAAAGTAATGAAGAGAAATAAGTTTTCCAACTAACTACTCCAGCTGAGTTGAGTGGCAAACAAAATTAGTGGAGTACCTAACATTTTCTTCTTGAACACGACGGCAAAATTTAAGTTCATTATGACATTTATTGAACTTAGATAATGGACTACTTCTTTAAGCGAAAATGTCAGGCTAGCCCTTGAAATTCATGAAATCATGACAGTTAAGGCTAATCCTAACTTGTAGAGTTGTATTTACATTCTAATGATTATAATTCTGGAAATAAATATGTCAGAAATACGTTACTGAGTTGACAAATCGGGATGCCAGCGCCGCCTTGCGGCGTTCGCCAGAGTCTACAACATAACGGTCGGACCGGCTGGACTTAAGCAAAGTTCATGGATGGCGGTCAAGCAGTGATGACGTTTAGAAACTGTCGTACTTTCCGAATAGTTGTATCGTGTACCTACAGTGTGTGAATTGCTAGTCTGATTAATGTGATAGTAAAATTATAATTTGATCTGAACTGTAAACGGTTTTGCTATGGCGCAATAACCAACGCTACCCACAGCACGCTCAAAGTAGTTAAAATATATATGGCTGATAATAACGAAAGAGACACATACCCTCTTCCGTTACATAGATATTTTTTACGGTAGCGTGTCATATTTTGATCAACATACAATCTGACACCGACCTGCAAATTGTATTTTGAATTTCGCGTATCCTCCAATAAAATAGTAACAAAGTCAAACCTGTACATTGAATATTTTTGAAAAAAGTAATTGCTACGAGGTGGGCGGGAACGCGTCTGATGCCGAAAATATAGTTTTTAACATTTTTGTCCGTTTGTCTGGATGAATTTTCCGGATTGACGCCAAAACGGGTGAACGGATTTAGATTAAATTCTGCACACAGATAGTTTATAACCTGGACACCTAGGACTGTTCATGGGACTGTCACCAAAGAAAAAATCGGCCGTATAGATGCTAATATCCTATTTACAGAATTAACAATTATATTTCATTTAATTTCATGACAATACAATATGTATTTTATTTTATCCCAATCAGAAAAACACGGTGATAAAGTAGTCATCAACTAACAGCTACGTCAGCTACAAATAAAACTTTGATATAGCAATATGTCGATATAATTACATCGCCTTGAAATATGGGAATCAATACAGTGGTAATTAATTCGTTCTAAGAACAAGCAATTACTTTAGACAAGTGGGTCGAGGTTTAACAGAGGTAATGGCATTATCTTGAGGTTCTGTGCCCGTTACCCTCGCAACTCGCGACACCCAAATTAATGCCTTGTTGGATAAAGGGCCGCAGTGTAAACTGACTGGCAGTTATATTTTAATCTGTGGTAATGTATTTTTTGTGTGACACCTCTTGTTTGTGTTATAGTTTCGCCATGTACGTCTGTCTGTCCGCGGCTTAGCTCAGAGACGGTAAGTACTAGAGAGCTGCAATTTGGCATAGGTATACATATTAATCACGCCGATAAAGTGGTAAAAACTAAAAAAAAAATAGGGTATTTCCCCTACACGTAATGTGGGGATGTTTTTTTTCTCGTCTATTCCACGGTTTGGGGTCGTTGGAAAATTCGCTCAAAAATATTGTGGGTGTGTGAAAATCATTTTTCTATTCAGGAATTCGTTTGCGACATATTAAGCTTTAAAGTGCAAATTTTTTGTTAGAGTCAAGTGTCCCCCCTCTCTGTCAACTAAATGGTTGTACTTGGATATGTGAGAAAAATCAGGGGTAGTATGTATAACGAAGTTAAAAAGAAAATTATCACAGCTAAGTAGGCTTTACAGGTTAACGAGTAATAATCGAACAACTTAAATTTGCAGTTTGAAAAACATGATCTCCCATACATTCCGTATGGGAGAACATGTTTTTCAACTACAATGTAAAGTTTGTTCTTGGGATAAATTCATCCCAACTACGGAACCCTTCATTGTGCGTGGTCCGACACGCACTTGGCCGGTTTATCTCTTGTTATTTTTGCACTAAGTTATGAAGAAGGTGTTTTATAAAACATTTGGTTTAAGAAATCTTACTCGTTTTTTCTTCGAAAACATCTGCCTTAATATGTTTAAATGCATGCGGACTGTTCGATTTTCAGCTTTCAGTGCAGAGCCGACCGTTGAAAATCTAACAATGTTTCGCCTAGTTGTAGTGAAAACGGGCGTAATAAGTAGTCGATCTTCAGGAAAACAAAAGAAATATTAGCTTGATAATTGGATACAACAGGCTGACTTTTAATTGCAATATTTCAGGAGATGAAAGTACAATATTTTTATCTCACAAAACGACGCGCGCTCTACTTGTGCATACCGTCCGAGACACGGGTGAAGTCGGAACTGTGTGGAGGTGTATGCGTGGGTGTGATAAATGTACTGACGCTACTCGTCTTAACACAGACATTCACAACGTGTTTGTACACTTTGTTACCACAAGTAAAGCCCGCGTCGCTTCCTGAGATAAAAACAAAATACATCCGGTTGAAATGAAAACCGACATCAATTATTATTATGATTGTGAAAGGCTAAGAAGTTGATGATAGGGATGAAACTGCAGTGGGCTCCAGAGAAACCTCACCCCCTAGCAATGTAAAAAACAATGCAAAGGGGTGAGGTTTCTCTGGAGCCCACTGTACATATTCATGAATATAAACAACTTTAATGGGGGACCCACACTGACCCTGTCCTATTTAAAGGCGATCGTCGCGCGAATACGCGATCGTTCGCGCCCATATAACACTTTCCTTTTCGGATAACGCCCTCTGTCGGCGCGACCTAACGTTCAGATTCGCCGAACAAAAAGTGACATATGAACGCGATGATCGCATATTCGCGCGACGATCTCTTTTAAAAGTACGCAGCCTGAAATTTAGTTCCCTTATTAAAAGTTGTTCAATATTATGTACCTACATACAATCGACTAAGTACCTACCTACTCTCACCCCTTGAAATATACAATGTGCCATCTAAGTCAGCTTTTCGATGCAGTTATGACAGGTGTTTACAGCATGCTTACACAAATTATTTAAAATATTTATTTCAACCCGCTGGCCTGGACTGTGAACTCAGCATTTTTTAAGTGAAAACTTCTTTCGACGCGTTGAGCACCTTTTTTGTGAACAAAAATCATGGATCTCACGTCATCGTCACCGCACGCTTCCCATGAGCTATATGTATACTGTGTATATATGTACATAGATATACAATTCACAAGTTACTTAGTTTTCACTTCCATCGGCACTCCCCAAAGACTGCCCCGGTTTTTTATTTTAAACAAGAAGGCTTACGAAAGTGGTTTTAAGTTGTCCCTTATGCCGCGGCCACATTGTTGGGATAAGGCGAACTCCACTTAGCATGCTCTATGTTTAGCCCGCGCGCACTTTGGTCACGAATTTGTATCGTACGTAAACGTATGATCATGGTCGTACGAATTAATTGCACACACCGAATACGTTTTTCTCCGTCATATAGGTAGTGTTCCGGTGATATTGCATAGAACGCACAAAAAATCCCGACAAGTTCGGATTTTTTTCGGACGTCGGAACGATACGTACGTATACGTACGACTAACTCGCACTCAGTCTGCGCGCTCCCTTATTACTTTGAAGGTCGGGATCGTTTTTGTGTGTTCGCACGAGTAAAATTCGTACGAAAACGCGCGTCCAAAGTGCCACGGCCTTACAGCGAGACGTCAAGCGGTGTGCAAGAGAGAGCGCGCGAAATGTAGTTCGCTTTATTGCGACAATGTAGCCGTAGCATTCCACACGATTATTCAAATAACCTGAAGCAAATAGTATGAGTGGCCTTGTGAGTAGGTAATCGGAATAAATCAGCGAATTTTGGGATACGGTTTTTCTCCGCGTAGTTTTTGGCAGTAGGCACTTGCCTAGCGACTCCATCTAGCTTATTATTATCTTTTTTAATCCCTATGACGTGTAAAAAATTCCGTTATCCTATCAATTCAATTCAATTCAAAATATTTTATTTCACATAAACCTACATGGACACTTAAGAAACGTCAGAAGCTAGGTGCACGGTTCCAATTGGTCGTTTCCTATGGAGAAGAGCCGGCGAGAAACTCCACGGTTACTTTTTTTTTTAATAATTGGCCTTTAAAAATATTATCAAATAACAGTATTAATAGATATGGGAGGACAGTGTAGGTCTTTCAACAAGTAGGTACCAAGTACTTAACAAAATAGAAGATGGCCAATAAATCTACATTTCACTAAACCTACAGCGTTCTCACATTCACAAAATAGAAAATTATCTATATAAAATATGAATATAAATTAATAAAAATAAAAATCTATTTTAAACGAAATGACATGATCAGATCATATCTTTAGATTAAATCTTTTTTAGGGTTCCTAACCTCAAAAGGAAAAAATGGAACCCTAGGATCACTCGTGTCCTGCCAGGGTTGCGAGCATAGATATATATTTATATTTCTATGGTTGCGAGTCTGTCCGAAAGGGATATCGCGGCCCCGGCACTCAGGCAACGGAAGGAACACGGGTGGGTTTTAGTCAGTAAAATTCTGACATCCCGCTCCGCTTAGAGCGGGAGAAATTATTTATTAATTTCCCACCCAAAAAAAAAAAGGCATTTGTCCGTCTGTTACAGCTAATTTGCTTCCGAATCTACTGGACCAATTTTGTTGAAATTTGTTACACATACTTTCTGTGACCCAAATACGGACGTGTAACGAAAATAAATGAATTTTGTACGAGTATAAGAGGGTCTTCACCTTTCGGGGGCAAATTGGAAATTAATAAAAATATATATATATTACACTGTACTGTGTGACATATCAAATTAAATGACTTGTTGTGACGTTCTATTTTTTTATATAAATATTTTTAAAGATATTATTATATTGATGAAATCATGGATAAAATTGATGAAAATTGACCAAGCCCCCGTTATCTCTGAAACTACAGAGCCTAAAATTTTGAAAAAAATACAAAGTATGGTTCTTTACTAATAGATTACAGGAAAACCTAGAAGTCTATGGTCTTAAAACAGCATGGCAAATCTCTCAATATTGTGCGTACAAACTTACTTTTGCAGTTGGATTGTATCGGAGAAAATGTTTTTCAACTACAAAGTTAAGTTTGTTTTTGGGATAAGTTCATCGCAACTACGGGATCCTTAATTGTTGTGTCAATTAAGCTTTTTAACTTGGCCGTTTTTTTTCCCTAATCAATTCACGATCGCAATACCTTTTCTATTATTCCAACCTGAGTTTCTGAGAATAAAACGATAGGTATGTAACGTAGCGTAGTTAAAAGAGTTATGTTCGTGAACGGGTGCCGTCAGTTGTGACTGGTCATCTCTTATCTGCCAGGGCTTATTTTTAATCTTATAATTTGAATTGTTTTGATTATTTTTTGTACATTGTTAAGTATAAGTATAAAATAGAAATAATAGAATATATTAATATAATAGAATATATAATAGGATATACGTAATAGTAGAACATTAATTTATTACATAAGAACTAGTTACAAATTGTGTGAAGTCCCTGACACTTGTGCTAAGTGGTTAACCTATGTTACAAAAGCCAGTGCCCTCTCCCGGGAGTAAATACAATTGAAAAATTATGCAATAAGAATAACAAAGGAGATATAAAAAAGACAAAAATAATACAAAACAATAAAAAATGCTTAGAAAAAGCCTCTATTGGTGGTTGTGTGTATGCGTTTAGTGTGAGTGTGTGTGCGTGTGTGTGTGGGTGTCTGTAAATTGAATTGAATGTTCAGGAAAGATTGATTGGGATTTCGAGTAATGGTAACTTGAATGCCTCATAGTGCAGAATTGTTCTCACATATAGAAGCAACTAGAATAATGTACCCAGAATTTTGTAATGTTCTATATTTAAAATAGTGTCCTTGCCTGTTCTTCTCCATAAAGATCTACGTTTTGGAATGGGCAACTAGCTTCAACTTTCTGAGTAACTGACAGACTATTTGACAATTCAAAAGTGCCTGTAAATGGTTTGATTGAAATAAATGGTTTGAGTTTGAGAGCATTTCCAAATCAACTTAAATTCTAATCTCATCATTGCCGAACAAAATAAGGTAGCCCTTCTGCCATCAACACAATATCTGTTTATCTCAGACCAAAGAGCCTGAAAATAGACGGGAAGGTTAATCAACTGGACTGGCTTGAGGGCGTGAAGTCAGTACTGGACTTGGATGAACCTAGAGTCTACACGAGCCCAGTTGCAAGTCAGCGCTGTAGTCACTTTCTGTACTGTCACATTACCGGGCTCATATAAACTTGTCTTAAACCAAACCAAACAAACAAACTCTAACCAAAAATGCATCTTATTTTTAATCCTTCCAACGTCGAAATTCAAAAATCCATGTCATGTCGTACACGCCTCGGACGTTTTACTAACGATCGTTCGTTTTAAAACTTGTAGGTACCTGGTACATGCTTCAGCCGATCTGTCTGGTCCCCGAAGTGTCCAAATGTCCCGGACGTTTGAACGAAACTTATTTTATGTGTAAAAGTTTGTTGCAACTTACTGTTGGACAAGTTTGAACGACCGATGTCATAAGTTTTTGTTGCGAGCGTGAAGTTTCTTTTTCTTATGGATTGTTACAGGTCTTGTAAACTGAAGTTGGGCTAATTTAAAGAGAAAACTAAAGCACAACTACGACAAAAAACCAACGAAAAAGGTATAAACAAGACATCATAGACAGACAAATAAAACATCCGGAGTCACACGTCGTGTTAGGCATAAATCGAACAGATTACGTGTGTTTGTTTATATCTTTTTAGTTGGCTTTTTGTCGTAGTTGGGATTAATTTTTTATAACTTTTATTTTTTAATTATTTTAGGATTCTATTTTTTTTTTCATACAGTATTTATGACCTCTAGAGGGTGCCATATGCGCCATATTTAATGAGACTTCACATTACCAGCGGAAAATCAACACGCTTCCAACGATACCTCTTTTGTCAAATTATGATGCTGCTGATGTTCAGAACTTATGAGGGAACAGACGAACTTACATACCCACATACATACCGTTCAAAATCATAACCCTCCGCCGCAGTCGGGTAATACGAGGGATTTTGACCTAGGTAATTGTTTCTATTCCAATGCTTCGAGGCTAGAGTTAAGGAGTTTTTCAATCAATGATATTGTATGTAAAAAAGGTATACCTATTAGATAGGTTATACACGCTCCGCAAGTGGCACGTCAAAACTTGACCAATTAGCCTAGTTGTGTATCGTCTTGTCTCTTTTTCGCTCCCGATAATTACGTCATGCCGTACTACTTCCACGTGTCATCTAATATATTGTAACATTGTGCCGTTTTTGAAGATCGAATAACCTATCATTGATTGAAACCATTTAAAAGTAAAAGAGACTTGGAAAAAAATAAATACTTTGTTGTTTTGGTAACAAACTCGACCATAGTTGCGAAAGTCCGACCAAAACTACAGGAGAACTTTTTCATTGTAGAACATCGACCCCAAAAATCTTTTACCTTTAGAAAATCAAGATGTCCAACAGATTTACTGAACGATCCCATGAGCTAAGAACTGTCGTAAAATTTAGTTGATATCTACGTAGGTAGGAAGTACCATTCAGCGTACGTGCCAACATTGAGATGGGTAGTCTAGCTGAACTCCCTGAGGCAATACCGGCCTTCATTCCCGTACTACACTCAAAAATCATTTAAGTATTTTTGTATCTCAGGTATGTATTTTCAAATGCGCTGTCCAATAATTATTTCTGTGTATTAAAACTATTATACCTACTTCAATAGGGATGATGCCTGGGTAAAAAAAAAAAAATTCTAAATAGTCCGTCAGTCAGATAATAAAAAAATATTACACACGTATTTTTTGCTTTATCATATTAATAAAAAAATACTTAGATAAAACGCATTTTAAGTTGGGGAGTGGGGGTCGATACTTCACTAGTACGTATAAAATCTACATACTCGTGACGTCATGGCACATTTTACCTCAATGTATCGCCGTAATCTTTAGATTACGTAAAAAAAGAAAAAATACGTGTCAAATATTTTTTTATAATCTCAAAGACGGACTAAAAAAAAATTTTTAGTCATCATCCCTATTTAAAAATATGCTTTATTAATTTAAGATCTCGGGTTGGTATGAGCATACTGCTCGCAATTAATTTTAATGAGGAAAATAAGCGGGGAATAATAATGCCAACAAACGACATGGGAGCCCGGACAAGATTTTTTTTAATGAACTGATGATTTAATTTTCCTACTTGATAATAATAATAGTGAACTGCCGTTGTTGATGTCTTTCATATTTTTTTCATACTTTTCATTTCTATTATAGTTTTTTTTTTTTTAATTGTATTTTGGAGCACATATATTTGTCTATTCCTATGTTTACATTAGTATCTAAGCCAAATAAAATGGGATCGGGCGTTGACTCCTGACATACAGGTACACCAAGTTCAGGAGTCAGAGGTTTCAAACAAGTTTCTGTAACCTATTGTGTCAATAAAGAACTATTTGATTTGATTTGATTAAACAAAAAGTAGTAGTAGTAGGTAGGTATTTCCCACTGGCTTAAACTTTCGAAATGTTGATAGGATGCCTCTAGTAACACGCACTCTCCGGAAATCTCGAATAGCTTTTGATTTCGGCTAAAAATACTTATACAACGTGTTCATTTTGATGTCCCATAACTCTAAGGAACTCTAATGATAGGTACTCTCAAAACGAACACGTTGTATAAACCCGTAAGAGGGCTATCACGGGATTTTTTTGGTTCCAGTTCTTTACCCAAAAGGTGCCAACGGGACTCTACTCTAAGGAACTCTAAGGATACTCTCAGAAGGAACACGTTGTATAAACCCGTGACAGCCCTGCTACGGGTTTTTTGATATCCCATGTCAAAGAACCAACTGGCATAGGAATTATTTCTCAAAATTGTTTCCGTATGCAATATGAACCTGCATCCGACATGACGTATGTTTTTTTTTGACGAGTCGTGAATGACGGGTCCCTTGTGAATGAGCTCTAAGAGTTATATTAATAGAGTATCGTTGGCACCTTTCGGGTAAAAACCCGAACCCAAAAATTCAATCCAATGCAGGTTATTATGATCCTTATCATCTTCATTCCTACTGCATCAGTAGGTAGGTACTACCGGTCGGACTTCGCATAATAATTTCGTCGTCATATTTTTAGCAGCATAAAATATTTTCATTGGCTACTCAATATTGTTTAAGCAAGCTGTCAGTATGTTTGTGATAATAACCGATTTATAACCGACCAAAACCTTGTTTATACGGATAATGTAGACTTCGTAGGTGGCGATCGGTTTTTGAAGGATTTATCAGCTAAACGAATTTGATTGTTGCCTTTCACCGTACGTATTGTGTGCTGTAATGTTCTATAAATACTGCATTTGGATATTTTTGGAACCTCAGATCTGTTATTGGCGCAGTATGATGAATGAGGTGACTGGCGAATGATTCAAAATAGAACGTTGGTCAGTCGAACCAAGATTAGTCTCGTGACTTATGGAGACAAGATCAGTGTGCCGTGATGAATGAATGAGTCAGTTAGTAACTTTAGTAGCGAAGTTGTAAATCTCCAGTTGCAAGTTGCAATCTGTTGTTATTCGTGGAAGCTTTTTTAATAAGCTCAACTATAGAGATAGCAGATAAGGGATTTATTTTGCAAATATGATTAAAAAACAGGGTGACATGAAAAATATAATTAGCAAAAGACATATTTAACGAGAAAGCATGCAAAAGTACAAAATACACTAGAGATGCTAAGTTAATAATAATAAAGATAAACAATGTCAATATAAATATTGATTAAATAAAATTACAAAATTTAATTATGAAGTACTTCAATAGTTATTTATAATATACACAATTCTGCTGCAGTCAACTTATTTCGTATTGGAATTAAATTAAAATTTAACACTCCTCTCGGCTGACAGGAGGTCTGTTTTTGACCCTTGCAAAATGACCGTCAAAGGGCTCGGCAGATGACATCGGTCAGCGTGTCTGTTTTTACCCTCCACGTTTTGACGACTACGAGTATATTTTTCTAATTTCTAATCATTATAAAACGTAATCAAGAAACTCCTTTCTCCATTAAAAAATCCGCCACAATATATAATATGCTTCGTCGACTGAATTCGAAGATTTTTTTAAATAACGTCGAGTTTAATTCCTAAGAACTCCTCATTATTTTATTATAAATGACAAACTGGCTCCATGTAGCAGACACTTTTGCGCATTAAAGTCGTTCTCACACTAGGGAGACATACCCTACTATCACAGATTAATAAGTTCCTACTATTATCACGCCTATTTCGTGGAAATACGTCAGCCAGGGTTCAACTTTACAAACATTGCCATTTCTAAAATATAATTTTAAGCATGGTAAAAAGAATATTTAATTCTGTTTAAAATATGGCACACAGCTATCGGTAGATTGTAGTTTTAAAAAGCACCGTATGTATCTTTTGTGTGCTTTGAATGCAGTTTCTCTTTGGGTGGAGTTGCCCCAAAAGATAACGCTGTATTATAGGTGGCATTCGACTAAACCATGTAAGCAGTCAGAAGGCAAATTCTCGTACTTACAAAACGTTCACATTCTAGTCGAAAACTGTCAAACTTGTCAAAATTGATTGTATTTTTGACAGATCGCGAATGAGATGCGAATTCGAACGTTCTTAAAAATTATAAGAATTGCCCCTTAGGAGTGAGTCTAGATTTACAATAGATGACAAAGTCTGTAAAGCATAAGCGAATGAGCTTAGTTTTTTCCAAAATGACTATAGAGTCATTGTGTTGTTTCCAACTAAGTTTTTTGTCTATTTCTAACCCTAGAATTACTTACTACATCATTAACTGTACCATTATTATATTGCACATGCAGACTGCTCATACCTAGCATGCGTTGGTTAAATTTCTTTGTTTTGCTTATACATGGTAGCAGGGACATCGACGCGAAAATGTTTAGCATGGAGTCAGTACATTATTCTAAGCCCCCTACGTTGAAATTTTTCATCGGTTATTCAAAACTAACGTGCACGTGTATAATGTATAATTTCAACATGAATGATGGAACCAATATTTTGTAACAATTTTTTATTTATTTAAAAGAGCGTCCGTGGAGTTTCGCCAAACGATACTAGATCAAACCCAAAACTCTTGCTAGCCCCGTGCAAATATCTTAGGAGCATTGAAATACAAACACTATTATTAAAAAAAATGTTTTATTACTTAAAAACTATGGACCTATTGATAAAAATAAAAAGATCACAGATTGATGACAGCGCAAATTTAATAAAAAATCTATCGTTCAGTGATTATAAGTAATGAGTCGATCCGGAACGGTTTTTCATCAGTTTTTACAGTCTCGACTGAAACATAAAAGAAAATATAAGTTAGTATCTAATGATAAGTTTGAATTCTTAGGTTTCAAACATAGCTAAGTGAACCTTATGGTAACGTCGTGAGGTTTAATTTGGAACATCTGTGCGAGGGTAAGCAAGGGCCAATCGCAGAGTTAAACAGTTTCAACATTGCATCTTTAGGACCACATTAGTTTGAAACTTCAAGCATGTTTATACGAGCCTAGTAATGTGACAGTACAGTAAGTCAGTCCAGCGCTGACTTGTGACTGTGACTGGGCTTGTGTAGACACTAGTTTAAATCCAGTCCAGTACTGACTACGCGCCCTCAAGTTACTCAATTTTCGGGCCCAGAACCTTCCCCGCCTGACTAACTGACTTACTGTCGATCTCGTCTACATGAACGCGCGTACTGGGTCCAAAATTCTGAGTCTCTGGGTCTGGTCACTGCCATCATACAAACCAGGCATTCGCTTACAATGAGGATCGTGAAAACAAGAAAAAAATTCGTTGCCTCCACGAAGAAGTTGGAAAGTCCGTCTTTGGCAAGGATTTAACCCCTCCAACAGCAAGCCAAACCTCTCTTTTTTAAGTTTTAAGCCAATATCTGGGCATAATCTTTGGTTCCAATACCAAACATTTGCGCTCCTTTAAACATATAACTACATTTAACAAGTTTACTTACTTCGGTTCCAGCATGAATGGCCAACACCATGTCAAACTCGTTGGCTCCTAGTGAGATGCTGGCGCGTCCGTCGTTGCCAACAGTGATGCGCTTGCCAGTGCAGTTGTTGCCACTCTTCTCACCAGAGATGATGTCACAGTAGCTACCAGCGGGAAGGCAGGTCTGTAAGGAGCAAATATAGAAATGTTAGTTCTTGAAGCATTGACTGGCATTATAAAGGAAGAAAACATTATTGGACGTGGCAAGGTAAACTTTATATTAACACTTGAGAGTGTTAATTCTAAAAGTTGGCAACGTCGCAAATAGCTGTCAAATATATCGCTGTTTTGATTAATTTGGCAATATTACTGTATGGAAATATGAAATATGGCTAACTAGTGAACTAAAATATTGATTATGAAATATAATAATTAATATCGTAACACCGAATATTTAGTTTTAGATGTAAAAATAGTATTTGGAAACTTGCCTAATGCCCGTTTTTACACATAAAACGAATCGCAATTCATTCATTCTAATTGCAGTTCATTATTAATATGCTAGTTCACTAGTTAGCGATATTTCATATTTCCTTAGAGTAATATTGCCAAATTAATCAAAACAGGCAAATGTTTGAAAACTATTTGCGACGTTGCTAACTTTTACAATGAACACTCGTATTATGTGGTCCATTTTGATTAATCACGAATCCTACGAGTTTGATGAATAGAACCACTTTTTAAATAGTTCTAATCATAAAACTGAACAGATTTCTCAAATAAATGACTTCCACTATAGAAAATCGAGAGCTGATTACCTACTTGCGAGATCATTAATTCGTATGTCTCATTTATAAGAAAAACCCCTGATTAATAAAATATAACCTTATATTTAAAAAATAAAAATTACAAAAACTAAAACCAAAGACACTATCACAGACAGACAAATTAAAAATCCGGAGTCACACGTAGTTAGGGCATAAATCGAACGTATTGAACTTAGAAGTTATGAGGGAACAGATGAACATACATACATACAAACATACATACATACCAGTCAAAATCATAACCGTTCTTTTCCTTCACCGTAGTTGGGTAATTAAAATTACTGTTATAATACCATAAAATTCATATAAAAATACCTGGAGAGTCTGGTTCAGGTCCCAATAGTCGTTGTTGAAAGCAACGAAGCCCTGGTTTCCTCTGCAGAAAGCGATCTGGTTGCTGCCGTTGTCCCACCAGTTGGATACAGCGGTGTTACCGGCGCGGTTTCTGAAGGCAACCATGCCGTAGATTTGACGCCAACGGTGTTCGCAGATCCAGCCATTGCCGCAGGAATTGTCCTGGAAGAAGAGAAAATAAGGAATAGGCAGTGGAAAATAACAATGACGATAGTGATTATGTAAACATGTTTTGGCGGAGAGGTCAGAATTAAAATTTCTAGAAAAGAAAATTATAATGCTGCAAACGATTAAAATATGAATGATACATTCTAGAAGATAGTTCAAATCTTAGCATTATGGTGCGTTTCCACTGAATCGGAGACGAGTGGAGCTGAGTGAAGACATGCAGGAATCGTCCAATCACAGACGAGACGAGAGATGCGATGAGGATTTCAACCATTGTGATTGGTTGATTCCTGCAGGTCACCGCTCGTCTCCGCTTCAGTGGAAACGAACCCTAAGGTTCCACATAAAAATTTACTATTGGTAAATTATAAAAAAAAATTGTATATACAACCAATAATTTTTTAACATGTGTTAATATAAATACAAAAGCTATTTAACTTACAGAGTTAATAGAAGGAGAGACGATGTTGCCACTGTTGTCCATTGGGGGACCAGCTTCAGTGTTAGTGAAATCGAAACTGCTCATCAACTGTGGCCAGCCATAAGGATGTGCCAACATGAACGCGATAGCACCCTTGTACTCTTTAGCCTGTTTATAAGTAAGAATGGCTCCACCAGCACCGTGACCTCTTTGGTTGTCGTGGTTATCAATGAAGGTAAGACTATCGCCGGAGGTGAGAAGACCCCAGTTAGGTCCCCAGTTGACGAGCCATCTGAGTTGGTTGCCGCGATTGAATGCTCGGCTAAGTTCCATTCCGAATTTGAACTCGGTGACTGCAGCGAGGGGAGTGTATTCGTCACGGGTGATGGCCTCGCCTCCAAGGTCAATGACTTCTTGGTAGATGTAAGGACGGGCACCGGAGGGGAAACCGTGGTTTGTGTTGAGGTTCTGTAGGCGGTCGTAGATGACGCGCAAGTCTCCGGGCCACATGTGTTTGGCGGCGTCGATTCTTTAGGAAATAAGTTATTTTTATAAAACATGGTTATCAGATACACCTAACATCAGTAATCAAATATATTAGGTATGCCTATGATTTTAGATCTACAGATTGAACAGAAAACATAAAATTTCTCAAACAAACCACGCATCGAATGCAATTACTACGACACAACTTGAACGGTGTTAAAGTTAATAAAATAGCACTTATAAATAAAATGATTATTTTACCTGAAACCAGCGACACCCAAGCTGATGAGATGGTTCATGTAGTTGACGATCATTTGACGCACGTATTCTGTGCCCTGGTTCAAGTCTTTTAGACCGGACAGCTCGCAGTTACGTACCTGAGATACGAAAACAGAGATATAGAACCAGATTTATGAAAACCTTAATAAAAAGATATCAACTGATTGATTGAAATAAATTATTGTTAGGCTATCATAAAAGAAAATGTTAAAGAGAAGAGATGTGATAGTTGAACAATCAAGTAAGTGCAGACAGATCATATTAAGCAAATCAACATACCACAGCCTGTAAAATTATTATTGAGATCATTAGAATTTATATCGTATCAAAAAAACAATTAAATAAAAGTAGTTTTGATGAATCTTACCCTATCAGGACAGCAGCCGTAGTCATTACCAGAGATGACACAAATGGGCGAGTTGAAGTCATTCCTGCCGTAAGGCACGGATGGGTAGTGCCAGTTTCCGAAGTTTGCGGTGCTGCCTCCAGTACCTGTGTTCTCATTCCATGTTCCTGTCATGTGGTTGATGATAGCGTCTACGTAGATTCTGTGGACGATTCGAGATTGAGTCTGATCTTTAAAGTTTAAAACAGAATAGGTAATATTTGTAAGATTGAAGAGAAATGGGACTTTTTCAATCTGAAAATTATCGAGAAAAGAAAAGAAAAACTGTGACCCACCTGACACCAACAGCGTTACATCTGCGGACCATGTTAGTGAACTGCTGTTCATTTCCGGAGCGAGTGACCAGACGATAAGAAATGGGCTGGTAGCGTTCCCACCATGGACGTTGATGAGACCAGATGATCAGGTTCTCGTTCGGAGGGGAGATCTACAAAACAGATGCATAATTTAAGCTCTAAAAACTAGGATTAAGATTACAAGTTACATATATGGATTGATTTTTCTAGATGCATTTCATGCCATAAGTAAATAATTAGCCTCATTTAATCGTAATCGTGTTATCAGGCTAGGTAGCTAAATCAAAATATTATTGTCACAATCACAATCTTTTAATTACTGTTACTAATTAAAGATACGATATCATTTGTTATAAATAATCGAAAACATCGTAAGAAAAGCGCCATGCCTGAGAAATATTTCTCGACGGCATGTGAAGCCAAGTCAGAGGCCTATGACTGGCATAAAAACTCTGACACCAGGTTAGTCACTAACCATACGAAAAGGAAAGAAAGACTTGTTATAAATCAGACCATTATAGGAGATGCAGTAAATTAAAAAGTTTAGGTATCATCTATTTTGGATGTTCTAATAATTACACTACGAACATTTTCTTTCGATATTAATAATATGATCATCTAAAATATTATTATTTGTTTCATTATAGTAATTACAATCTAACATGAACAGATCGGTGTGCAAAATCGCCTCTTTATTAATCAAACAGTTATTTAAAGTTCATCTTTTATAAATTCACTAGAAACCCGTCCCACACACACGGTTTTTACGACTTTACAATACATAGAGATTTATGTATCTTTTGTATGTTTATTATTAATGTATTATACACATAAACTATTCGGAATAAATTTTATAATGGACAGTGAAATCGCATCAAAATCCGTTGCGTAGTTTAGAAAAACAACGCGGTTACGAAGAGCCACTGTAATTTTAATACGAGTATATAGCTAGTGAATCAAGTTCTTACCTGAATACCACCGAATCCTCTGGGTCCAAGGAACCTCTCGCACTCAGCGGCGATGTCATCCCACTTCCATTCAAAAAGATGGACCATAGTGGTCCGGCCTGAGGCATAGTGAGGGTTTTTGTAGGCCAGAGCCACAGTCAAGGCCGACAGGCATAGGATGAGGCGAAACATCCTGGAACAGGACAGGTTAAAATAAATGTAGACGGTGACTGATGAAAAAGTGGTTAAGGGTGAATTTGAAAGATTCTGAATTCCATCATAAGGCACTCAGATTTTAACATAATAATTTAGTAGCAGGTTCACCCACTGATAACTGATTTTCCTTAACTTGTAAGTAAAACAAAAAATAGATGAAAAATCGTTCAGCTTTCAAACCACCTTCACAAAATCAATTAAGTCAGGGAAATTATATCTTAAAGTTCTAGTGTCTTCAAAGATACTAATTAAACTTTCTGATCTTATTTGTTTGTTGTCATAAACGAACTACAAAACTTAAATCCTTTCGATTTTAGCGTTTTCAATTAGCAATAAATCCTTATGTATTTCCCCAAAGAGAAAACTTCCTAATACACGAATCAATAAAGTGACCATTTATTTAGTAGAAAATAATACTTACACAGTACAGTTTGGTGAACTAAAACCACTCAGACCAGTCCACTGTTTATTAGTATATAGAGACCAGTACACTGTATTACTGAGAAACTCTTTCAGCACATTACAATTTTCAAAAACACACACATGAATATGTATTTATTTTCAATTGTCTTGTCGGCCACACGATTTCTTTGTCCGATCACTACAATGTATTTTGTTCAAGATATTCTACTACATGACTACAATGGATGAAAAGACTATTATCAACAGGTTGACAGTATAAACTGTAAGGATCATAATGATTATGTTCTCGGTCAGTTTGTACTAGTAATATGATGTTATTATCTTTTCATATTAACGTGACGCTGATGCTACAGAACAAAACGTAATAAAGAGTATAATGGCTTGTTCATCTTACCTGACAATATAGAAGAATAAATAATATATGTTTTCTATTTATTTGTCATTTACATAAACATTTAATTTAAAAGCCCCATATTTACTTTTTATAAAATTTTGATTTCAAGAATTCCAAAGCGGCAATTTTTTATTTGTAGGTAGAGAAACTATTTGATTGACATGATTAAAACAAGATGGAAATTGTTTTTAAAACAAATACCAAAATATACATATTATATATAACCAGTTTCTAGATTATCCGAAATATTCACCCATTTTACGTTAATTAAGTTATTCAAATGCAGATCTACACTACAAACAAAACAAATCGCAAAACACAGGTGATAACTTAGCACTTTTTTCGTAATACATATATTTACTATATAATAACTATCCATTCGCACTTTCAAACCAATTAACTCAGACCATTACTTTGTTAACACTGTCAATAAATACCTCATAAAACAAGCTTCATTAGTTTCCGATAACAACACGACTAAAGTACAAAGTGCAATGTTATAATATAAATTATATTCAATCATTTACATGCGCACATTCGGAACAAAACTCCATAATTACAAAAGGAGGACGCAATGATTCATATTATCTTGCTACGCATTCTTATGTTATTCATTTCAATCACTTCCAGCACGCGTAGCATGACCACCGTAGGGGATTTGTCTTCAGGAGAATAGACAAAATTACATTGTGATTATTTATCTGTCATTTTGTCTATTCTTCCGTCGACAAAACCCGTTACTACCCGTACTAGATCAGAAGAAATTTTATCTATTTGCCATTTTCATTTTAAAAAAATAACTCTGAAGTGAACATTTCAACAATATTACACAATAACTGTCATTATTTTTCTAATGATTTATAATAAATGGAGTATTGCAAAATGGCATGAAATCGTATGTTACTTGCATATTTTTGTGCAAGTTACAGGCATGTCCTATTTGCAGATTGATTCACATGAAAATTCTCGAAAATTTACTCACCTTAAGTAATTTCCCGCTTGGCACTACCACTGAAGTTCAATGTATCTGCATGGGCCCTCCTACTGCGACAATACTTTATATACCATGAGATAAAAACCTCATTCAGAGATTTGATAAAAGATTATTATCTTTTTAATTACTATAATCTCTGATAAAAAAGGACCGAAAACAATAATAATCTAAAGATGTTATGGAACGATAACTTTCTAGGTACTGAACTTTGACGGACATTATATAATTTTGTAGGTTGTCCAAGTTCGAAAACTGATTTAATCATGAATGCAGTGAAAGATCCTTAATGGTTTATGTGATAAGGCATGCAATAATACGGGTGCTATTATTTTACTATAAATAGAGACTTTTTTACTTGAAAAACAGACACTGCAGAAACCGCAGAAACACATAAGGAAATATTTGATAACTAGCTGCTTCCCGCGGTTTCACCCGTATAAGTCTCAATCCAAAAAGTATCCTTTGTCCTAGCCCAGACCATGGTCTACCCATGTTCCAAATTTCATCCAAATCCGTTCAGTCACTTTAGCGTGAAACCGTAACAAACAAACTCACTTTCGCATTTATAATATTAGTTAGGATACAGGCGAAAAAAAAATGTATGACACGCATTGAGCAAGTATGGTGTTCAATGCTCATGCCTTCTCTGTATGAGAAAATATCTTTATACTGCAGTGAGATAATACTTGGATAGGTATATCTATTTACGTACCACTAACGTACGTACGTACGATGATATATTTGTGAGTATATCTATACTTTATTATAAAACAAAGTCGCTTTTTGCGTTTGCCTGTATGTCCGCGTTGTCCTTCTAAACCACGCAACAGATTTTGATGAGGTTTTCACCATCGTTTAGAGAATTTAATCCGGAAGATTTATATGTATAATATAGTAATATTAAAGTTACGTTTACAACAATCTCGATGTTTTGTCAAGTTGTGAAAAGCGTGCGAAGCGGGAGCGGGCCGCTAGTAAATAAATAAATGAGGATGTTGGTATGTTAACAAAAACTAAAAAAATTAAGGGAGATTGAAAAAAAAAACAATATGAGGTACATATTATTAGAAATAAATAAAGTAATTTCCGAAGAACACAATAGAAAATATGGATGTATATTTATATAGTCGAAAAACTCTTATAATATTGATCCCAGGTCATCTAAGCTTCTTATCGCGAAGTCTGAAGAGCCGACTGAAAAGAGTAATATGATAATCAATATAAACGACGTCAATGAACGAGATAGCAACCGCAAACTGATTATATGTATCATTTGAATAACAATGAAATATTTGTAAATGACTAATAAGTATCAGAACAAGCAATCAATGACATGGTAACTACATTAGGGGGGCTAATAAAAGACTACGAAAAGAATAAATCATGACGTAAGACAGAAATTAAATGTATACAGCCGGATATATGGAAAATGAAGCTGGAATACAAACAAATATGTCTATATTAGCTCGTATTGGTTGCATTTTGTTACGAACATGTGATAAGAAAGAATGAAACGCATGTAACTAAGAAGATAACATAAATGTGGATGAAGGGGGAAAAATGGATGAAGTGAATGATACTGAGACAGTCACTTGAATGGAAGAAGATAACATTTTGTGCTGAAGGGCAGGAAGAAGCTTATTTTATTTTATTGAATTTCAAAAATGATCGAGGTGAGAGGATAGGAATTATGTCCGATTTCTTTATATACCTCAGTTCCTACATGTATGGCAAGATACAATTCTTCTCCAACTCCGGATAACGTTATTTGTGCTTGTCCTGTATTTGATACAGTCACCATCTTTCCTGTGCACGCATTTCCTTGTTTCTCTCCTGATCTAATGTCACAGTAGGTTCCAGCTGGGAGTCCAGTCTGTAATTTTGATTTCATATTGGCTTTTAAGAATTTATTCTCATAAAGAACACAAAACAGTTCACAAAACTTAACTTATGAGTAGTTATGAAATATACAAACAAATCATGCATAAGGTAACATAATGACTCCGTGACTCGATAAAAGGAAAACAGAAATATTTAAAAACTAGGTTCCTAGGAATCTAAATTCAATCCAAAGGTTATTTTGAATATTTCTCTTTTAAGGCAGGCATTTTTTAGCTAATTGTTATAGTGTTTCTGAACATAGGCTTTTATTTTATTTTTATATTTACATCTTTTGCATTAACTATCTTATTATATTTTACTTACATATTATTATAATTGTCTTTCTTGTGCCTTGAAATAGTAACACTATCTAACATATATATTTTTTGCTTAAACAAATTTAGTATGTCTAATTTTCTATGGTCTCTCGTCACCCTTTATCAAATCCTAAAGTACGTAAATACCTGTATCGTGCTGTTAATCGCACTTCCTTCTGTATTAAATACAATGAATCCTTTATTCCCCAAACTGAAAGCAATTTGGTTGTTGTCATTGTCCCACCAGTTTGTAACTTCAGTTTTAAAAACTTCATTTCTAAATCCGACCATTTTGTAAACGGTACTCCAGCGATGTTCACATACTCAACCGCTTGCAATTGTGCACTGACCTTCCTAAAAGATAATAATAAATTATCAGTTTCAACGGTGTTTATTTTCTATAATTTAAGAACAAAATAATTTAAGACTTACGTCATCAAAAACTGGACCCAGAATATTTCCACTAGTATTAGCGGGTGGGCCTTGGTCAAAATTGGTAAAATAAAAACTGCTTGTTATCCGAGCTTGGCCATAGGGATGTGCTAGAAGAAATGCTAGAGCTGCCTGTAACGCCAAGAAATATTAAATCAAAACTTAAGTCCCACTACCTACAACACATTTAATGCTCAATGTGAAATGCGGTTGTATGTAATAACCAGCATATCACCTGAGATGAAGTTACCAAATTTCGAAATAAGGTTTTTTGTTATATTTGTTGTTTACCTTGTTTTTGTTTTACTATGATGTAGAATTAACATGTAGCATTAAGTACAAACCTTAGTGGTTTAAAAATGCTATTCTGCTGAAACACTTTGTAATAATTTTTTTTTAATGGTAAATAAAAAAAAAAAAAAAAAAAAAAAAAAAAAAGGAAAAACAAAAAAGTTTATTTTATGAGTTTTCTTTATCTACATATATTCAGTTTTGCCAAGTAAAAAAGCTAGCAGATTATGTATATCCTAACGATGCTTCAAAACATGAGTTTTTGTTATTTCGATAGAAGTATCAATACCTATATTTTTTTTTTTCAATATGGTAGTTTATTTTTTTATCCACGACTTTGAACCTGAATTCGGGGAATTGATAATGAAAAGATTGTATTTACCTGATAGAGTGTAGGATTTTTATATGTCAATATACCCTCATTAACACGTTGTGTATCATGATTATCAACGAAAACCACAGCGTTCTCACTCGGCATCATATCCAATCCAGTAGTTCCATATGAAGTTAAATTTTTCAAAGGTTTTTGACCAGAGAAAAATTTAAATAATTCTGACCCTGCCTGGAAAATAAATTATGTATTATTTGACATAATGTATTTTGAATGTGTGGCGGCATCTACATCGCCACATGCGAACTACGCATCAAAAGACCTAACGTCACACGAAATTGTGCATAACGCAATTAGAGTTTACCTCGCGAACAGCATATATATAACTTCCCCGACATCAAACGTTGGGCAGTTGCCCGTCAAACACAACACCCGTCTGGTCTGAAAATCCTCCCTTTTCTATAGATGATGAGTGAACTTTACACCCTGTTCCTTATGCCGAATTATGAAAACTGCGATTTACGCATGTTCCTATTTAGTGTAATAGGAAAAACTGATGCAAATAAATACACAATTATTTTCAATTGATTCAATGTTAGAACTTTCGTGGTTTCGGACGAACCAAATGATTTTATATCTACCTACGTAGATAGAAATGTATGATTTCAGTATATTCCAAGATGCAGAGACTGGTTGGCAAAGCCAATGCGGCATGAAGAAATATAGGTCTTCAAAGATATCACAGACAATATAAATAGGAATACAATCCTACAATGATCCTAAGTTTCATTCACTATAATAATAAAAGATGATTTGATACACATTGATTTCAATAAACCAGAATTAAAACTCGCGGGACAACATAAGCTGTATTTCGTTGTTTATAATATAATATATCTACTTAATTGAGATAGGCTATGACAAAATTGCTTTTCAAAGTTAAACGAGCGGGCATGCCTCCTTATTTAATGAAAACTAATTAGTCCATGATTCAACCATAAACAATCTTGCAGAGTCATGAAAATCCTTTCTTGAACCGTGTTCTACTTTCAGGAGATTATGTTCTTAGTTCTACAAATTGGCATGAAGTTAAAATGTTCGGAAATTATCCTGTGAGGCAAAAACATTTAAGACGTTAACCGCTTAATGATTTAACCTGATTCAGCAAAAAATTAACACCTAGCTTCTGCGCGTGACTTCGTCCGCCGTGGAAGTCCACTATACCATAAAAGATATGGTGTCCCGTCATTTCACCAAAATATAATTTACAACTTTTCACTTGACAAGTAACAATTGGTCAAAACATGATTTGTTATTTCATCATTATACAACAATAAGTTTGCTAAATAATTCACTTAAGAAAATAATTACCCAATAAACTTTTTTTTTCATAACGTATTATTTGACAAACTATTCATTATTTATTCACGTTATCTCATAAAACAACGTTTGGAATAAAAAAGTTTTACATATTGCATTACGCAATTTCCTAAAAAATTAACTCATTAAATAAGTAAAAGAGTAATATTAATTTATAAATCAACAAAAAATATTTTATTGAAAAAATTAAATGCCAGTTCACGACTTGTGCTAACAGAACAAAATATAATACTTTAGTAGGCTACCCGGAACCGAACTACGTAGTTACATTAGGTTAAATATTTTAACTAGCGAAAAATGTTAGGTTAGGTTAGGTTAGAACTGCATAGGCAAGAGCTGAGCGAGCGAAGTGGCCGGCGAGTGCCAAAAACGACTAGAATATATATAAAAAAACACTTTAGTAGGTTTAAAGAACTTCAGTACTTGCTTGTAAATTATTCAACGACTTTAGAAAAAATACTATAAAATTATATTTAGTAAACGTGATTTTCCGAAAGAATCTAAATATTAAATGAAAAATGTATAAATGATTAAATATAATGCAAAACATTTGTAAAGAGAAGCATTTGCTAAATAAATGCTTGTAAAGCGAGTGTTTATAAAATAAAACATTACGGAATAAATTGTTTGTGAAATAAATAGTATACGAAACAATGGTTGTAAACAAAAAAATTGTCAATGGTGTTTTGGTGAAACATTAGTGAATCAATGTATGGCACTCGGCAACAGTGTAACTTTCTTTGAATAAAATATTTTTATCATCGGATCAGTACTTCCAGAGATGACCTCTTACAAATAAACGAACAATTTTACCTATTGATAATATTGGTTTAGATTAGATGATGGGCGGGGTCGATGCGGTATTGCACAGGATAAGGCCTAATTGATGTTATTATGACGCTCAAGAGAAACAGTAACAAACTTTTAATCGCAAACCGAAGGGTTTTGAAGGAAATTGCTAATGCATTGGTTCATAATCATGTTTAAAAAATTCCTCTGCTCGACAGCATATATGACACAATGCATTTTGTTGAATAGGGCCTGAGTAAAAAAAAAAAATTCTATTTAGTCCGTCAGTCAGATAATAAAAAAAATATTAGACACGTATTTTTTGCTTTATCAAATTATTAAAAAAATACTTAGATAAAACGCATTGAAGTTGGGGACTGGGGGTCGCTACGTCACAAGTATAAAATCTACATACTTGTGACGTCATAGCATATTTTAACTCAATCTATTGCCGTAATCTTTTGATTACATACAAAAATAAAAAATACGTGTTCAATATTTTTTAATAATCTACTTGACGGAAAAAAATACATTTTTTAGTCATCGTATTTATTCTCAAACTCAAAATGAACGACATTGCTATTCTAAGTGTGTTACGCAATTACCCGTTCTTATGAAAAGCAATTCTATGACCCAACTACTTACAGTAAATTCCGTGATGTCTCCCATATAGTTATAGTCATTAAAAGTGACTACACCCCCCTTCGAAACTTCTTGGTATATGTAAGGTCTTGAGTTCCTACGGAATCCATGATTTGTGTTTAAGTTATTAAGGTACTTGTAAATTTCATTTAGATCTTCTGGCCACATGTGCTTTGCTGCATCCACTCTGAATGGAAAATAATTAAGTTAAGATTTCCCATCCAATTTTCCCAATGGCATGACGTCCCTTGGAGAGTATTTATAATGTTAGATGATAAAAGTATGGACCCTGCACCAATTGGCAAAATAGTGACACATAGTCGTGTCACTTGTCAAGTTTGCTAACATTATCATTAATAATTATTCCGAATAAATAAATTTGTCATATAAAATTAATTGCCTTTGTTATCATTTCAGCATTAGGCGAATACAAATGTACAACAACAAAATTCGAATCTTACCTAAAACCAGCTACACCAAGATCAATAAGTTTATTGAGGTATTCGATAATCCTTTGACGAACGTATGGCTTTGTTTGATTTAAGTCCTGTAGTCCACCCAACTGACAAACTCGAAGCTGAATCAAAAGAAATAAACTAAGATTTTTATTAAGGAGCTTATGTGAGTGAGGCTATAGTGACAGAAACCAATGAATGGTTGGAACTGGAACATTGAAAATCAGAAGCAATACAAGACAAAACCGAACCTCTGTAGCATTTTCATAATCTTCAACTTGACACACTGGAAAATGGAAATGCTCTTCTGTATATGGTACCGCCGGATAAGAATAACTCTGAGGTAAGGCAGTACTGCCAGCAGTCCCTTCTACTGCATTTGTTGTGTCCTGGGGTATCGTCATGTGGTTGAATACGACGTCCACGTAAATTCTGCGAAAACGTCGATTTTTCAAACACTTAACTTGGTAACATAGTCTCGGTAGAGGACTAGTCGTGAGTTTACCATTGTTTAAAAATATCGCCAACGTGGGGATAGTAAAGGCATGCATGAATGGCAATTCCATGCAGCTGGGATGAGCATGTTAAAAGTTAGGTCGAGCAAGGATAAGAGGGAATAAGTACAACGGCGATAGTGTGAAAGATGATTTGGCTGATAGAAATGTATGGAAGAAAAATATGTACTGGTTAAAGTCAAATGATTTATTTCAAGTAGACCATTAAAAAACACTTAACAAGAATATTTAATTAATTCTAAGTAGTTACCCTTTTTTGTCTTGGGGTAATCATAAATCCCCTCGTACCATCGATCCCATCGTCTTGGGAGAACGGAGGACTCCTACCGACTAAAATCCCACTGTTCCTACAACCAGGTGTCGGAGGCCTGAGAGATACTTGTACATTCGTCGAACCCCCGACTGGTATCAGCCCGACATGCTTAGCGGGCCCCATCACCCAGTGCGGCCGATCCCACGACCGGACGTCCTCCTATAAAGGCGGGCATGCAACGCTGCGTGCCTCTTTGGGCCTGACTGTTCGGGCGACAACACATCAAGTAGTTACCCCTGCCAATAGGTAGTTTCATATGGAAAAGAATGGGTCATCATTCTTCTGTCCTTATCCCAACATATTTGTGGTCGGTGCAACATGTCCTTTCCCCCATACTTCTCTATTAGTCGTCATCTCGGTAGTCACCCCCTTTCTAGCCATATCATCTTTCACACAGTCCATCCATCGTTTCTTTGCTCTTCCTCTACTCTTATAGCCATCGACATTCATACTCAAAACTTTCCTCACGACATTTTCCTCATTCCTCCGCATCACATACCATGACAACTGACTTCCGCACAACTTTTCGGTCACCCATATTTACTTGCACCTCTTTGAGCACACCATTCCATTTATTCTCTTCGTTCATTTGCTTTTCAAAATAAATCATGGGAAAGAATGGGTAAGGTATAATAATAATAGTTAGCTTCTATTAAAATATTTTACAATATTTTGTATACATTAAATGGGTATATAATTATATTATATGTAATGACGATGTACATGTAATAAAATTACTATACTATAAAAGGTAGAAAGTGGGGTCGACCAGAAATAAATTGAGATAAAGGGGAGGAAGATAATGATGATCCGTAGATCATTATTATCCTAATCCTTTATTTATATATATATATATATATAGAAAGAAAGAAAGAAAGAAAGAAAAATATTTTATTTGGGACACGCACAGGAAATACAAACAGTAAGTAATAATAAAAAATAAAAATATAAAATTAAAATACAAACAGAAAAGTAAAGACCTGTGCGAGGCCAAAAAGGCCACTATCTCAGCATAATGCGGCGATATTTAAAAATAAATACCGCAGCGCTGGTATTCTGATAGGGCCCACTGTGATGTCACGGACCTTATTAATCTGTGTCACGGACATAGATAAATCCCATGAAGGGATAGACCAAATAATAAGGCATTAAAAATAATAAGAAATAAAATAGTACAAATAAAAACTGAAACTAAGTAATAAATAAATTAATCTATACACGTCCGACGTTCCAACATCACTTGTCCATAGTATAGACTATTTATTATCTATGGTGACAAGCGAAGGGACGCGGGCGCACTGCAAGTACTCTGTGGCTGCGAATCTTCGATGCATTCGACAGTATAAATGTTCTGTGATATATTTTATTTAACAAGAAATATCTATTGGAGATTGATAGAAATTATAATTTAGTGTGGTTCAAAGAATATAATACGCTATAACGAAAGGTATTAATAGAAATAAAACGGAGGGTGAAAAATTTACGGCAAGAAAGCGGTGCAGATGAATAGTGCATACTGTATAGTGTCGTTGTGTTGTGTTGTGACTGACTGATGTGTAGTGTAAATCGGAAGAAAGAGATTCAGTCACCGAGAAAAACAAAGCGATTGAAGCAAGCTCACACTGCTAAGAATACTTAACACCTCGCTAAGGCCACTAATATCAACTGCGTGCAGTCCCCGGGTGAGTTCAGAAACTGGTTTCCTTTTGTACGCGTAACAAATGTTGCTTATAGTTAGTACTAAAAGTTCCAACTGTTTTAATAGCACGAAAAGGAGGTGGCAAGTCGTTCCAGCAACGAGAGGCAGCGAATTTAAAGCTTCCACGGAATGCCGCAGTTTTGTGTGTTGAAGCCAACAGAAGGTAAGAAGACGCTCTTGTTTTAATTTTATTTATGTCACGAGACCAGGTCAATTTCCTATAAAGATATTCTGGTTTTTTTGTGAGAATGGTGCCAAAGAGTAGGGTAGCCAGATGAAGCTTTCTGCGATCTGACATTCTCATCAAATTACCCTTAATTAAAAATGGAGTTATGTGAGATCGGGGAGGGACATTGAAACAAAATCTCACACAAGCATTCTGTACTCGCTGGATCAGCTTTTCACTTCTTCCGAGAATGCACGCACCATACACAGTGTCAGCGTAGTTCAGCTTGGATAAAACAAGTGACTCACACAGCATGACACGCATATCCACACTTATGTAGGGCCGTACACGGTACAAAAGCTTTAACCGGTAAAAACAGTTGCGCACAGCCTCCATGATGTGTGTCTCAAAATGCAAGTGCTCGTCAAACACCACCCCAAGATTACGGGCTTCTTGCACCCTATCAATAGAACACCCGTCAATCTTCAAGTCCAGATTATAGCCTGCCATTTTATTCAGAAAATCTCTAGATCCCATGACAATGTACTTAGACTTAATTGGGTTCAGGACCAGAGAGTTTCTCACTGACCAGGCTGAAATCCTATCTAAATCCTCATTCATTCTTTTTACAGCTTCAGCAGACTGCTGAGGGCGGAATGAGAGATACATCTGCAGATCGTCAGCATATAGGTGGAATTTGGTGTTGTTCAGACAGTAGATGATGTCGGCGCTATACAGAATGAAGAGAAGCGGGCCTAGGATCGATCCCTGTGGTACGCCGCGGTTCACCTGCCTGGGGCTGGAGGACAAAACATCTCCAAAACCATCACTTGTTACTTGGACAAACTGAGAACGGTGATTCAGGTAACTCTGAAACCATTGGACTGTTTCCGGTTGACATCCGTAGTAAGACAGCTTGGAGAGGAGAAGGGAGGTATTGATTGAGTCAAAGGCACGTGAAAAATCCAGCAGCACAAGCATGGTACCCATACCCTGTTCTCTGGCTTCCAGGATATTGCCAACGACATCAAGAAGAGCTGTGGCTGTGCTGTGCCCCTTACGAAATCCTGATTGGGCCAGTGGCAAAATACCGTGCTGCTCCAGATATGCCCGTAGCTGGTTAGACACAACTTTCTCCAGAATCTTGGAGAGACAAGGTAAAAGGCTAATTGGGCGAAGATCTTTCAAGCTGGCGGGATTAGATACCTTGGGGATGGGCCTAACTATAGCCAATTTCCATAGATCCGGAAAAGAGGACGAGCCTATGGATCGGTTGATGATGGCCGTTATAGCTGCAAGGGTACGAGGAAGAGTCATCATCAGCATCTCCAGGGAGACATGGTCAGAACCCTGAGCATTGGACTTAAGACCATGTACAAGTCTCAGCACCATCTCCTCCTGGACTGGTTCAAGCTGGAAATGAGTATTACCGAATCTGTGATGTTCAAAGTAAGTCAAATCAGCATTACTGACCCTACCACTGCCAGGCACATCCAAAAAGTGGTCATTTATTTTTTCAGGGTTGTTACAAAAATGTGGTAGACTTTGTTCTGGTTTTTTTGAAATTGCTATGGATGATTTTATATGGTGCCATAACCTCTTTGGCTGTTTAATATTTTTATTTATATACGTTTTGAAATATGCACACTTTTCACTATTAAAAGCGGCCCTAACCAGGTATTTAAGCTCTTTGTATGAGTTTATATGTTGTTCAGACTTAGTGGCTTTAGACTTGGCATGGCATTTGTCACGCAACTTCATCATTTCCTTGACAGTATATGTTATCCAAGGATAAACCTTTTCTTTGATTAAAACTTTTTTAAGGGGTGCATGTAAGTCGAAGAGATTCAAAGTATACTCATTAAAAGTTGCTACCATAGAGTTCACATCCTCCATACCCTCAATATAATCCCAGTCTATCCTATTCAAATCATCATTAAATTTGTCCAGCAGTATATCCTTAAGTGGCCTATAGATGATCCAGTGTGGGGAAGGTTTCTCTAATTTAAAATTGAGTTCAACAGATATAACTGCATGTTGGCCAAGCTCAGGTATATGTAATACAGAGACCCCGACACACGGGCATCAGTGCACACAACATCAATTAATGTCTCACTATGGTCTGTAAAATGGGTAGGCTCAGCAACAATTTGATTCAACTTGGAGCAAAGTAAAAAGTTGTTAAGTAATTTTGTTTTGTTTTCCAGCTGGTTTAACATATTAATGTTGAAGTCACCAAGCAAGATGACCTTATCCGCGCCAGCAAATGATGAAAGAGAGTCAGTAATCGCATCCAGGAAGACATTCACATCAAGCCACGGCGGCCTGTATGCAGTACCGATGATAACTGAATGCGAGTTAACGTTAAGCCTGAGCCACATTTGCTCGACCTGCGGCGCCGGCGGGTGTGGCACGGCGCGCACGCGCACCCCGCGGCGCAGGTAGAAGCCCACGCCGCCCCCGCGCCCGCCGCGCACGCTGTGCGGGCGCGGCACGTGCCGCAGCCGGTAGCCCGGCACTGTCGGTGCGCGACCCTCCTCTCCCTGTCTGAGCCATGTCTCATTTATCGCCATGATGTCTACCGAGAGGTTCTCCATAGCAACAACGAACTCCTCATGACGCGAACCAAGTGACCCCGCATTAAACAGTCCAACTTTAAGATTTTTTGTCTTATTCATTTATGTAAATAGTGTAGTATATAGTAATAATATGTTGATTGCAGATAATATGAGAAGTGTCATGCAGTATAGAGTTCAGTACAATAATATGAAGTGTAAATATTCTTAAAGACATAGTATTAAGTTTCATTCGTAATAATATAAATTGAAGTATAATAAAAAATTGGGTTATATGAATAGCCAGCCAAATATATAAAATCCGTAAAAATAAATATAGCTTCGTAAATAAAGTAGACATGAAGATAGAGACCTGAAGAATGGAGTAAAAGAAATGCACATAGATAATCATTGATTGAGCAGTTGGGCCACCACCAGAAGTAACCAAAGTATACCGAGACATGAAAATAACTGGCCTCGCACAAGACAAACAAAAAAAAATTAAAAGTAACAAAACAGACATAAAAAGGTAAAGTTTTACAATATCATTGACTAAGTCATGGTGCCTGGCAGGAGCCACACTATTAAGCCTCCCTTTCAGTCGACACCTCACTACCAAAAACACGCGCAAAGTCCTCCTCTGAGCGGATGCAGTGGGTAGGCTTGCCATCACCATGCTTAGCCAGAATGCGGCCGAATTTCGTCCAAGTGTACCTCCATCCGAGGCGGCTGCCAGCCTCACGTACCCGGTAAAACAAATGTTTATTTGTTTTAGACAGTCTCTCGTTGAGAAAGAAGCGTCGCGAGGGCGCGGGGAGACCAAGATCCCCGGTGGTGGCCCCGCGCCGCACGCGCGCACTCTGCAGCAGGTCGTCGCGCAGTGCGCGCCGCGTCAGGCGTACCACGATGCGCCGCCCGCGTGCAGCCGCCACTCGCACTGGGTTCGTTCCGCCAACCGGACTCGCGCCACTCTCAGAAGTCCTCCGCACCTCTCGCTCAGCTCGCAGGCCCACCCGTTGCGCGAAAACTATGTCCCGCTGGTCAAGTGCCACCCCAAGCTTTGCCGCCACCAGTCCGACGGTGTGAATCACGTTCTCGCCAGGAATCTCTGGGATGTTGGCAATCTCCAGGTCAGAGCCAAGTAAATCTTGTTCACGGTCAATGAGGTCAAGCTGCAACTGCTTCACTATCTGCTCGAGCCGGGTCACCTTGCCGTCTGGCACTGCAGCACCTTGCCTGCTCTCAAGAGCCTCAATTCTGGCCTCCAGGCCGTCAACCCGCTCGGTGCATACTCCTAACGACGAATGCAGGCCTGCCATCTCCCGACGAAATTCTCGCATCTCATCCCGAACTTCGCGCAGCTCAGAACGGAAGAGCCTTATTTCCTCCCTGAGAGTCAGTTGGGTATCCGGCGAGGGCTCTCCATCAGTACCCTGTTCGCTCCCCGCCTGAGACTGTTCCTTGGCCATCGCAACGAGAGGCCTGGTCCGAGAGCCCAGATCCTGAGCCGCCGCCACTGGTGACCTGATCGTAGCGCCCTGGAGCGGTGCTGTTGCAACAGTAGCTACCGCCGCTGCCGACGTTGCCGTAATCGGGGCCGCCGACACAGCTGCCGCAGTAACAGGGGGACCACTGCACAGGTCCTTGACGGGTGTGGCGCTATTGTCACCCCTGGGCAACTTTTTTTTGCACTCCGGGCACAGCCAGTCCCTACTTAGCTGCCATGGATCGGGCAACAACAAGCAAGCGAGGTGATACCGGTTGTGGCAAGAGAAATTGCTACAAGTGGCGCCCCCTTTCGTAGATAGGAACTTTCTGCATGCTGCACACTTTACCATGATGGTACGGTTAGGAGTGGCTAGATGGCGCACACCTCTCTTAAGCCTCTTTTGGCGGCGCTAGATGGCGCCTGCTACACAAAAATTATGGATTTCAATGTGCAGATCTGTGGTATTGTTATCTATACTTGTCAAAAGTATTACAATTGACACTTTTTGCAGGTACCGGTAACACAAAAAAACTTCCAAGTCACTTCAAAGTTATAAAAGTAATAGAAAAGGTAATTTGTTTTTACGGATTTACACTACCGAACTATAGTTTAGTATGCGTGCTAACGATCACACACGTAAGTAACACTACTGTGCTAATGTAAACACGAAAATTACGCAGAATTATTTGGTGTTTTATTTTATAATAGTGGAGACACGAACAACTGATGTGTACCGTAAACCGTCCGTGACGTCACTCCGATATATATATATTATTATATAATTAGTATCTGGACAACCGAGCTCTGCTCACTCTGTGTTTCCTCTTTACTACGGTAAACAGGAAACACTTAACAAAACAATAGCAAATATAATAAGGTATTTAGATGATAATGATTTGAAGTGTTCTATTTACGTAGACGATGACAATTCTATAATATGGAAATGAGAAAAAACATTTACCTGACGCCAACTTTGTTGCACCTCGTAGTCATATTCAAGAAGGCCGCTTCGTCTCCTGACCGAGTGGTCAATTTGTACGACATGACTTGATAGCGCTCGTACCAAGGTCTAATATCACCCTCTAGATTTAAAACCAAATTCTCCGATGCCGGCGAAGTCTGTTGGTTGAAAGACAGTTTAACGTAGCAAACTTAGGACTCTTGGTGAGATCTGGAGGGCAAGATTGACTCACACTATCTCGTGCGGAATACGTTAAGTAAATGTCGTACAACTTCTTTGAGGATGGTTACTAAATATTAGGGTATGAAGATTAATCAATCAAATCGATATGAAACGATACTTAGATAATGAAGGTCATGAAATGGTAACTGTACTTAAAACCCCATTCAACCATTCTAATGGCTTCATATAAATGCTCAAAGAGAGACCTGTCGATCCATTCTGCAAACATCTCACCGTGAAGAGTGAGGTGAAGTGAGGATGAAGTGAGGTCTCCATAGTGTCAATCTCTAGCTTTAGGTGCAACGGCAGCTCACATCACCCAAGTTTTCACGGTGAGATGTTTACAGAATAGCACAGCTGCGCTTTACTTGAGTAGCGTTCAATAACATCGGCCTCTGAATTGTTTTGCATCATAGGCAGGAGCCGAGCCGTCCGCGTCGGCTCATTTGTAAGTTCAACAAAGCCAAATGGCATAGCGTGTAGGAGAAAAAAGTTACCTGCACCGCTCCATATTTCTTAGTAGCAAGAAACTGCTCACATTCGTCTGCAATATCTAACCATTTCCATTCAAACATTTGGACTATGACGGAACGGTCAGACCATTGGTTAGTCTTGATGTAAGCCTCGCAGGAAAACGCCGCGCCAAATAATGAGCAGAAAGAAAGCCACACTAGAAGTGCCATTGTCTGAAAAGGTCAGTGGATGATAGAAGCGTAATGTAGATAGTCATACTTAAAACAAAATAAATTCATATAAAACAAGTACTTGAATATTTACTTACATCCCTATTGTGTTAACACAACTGTTCAACAGGAAAACTTAAACACAACAATGTTCTTTCAAATCAAAACACTTTAAGATAATAACCAATAACTTAACTAATCTGAAAATATAACACTTTACACGTGTCTCAGGACTAGGTACAGTCATAGTACAGTTAACAAAACAGTTGAGTAGATATGCACCTTATTTTATATATTTTCAGTAGAGAAAATAATATTTGAGGACGACTTACACCAGCACTATTAATTGTTACTGGTGATAATTTAAAACACAAATTGAGAAGAAAACTTTACCTATCTGTCTGAGAAAACTATTTTTCTATAAATAATTTCAAATTAAATGTAAATTCGACTACCTAAACGCTTGTTATTTGGATCTACAGTTCGTATAATATCTTGAGGAAATGTAGGTATTTTTCTTTTTTATTCGCATCGGTGCCTAGTACCTATACTGCTTTCGCAATTTATTTGCTAAATATAAAAACAAACACGAGTTTTAGGAAAAACAACTGTTGTAATGGTTCAGTTTGCGCTACAACTTATTCTGGCTTTTTCAACAGTACTAGTCAGTCTAAAATCAACTTTATTTTCACTTGTATAAAGTTGATGCTTGTTTTAAGTGGAAATAACATCAATTGAAAACAAGGATAAAAATATTAGATACAAAACTCGTAAATTGTCTCTTTTTGTTGACTGTACCTACATCCTTACCTCCTACATACAGGGTCAAATTAAATTAGGTAGCGAAACTCTGCAGACGGGTATATCTAAACATGACAAAACAAAAAATATATTTATTTTATGAGTTTTTTTTTTGTGGTAATCAACTGCAGGTAGTATAGGTAGTTACTTAAAACATCAGTTTAAGAAAATCTTCTGATATCAATACCCATCGCGTTTGTGGAGTTTCGCTAGCTATTTTTATTGGACCCTGTTTAATAAGGTTGTTTTACTTGCTACGATTACAACCGATCGTGATAATTAAACTAATAATATAAAGTTTAAAGATTTGATTTTTTGTATGTTTGTAATGAATAAACTCAGTAGAATGCTATGTTATCACTGAGGAAAATAGGCTATAATTTATAAAGATATCACGCGGGCGAAGCCGCTGGCGGAAGCTACTTCCATATAAATTGTTCAAGAATAAATATCTTTTGGAATCTAGACTTGTATATAACGTTCTTCGATGAGGAAGTGTTATTAGGTAAATAGTTTTACAATGCATTTGCTCGAAAAGAGCGTTTTCCAAGCAGTCCATTTGAGCGGAAAGAGTCACTTTTTTTCACTAGTGCTTTTTACTATACTGTTTTTTTTAAAATTTTGAGGCCGTCGGCAGCCCGTCTCGTCTCAGAGATTTTATTATTTGAGAAAAGTTTTTCACAAATTAGTATTTACAAATCAGATAATGATGATGACGACGGTAAAAATCATAAAGTCCAAGTCCAAGTCCAAGTCCAAGTCCAAGTCCAAGTCCAAGTCCAAGTCAAAGTCAAAGTCAGTCAAAGTCAGTCAAAGTCACTCAAAGTCAGTCAAAGTCAAAGTCAAACTCGAAGTAGAAGTCGACGTCGAAGTCAAAGTAAAAATCAAAGACAAAAGTCGAAAAAATGAATTTTGTTTTCATCATTTATATACGTCGTCGTATGTTAGATGTTACACATCACAGGCGACTGCCGTAAGGCTCGATCGTTTTTTTAATTTTATTTCCTCGCACAATGCATAGTAAAACGTTGCATGATACACGTGCGTAAGATGATTTTCGACTCGTGTCAGCTTGCAGTAAAAATGCCACTCGTCGGAAATCACCTACCTTCCGCACTTATAGCATAAATAGCTATTAATACTCTCTCATCGCAATATTCGAATTATAAACTACAAAACGAGTATATATTGACACACTTTATAAACACAATACCGAAATTTAAAAATAGAATCATACTATAACGCTTTTTCTCTAACAAAATAATGCTACGAAAAAAAAATTTTTTTTTTCTATTACGATACAAGGCAAATCCAAGAAGTTAATATCACCAAGGAGTTTCCATAACTTTTGTAATGGAACGTTAGCGGGTGTCACCAGTGAGGAGCTCGTGGCTAAGTAACTACAGCCGCACTTGTCGATCCATCAGGTTAAGCTACGCTTGCCGGGGTTGGTCAGTGGATGGGTGACCATCTTTACATACCGAGAATCCTCCGTGCCTCGGAAAGCACGTTAAGCCGTTGGTCCCGGCTGTCATTCGTGGATCTTTGACAGTCGTTACGAGTCGTCAGGAGCCCGAAAGTCTGACACCAGTCTTACCAAGGGGTATCGTATTACCCAGTTACTGGGCGGTACTTGCCCGTGGTGCCCCAGTCTAGTTCCCCTTGGGGTATCACGAGCAAATATTTTTGCCCGTGGAACCCCCTGAATAACAATCTTCTTATGAAATATATTTTTATTGCCCGTGTTACCCCATCTCAAACCTTGCAATATGCCATAAAAATATTTTTTCTTTTTGAATGACAAATAAATTGTTTTCCCACTTCTTATGAGATTTTTCAATAAAAAACATAATGTTGGCACTAGAAGAATTTACAAAAAGTTAAGAGTCTGATATTAATTTATTGTATTAATTCCGAGAATGAAATATAGAATGCATGAATAAAAAAATGTTTTTGAGTAAACGGTTTTATTACTCTTATAAGTTGCCTTTATTTATAGTTCGAAATTATAGTCGAATATCTTTTGTCTTAAAAACAACAAATTTAGTACATGGCGAATTGTTATATTAATAATAATTAGATAAAATATTGGCAAATTTCTCCAAAGCATGTTCAACAATAACTTCCTTGTTTATTCCTTTGTTGCTGTACTTTTCCTATTCATATTTTGTTTTCATCCATGTTGAATTGAAATTCAAAATAAACATATATTAAGGGGCAAGGACTGGATGCAATCACCATTTCTTATCAGGAAACGACATCTCTCGTTGTGACAAATTTATTTTTCATTAACATACTCGTACGTCTTCTGACACTTAATGCATTAAGGAAAGAGATTGTATTTGCATTTTATTTAACGGTTAGCGGGGGGGTACTACGGGCCAAGTAATTTGCCCATGGTACCCCTTTGTCCCCCTTGGGGGTTCCACGGGCAATAATATTTGCTCGTGGTACCCCAAGGGGAACTAGATTGGGGGACCACGGGCAAGTACTGTTACTGGGTTGTGGAGGTCAGATAGGCAGTCGCTCCATGTAAAATACTGGTATTCAGCTGCATCCGGTTAGACTGGAAGCCGACCCCAACATAGTTGGGAAAAGGCTAGGCAGATTGATTTGTTAGCGGGTGTCACCAGCACCGCTCTAGCGCATGCGCGGTAATGTGCTGGGTGCAGGCGCCATTCATACGTGAAGTTGTACTGAATTTCGTGAGAATCTTTTATTCTTTATCTTTAATTTTGATCTTTTATTTTTTAGATTCAATCCCAATGCATGAGAGTAGATAAAGTAGTGTATGAAAGTGCACATAACTAGGTATTAATACACTACTGTGATACTATTAAAAACCTCGCTTACGGCTCGGTTTTAAAACACACACTCGTATTTTAATACCCCTCATTACGCAACCGTTTAATAAACTACTATTTTATACTGCAGTTTTGTTATCTTAAAATGGTTATCATCATGGGCAGCCTTGTTCCACCCACTGCTGAGTATAGACCTCCTTTTATTTAATACGTAATACAGTTCGACACAAGTTAGATGTAGCATCGGCAAAATTCGTAAAACCGATCACCATCCGAACTGAGTGCGCCATCAAAAACTGCTTTAGGTGAAAATGATCTTTACGAAAACGCCATAACTTGTAAAGTCATATAACTAAATACATTCGTGAAATTGAAATGAAGGAATGAAATTTTTCAAATTTATGCTACATTGAAGTTGTGTCGTACTGTACCTAATATAAAAACCGGCGAAGTGCGAGTCGAAATCGAACACAAAGGGTATTAAGATCGAGGAAAAAACGCCGAATAAAACACGTTTCTTTTATGACCCCCTTTAATCATTAACTTTATTTATTTTTTATTGTTTGTTGTTACAGTGGCAATGGAAATACACAATTTGTGAAAATTTCAACTGTCTACCTATTACGGTTCATAAAATACAGCCCGCTGACAGACAGACGGACGGACGGAAGGACAGCAGAGGCTTAGTAATAGGGTTCCCTTTGGCACCCTTCGGGTACCCTAAATTCATGCATTCTTGAACAGTTCATCCGACAGCGATGAAACTTTGGTAAGTTGTCGAAGGTACTTGGAACGAAGTCGGTAACAGCTAGTTACAAATATGTAAATGTATGTAAATTAAGTAGGTAATGGGTACCTACAACTTACTGCACAATTCCTTTAAAAACCAGCAGCAATTCATCACACTCCAATGCTTAGGAGATTAGTACAGAAGTGGGTACATCAGATAAATGTTAAGGCTTCAAATCGATAACAGTACTCTTTACATAAGAAAAGTGCTTCTGTATTTCCCTATCACTTTAACAATCTGCTACTCTGTGTTGATAACATTGTGTTGAAATTTAATCCACTATAGATACTAGTTAGATAAAGCTTGTCCACTCTAAAATGACGCGAGCCACTACCGCATTTCCGCACACGGTAATGCGGCAGGGGGGCGCGTCATTTTAGAGTGGACAAGCTATACCGTACTCGTAAGTATGATCTAGAGAAGGTCGATGCAGAATCACAAGTTTAGTGGGATTCACCCTTATGTTACCTCATCATCAACCTAGCCTTTCCTTAGTCTTAGGCTCGGCTTCCAGTCTAACCGGATGCAGCTGTATACCATTATTTTACATGGAGCTACTGTCTAGCCCTGACCCAGTTACTGGGTAACACTATACCCCTTAAAATTGTAAGACTGGTTGTCAGACTTTCGAGCTGCTGACGACCCGTAACAACTGTCAACGTAACAACAGCCGGGACCAACGGTTTAACAGATCCTTTATAGATGAGGGTACCAGTAAACGTTCTGTTCCAAAACAATTAACAAATAAACAGTGATCCGTGCTGCTAGCACATCCAGTGCTAGCAGCATGGAAGACATAATTGTTGGATTTGACCTAACTTGAGCAGTGTGCAAGTTTTGTTGTGGCTTAGGAATATTGAGATTCCCACTTGATCCAGTACCTGGCAAAATAGCGTGTCATAGACCAGGGCGATTGGAGTCGTGCTGATTACGACGTTGCACTTCTCTTGTAGCTGACCATTGCGTCACGTACTGACCGGAGCATTAGCATATATGTAGCAGGAAATACATACAGGTACGGCACAAAAAAAAAAATACATGAAAAAATTGTAAAAGCAAGAGAGGTTTTACAAAAGAAAACAATTTACTATAACATGAAACTAGGTATATTTAAAGACAATAAAATTGTTACAGATGAACATAAGTACTAGAGAAATTTACAAGCTTTTTTATATTTGAAAGACTCCACTAATAGGTACTATACAAACACAAAATTGAGTCCGGGTCACCGAAACTTTCTTATCGCCTAGTCTGAAGAGATGACTGAAAAGAGTAATAATATGTTATAAAATAAAATCAACATTAAAGATTATGATCGAGATAGCATAAGTACTACAGAGTTTTACTGTACTTTAGACAAGACATTCCATTTATCGACAACCTATCATGGCCAATTCTTAATCTTTTCCGTTAATCTTAAAATAGAAAGTCAACAGCAAAAAATGCGAGAAGTTCTTCATTAGTTCAATTTTATTATGGGTTTCGGTAAAAGAGTCCATGAAGCTCTTTGCTCTGTCACACTTCCCAACTGTCTTTTGTTTCGAGCACTCAAGATTGTGACGTATGACTTTTGTTCACCGAGACCACGACGGAGATACATCGAAAATTTCCAATTCAAACATCAAACCAATTCATGGTAACCAATATAGGATAGTATTCACTTGAATAAAAAAATATAAAAAAACAAGAATAGAACATAGCTAATTGAGTCAGGCGTGACTTTGCGGAAATCCATTATAAAATACAATAGACGACGTATATTACTCGTAGTAACCTAATCCGCTTAACTGTTCTTAAAGAGTCATAAAGAACCCTGTAAGAAATCGACACGTGTTTCACCTCTCAAGGAGCTCTGCTCTCGACGCTTGACGTGTCAATACGTCGGGTCCGGGTTCATAACAAGTCAATTGTCATCCTGAGGATGCCTCGTTGAGAGGTGAAACACGTCTCGATTTCTTACAGGGTTCTTTATGACTCTTTGAGAACAGTTGAGCGGAGTAGGTTACTAAATATACATCGTCTATTGTATTTTAAGAATAGAACAAGTAAAAACTATTAACGAACAATTTCTTTACATACCTCAGTTCCAACATGTATGGCAAGATACAATTCATCTCCAACTCCAGATAACGTTATTTGTGCTTGTCCTGTATTTGATACAGTCACCATCTTCCCTGTGCACGCACTTCCTTGTTTCTCTCCTGACCTTATATCACAGTAGGTTCCAGCGGGAAGTCCGGTCTGTAATTATGTAGGTTCTCGTCTTAAAGAGTCTAGTTTTTAGTTTCATCTCAGTTTTTAATGTCAATTTTAGCGAGTTCTAAATACAGTTAAACCACAAAAGCAATGCGTTTCGGTAATTTTCGTGTTTCCGAATTAGCACAAACGTCGCGCCACATAGTAACCCCCCCACAGTTGCAATGCTACTGAGTTTTCTGTACTAGCGTACTTTGTAGGAGTGCACTCCGGCCGCTGATCGTCATTTATCACTCAAAACTTTGAAAAAGTTTTTTGTTATTGCATAGAGTTGTTAATCTATAATTTTGTAATCATGGTAACAAAAAACAGGCAAGTGCTTTCAAGGTTGTAACAACTCTATATTAGATCACATCGTCGCCCATTCGTATTTCCGAAGATAGACGATGATTGTCGAAGCGCATACTTTTCCTGGGATATCTGTACATACCTGTAACGTTCTGTTCATCGCTCCTTCTGTATTGAATACAACGAATCCTTTATTCCCCAAACTGAATGCGATTTGGTTGTTACCATTGTCCCACCAGTTTTCAACTTGAGTTTTATGAACTTCATTTCTAAATCCGACCATTTTGTAAACGGTAGTCCAGCGATGTTCACATACCCAACCACTTGCGGATGTGCACTGTCTATCCTATAAAATAGAATGATATTATAGAGGAGGATGAGGGACACGGTGTAAAGTTCACTCGTCCTCTTTAGACAAGGGAGGATCCTCCGACCAGATGGGTGTTGTGGCTGGTTGGAAGCTGCCCGACGATTAATGTCAGGAAGTTATATATAATTGATCTGATCGTGTGATAAACTTGGTTGCGCGATGCAGGATTTGTGTAACGTCAGGTCTTTGATGCGTAGTTCGCATATGGCGTTGTAGATGCCGCCACAATATAACAAGACAGTATTAGTTCACTTTATATGGAAACAGCTAATTAAAGAAAAGAATATTTAAGAATTACCGTATCAAAAGCTGGAGGTGTAATATTTTCGTTGGTATCAGCGGGTGGGCCTTGTACAAAATTTGTAAAATAATAACTGCTTGTTATCCGAGCTTGGCCATAGGGATGTGCTAGAAGAAATGCTAGAGCTGCCTGTCGGCAAAAGGATAACATTATTTCATAAAGAATAAAAACATAGTCTTATGTCTCGTGCAGATGACAAAAAATTTGGCGTCTATAACGTGCACTACATATGAATGGTGGCTAAAGATGGATAAGTTGTAGGCATGAACATAGATGTCAGCTTTTTTGTCATGGTAACCCATCTTTATATTTTAGAACAAAGTCCAACAAGAACATTCTCTATTTAAATCAAGATGAATTTGAATTAGACGTAGAATTTGCATGTAATCAAGATTAAATAAAACCGGCCAAGTGCGCGTCGGACCACGCACAATGAAGGGTTCCGTAGTTGGGATGAATTTATCCCAAGAACAAACTTAACATTGTAGTTGAAAAACGTGTTCTCCCATACGGAATGAATGGGAGATCATGTTTTTCAAACTGCAAATTTAAGTTGGTTGATTATTTCTCGTTAACCTGTACAGCCTACTTAGCTCTCATAGTTTTCCTTTTAATTTCGTTATATATACTACTTCTGTGAATTTTTTCTCAAGTCCAAGTACAACCATTTAGCTAGAAGGGAGGGGGGGGGGGTACTTGACTCTAACAAAAAAAATCAGTAAAAAGCTTAATATTTTTATTTCGCAAACGGATCCCTGAATCCAAAAATGGTTTTCACCAACTCACAATATTTGAAAGACCTTTCTAACGATACCCCACAACATGGGGTAGATGAGGAAAAAAAAAACATCCACACTTTACGTGTAGAAGAGGTACCCTAAAAAAAATGTTTCTTGATTTTATTTTAACACTTTTTCGGCATGATTAATATGTATACATATGCCGAATTACAGCTTTCTAGTACTAACCGTCTCTGAGCTAAGCCGCGGATAGACAGACAGACAGACGGACATGGCGAAACTATAAGGGTTCCTTGTTTACTACGGAACCCTAAAAATTATGATGTGCATGTGATTAAAATCAAGATTTTTTTATTAACTTCATTAGGAAGACTAGGCTCGATTCATCGAATTAATGTCAATTTACAAATACGAAACATAAATTACCTGATAGATTGGACCATTTTTATATGTCAGTATACCATCAGCACGCTGTGTGTCATGATTGTCGACGAAAACCACCGCGTTCTCACTGGGCATCATGTCCAGTTCTGTAGTTCCATATGAACTTAAATTTTTCAAAGGTTTGTCACCAGAGAAAATTTGAGATAATTCTGACCCTGCCTGGAAAATGACATACTTTTGAATTTGAATGAATCAGCTACACAGAAAATTCTTAGCATTTTGATCCGATATCTATCGGTCGCCACAGGCTGGATTCACAGCTGTCCGTGAGACCCCTACGGGCTCCCAGAACGGACACACACTGAGGCGCTAGACTATTGTTTCACAGCGACACGGTTTGGTCCGTACACGAACCGCTCCGGGTAGATCCCGAACGTATCGTACTACTCTCACTTTTCCGAGTACTGCGGGCGCTACCCGTACGGGTCTCCCGACTACGGACGGCCCGTACGGATGGCCCGGACATCTTACAGCCGATGAAACCAGCCTTAGTATAAAAATTTAAATGCAAATACTTATTCCAAATTTTTTTATAGTCTGTACCAAATTTAGATCAAGTAGGAAAATGATGGAAGCTACTGTGCTTTTGAGAGACACATCATTTTAACCCAAATACTTACGAACCAAAACTGGCGAAATGTGGGTGTACTGTACGTACACCTCTACCTCACCCCTTTAGGGACAACAGCCGAGATGTTATGTTACTTACAGTAAATTCTGTGATGTCTCCCATGTCTTTATACTCATTATAGGTGACTACACCCCCGTTCGAAACTTCTTGGTAAATGTAAGGTCTTGAGTTCCTTCGGAATCCATGATTTGTGTTCAGATTATGAAGTTTCCTGTAAATTTCATTTAGATCTGCTGGCCACATGTGCTTTGCTGCATCCACTCTGGATGATAAGAAATTTGTACAAAATAAACCATTATTGCAATTTACCGATCGATTGATAATAAGATAACAACATTAAATTTTACCTTATGCCAGCTGCCCCAAGATCAATAAGATTGTTCAAGTAATCGATTATCTTTGTGCGAACGTACGGCATTGTTTGATTTAAGTCCTTCAGTCCAGACAACTGACAAACTCGAACCTAAATCCCAATAATCAAAATCATGAGAAATAAAGTATAATTAGCCTATAATGTTCCCACTGCTGGGACACAGACCTCCTTTCTGTGAGAGGGAGTGGGCCGTAATCCACCACGCGGGCATAGTGCGGGTTCGTTGATGAGACATGCCTAAATTTTTTTTATCCTAGGACATGTCAACGGCCAACTGTACAAAGATAGTGCAAGATTACCTGGGTTTGAACCCACGGATAATGGTGATAGAAATAACCAATGAAGGGATGAAGATAAGAATAAAACTCTTTTCAACACACTTGCTCGTAAAGTGGCTCCTATTTAACAGTTTTTAGGTTCATAATGCAGTGTATTAAACACGCGTACTTTTTACCTTATATTATCGGACTAGTGCAGTAATGTGCGCCACAGATAATTAATTTAGATTTGGTTGCGACTCGCTAAAAACAATAACATTGAACTTGCCTGGGAATTGAACGCGATATCCACGTGTCACTGATTAAATACGCATTAAACAGGATATACGTATAATCACACCCACGTTAACATCTGCGTGTCTCTTATTTTTAAATTAAACTATTTTATTTAACAATAAAAGTGAAAACATATTAATCTTAATTTGCGTAATCAAATTGTTATTTCGTGTTTATTATATTTTTCATTTAGGCTGTTCAGCGGTTTTGCCACTGCCTTTATTTACACCTGCGCGCGCATCGCTAGCGGTAATAACATATCACATATCTTATCTTAGCTACCTCGTTTTCGTTTTGTAATATAAAAATACGAAATCTAAAGTATTGTCACCAACCGACGTACAAAAGTTTTAAAAGAAGCTCCGGATTGTCAGTACCTGGCAACGAAGGTCAGTCGAACTTTTTAAATCTAAATTTATCACCTCTATAGTTACGTTATTCTAGCATAAGTTCTTACAACAAGACTGTTTTTATCCTAGCAAGTGTGTTGAAAAACGTCGTATGAAACGCGTATGCATTGATCATTACACACTCGGCTACCTTATCGCCGAATAAGACCGCCTTATGTGTAATGAAGTAAAACCAGCACAACACACTAGTATCATAATTTACTATTATCGGATACTACATAGATAAACACATAGATCAAATGAATTTGACTTAGACGCAAATATTGTGACGACATTCCTCACTTAAACATAACATCATGGGTTACGCCCACCCAAATTTCGCCAATTACTTTGAAGTCTCATGTAACAGTTGAGGAGCCCATTGCCACTCACTCATGCCACATCAAGTCACATCTCATCGTCACTTTATTTGCTTCAAAATCAAAATAACTTACCTCAGTGGCATTATTCAGATTTTCCATTTCACACACTGGGTGATGGAAATGCTGGTCTGTGTACGGAACCCCAGGGAATGAGTTATTTTGAGTGGTGGCAGTACTGCCAGCAGTGCCAACGCTTGCGCCGTTGTCTCCCGTCATATGGTTGAATACGACGTCGACGTACACTCTGCGAAATAAGTGGACGTTTTTAACACCTTGGCAAAACATTTTTATGACTTCCGAAGTGCCATACAGTAGCGGACTAACGGTCTTGGGAGGACCCAAATGCCTCCGCGTTCCCCTGATGATGGGATTTCAACTCAAAAAAATTATAATTAGTCTTGAAGAAAATTCTATTGATGGCAGCATAGGTAACAATTATGAAATCAACAATCATTTAAAGCGTTAAATGGCAGATTATGGCAGATTATGGCTGAATAGTAAAGCTCCGGCGTGATTTTTTCCGACATCTCCAACAATCATCGTCATAGATTTTTCTAAGTATGCAATGACATGTAAGAATGTACGATTTTAGCCACGATTTCAATTGCAAATTGACTAGTAATATGTGATTAACAACAACTTATTCTAAGCTAAACACGTTTTAGACAAAAACCCAGGGGCGGCTTTACCTATGGTGCAGGGTGTGCAGCGCACACAGTGCGCACAGGGTCTTAGGGGGCGCCGAGCGCTGCTCGCGACAACTTTTTAATCAAATTCCAAACAAGACCAAAACATATTCTGTAAAAAGGCAGTTTGTAGTTTGAGGCCCCCTACGCTAAATATAAACCTAGGGTGTTAAAATTTCGAGCTCGCTACGCTCGCTCTTGCAACCTAACATTATTTTTTTATAAGAATTCTCTGTCGTAAATCGACAATGTATTTCCTATTTATATATGGTGGTCAAAAGAAAAACTGAGTTATCCAGGACGGGGTGTTAAATTTTCGAGCTCGCTTTGCTCTTGCATACTACATTTTCAAAATATTCTGTATAGGTCAACAAAGTAATTCCTGTTTCTGTATAGATGTTTAAAAGATTTTTTTTACAATGCAGAACGTAAAAATTTTCGATCCTCCTATCTATACCCATCCTATATTTTTCTGATCCTCTAGCTTTTCGGTGGTCGACAAAGTATCCTCTATTTCTGTATCAATGGTCAACAGAAAACCTAACCTTTTCGAGGCAGTGTGTTAAAGCGGGGGGCATTTAGTTTTGCCGCCCCGGGCCCCCGGCAGGCTTAGTCCGCCACTGGTGCCATACCGAGAGGATTGAGACGTCAATAATCAGTTTAGGACGCATCAATTGATTATCACTATCAGGTGAGTATAGACGAGCTAAAATTGCGTGTCCCTTAAGAGCGTTTATCCTAAAAGTTGGCAACGTCGCAAATAGCTGTCAAATATTTACCTGTTTTGATTAATTTGGCTATATTACTGTATGGAAATAAGAAATGTGGCTAACTAGCGAACTAGAATATTGATTATGAAATGCAATAATTAATATCATAACACCGAATATTTAATAAAAATAAAATTATAAAAAATAAAAATAAATTTGGTACCTCCCCTACATGTAAAGTGGGGATATTTTTTTTTATCATCGTCTATCCCATGGTGTGGCGTGTCGTTGGAAAGGTCATTCAAAAATATTGTGGGTGTGATAATCATTTTTCAATTCTCACTCATTGATCCCCACAGAAACCGGCTGATATAAACGTGGGATATTATTAAAAAGTGTATTTAATAATGTAGAGGAGGGGTACGCAATTGTAGTTTAGACTTTCTTTAATTATAACATAATCATTATTGCTGTCATAAACTGGTAAATAACCACGTACCTACCATTTCTAATTATGTATACTAGTATAGTAAAGCTGAAGAGTTTGTTTGACCTCTAAACTCTGGAAATACCAGTTGGGTTTGATATAATATTTTTTTTTTTGCATCTGATATGATTTCTTGAGGAAGGTAGGCTATTAACATCACGCTACGACGCTTAGTAGCCAAGAAAAAAAAAATAAGAATCGAACGCTAAGCGACAACGAAATAATAGCTCGGGCGGGAAATGTGTCTGTTACTTTAAGACGCAGATATATGCCAGTGACCTTGAGTGGTTAGCTAGCGTATTCTGTACTGTGCTCACGCAATGCGTCGTATGTCCAGCCAGTAAAAGGACTTACCCATCAAGGAGCGCTGTCCCAATTTAGACGCATTAATAATTTATTATTTAGTATACATAAAAAATGGTACACCAAAAGATCAATAAATAAATAATCTTTAAAATGGTGAAGGTTTCAGAAAAATACGCTTGATAAATTTAGCGTGATTCTCAGTTTTAATTCCGCGTTAATCATAACTTTACAAATTTCACCATGTAATATAAATATTATCTAAAATATTCATATAGTAAGTTATTAAGAAAATGCTCTAATTTAACATATATTTTTTCCAAATCATTAACACTTCTCGTTTAGACGTGATATTCAATATAAAGTCGGTTATCGTCGCTATAAGTACATTATGATGTGTTACGACTTCCACGCGCACGAAGTCACGGGCAGAAGCTAGTTGTTAGATAAACCTCGGTAATGCACACTTAGGTACTTTTTCGTCCACTGAATCAGAACATATCAATGTGCATGTTATGCTGCATTAAATATGCGACGTGTTGATTTTAATCGTAATTAATCAACATTTATCGTAAGCGAATGAGACGCTCGACCAAACAAAACTGATGTAAGATAACAGCTTGCGACAGTAATTATTTAATTGTTCAATATAACAATTGTGTAATTACGACATTAATCAAAATAGTAAAGACACAAAAGAATTGGGTCGGAACAAAATATTAGTTTTACTACACAAGGTCGATTTTTGAAATGGGGCAGGACAGTACTATTGTGTACATACCACAGTACACGGAACGGTTGCGCGCGCGAACTCCCGCGCAACACCGTCGCCTGGCCCACGCCACTAGCCATTTGTGTATGTCCCGCGCCTTAGGAGACTGACCTCAACTTTTTGAGAAATTTTGATCTGCATTTTCGTATGTTAAAAAAAATTGGAGTCACCAAGAAAATGGGCAATTTTCACAAAAACTTTCTTTAAAAGTCTCTTAAGACCGTTTTCCTGTAAGTACAATGGAAAAGGTAACTGCCCTTACAGCCCCGACTCAAAAATCCAGCCTGTATAACAATTGATAACAGAGTAGGAGCAAACGTGAATGAGACCTGCACCCTAATTGCCTTACATACGATCAATCACAATCTGTTTCATTTTGACAGTTCAACAACATTCATTGCGTTATTTACGTTGTTGAGCAGACCAATTTTTCGAAAATATGAAGCAATGGATTAGCAATATCCTTCAATATGATTCAGATTATGATTGATCGCGTGTTATGCTTGCACCTATCAATAACCATCAGAAATAAGGAATTGGATAACTGTTCTATAGCTATGGTAGGCAGTCCCAAATGGAAAATTTACGTATAATAAAAAAATTACCTGACGCCAACTTTGTTGCACCTTGTAGTCATATTCAAGAAGGCCGCTTCGTCTCCTGACCGAGTGGTCAATTTGTACGACATAACTTGATAGCGCTCGTACCAAGGTCTTATATTGCCATCAATGAGTAAAACCAAATTCTCTGATGCCGGCGAAGTCTGTTAATTAAAAAACATTTTGTATCGCATACTATGGACTCCAAACTACTGTAATAAAAGCAACTCATACCTGCACGGCTCCATATTTTTTAGGCCCAAGAAACTGCTCACATTCGTCTGCAATATCTAACCATTTCCATTCAAACATTTGGACGATGACGGAACGGTCAGACCATTGGTTAGTCTTGATGTAAGCCTCGCAAGAAAACGCCGCGCCAAATAATGAGCAGAACGAAAGCCACACTAGAAGTGCCATTGTCTGAAAATGGAACAAATTATTAGTAGGTGGCGTCTTGAAATGAATAAAATGATTTTCATACCCTTGCACCCAAACTATTGATGCTCATGATCTACTTCAAGATATTATGTTTTATTTATTAGGTATCGTTTTCTGTCCTTGTGGAGGCGATCAGCGGCAGTGATCTCTCGCGTCCTGGTCCAGGCCATGGTACGGAGCGAGAGGGCGTGGGAAGCCTTCACCTCCTTCTGCGAAGCAGTAATGCTCGAGAAAGAGGAGACGGAATGCGTGAGGGAGAGGCAAATATCAGGCCCTCACGCCCCTAGCCGCCGCAAGAGACGCCCTGGGCGTCGGGAATCGTAGGCTGATTCCCGGCCACCGTAGGCGTGGGCTTGCGGACAGTGAGCAATGAGTAGCTCGCCGTCCGATAAGGACCAGGCCCGGGTCGACGGCGCGTTGTGTTCCACGCGCGCCTCAAAGAGATGTCAGCACAACTGACGGGATCCGCTAGGACCGAAGCCTGCTGGGGTCGCGGGAAAGTCCGAAAGGGATACCGTGGCCCCTAGCAATGTACAGGGAACTGAAGGAACACGGGTGGGTTTTAGTCAGTAAGAGTCTGACACGCCCTCCCGCTCTGCCCAGAGCGGGAGAAGATACGAAAAAAGGGGAAGTTAAAGTGTAATTTTCAAACACTTAGCTATTAATTGTACTGCCTTTCTACATAATTATAATACGCAATGTTGACTGTTGCCTTACTGACTAATGCGTGTAACTCATGCCAAGAATAACATTAAATTAATTTTAGATTTAAATTGAAATAGATTTATCCTGCACACTAAGTACCTACGCAACACAGGCGGACAAACCAGTCTTAATAGAATAGAATCAAATGAAAAGCCATTTATTCAAATAGACTGAGATTTAGATTCTTTATTTTTGTCACTGAAAACCAGCGCTGGGGCTCTGTCTAGCATAGGGTCGCAGCATTGTGCTGAGCGATGGCCGTTTTGCGTGGATGTGACGCATATTTTCCCCCAACTTGTTCTTTTCGTGTTGTGTTCTTTCTTTGTGTCATGTTTACCGCAAACAAACGTATTTTCTTTCCTTCTTTCTGTCACTTTTTAAAGGTCAAGATTTTCAAACTTAGCCTCCAAAACGCTTACACTATTATTTGATTATTGCCAAATACATTTATTTATATAATAATAGCATACCTAGTAATTATTTAAAACACGTACAATATATAAAAGTACTACAACATTTACTTACATATCGTGTAGGTACACTACACGGCTGTTCAACGGAAGGACTTAAACAAAACACTGATATTTTATATCAAAACACTTAACCTAATAGCAAACAACTCGGCTATTATAATAAATGTAACACTTTACACGTCATGAGTACAAGAATAGTTAACAAAAGAGTTTGATATTCATGCATGCATCATGCAACAAAGGAATACCTAAAGGCGTGTACGCACGAACAATCAAAACATGGCGAACACGAACATCAAACACGGAACATTTTGGTTTGTAAGAAAGAAAGAAAGAAAGAAAAATACGTTTATTCGTCACAGAAACACGTGCATAAAAAAACTCATTTGAACAAGAAAATAAAACACAATAGATTTAAATACAATAACGAGCACGAAACAGAAATAGTCGGCAGCTGCTAGCACGTCGTGACTGTGACAAGAAGGCTACTCAGCATGATGCTGTGCTATGGGGACCTACAGCACAGCGCTGATTTTCAGTGGTCACCCGCTTGTACGTATGGATGTACCTAAATTAGCAAAGCGAACACGAACATCATACAAACACAGTTCGACGTGTGTTCGCGCCCACCGCCCCGGTCTCTTTAGTAGCCATGGATTCTAAATTGGATCGCCACTAACATTTTTGACGAACAGTGTTTTATGTTCGTTAGTAGTAACTACGCACTTGTTCGTGTTCGTCATGTTCTAGTTTGTTCGTGCGTACAAAGGGGACTAGAGGACCTAAACGTGCCTAAACGCAAGTTTTGTAATGCCTAAAAGTATATGATCCACTGCACTAAACAAAATCAGAAAAATATATGATATTCTTCAGGATATATTATTATGCTACGAGGGCGGAGTGATAAGTCTGGTAAAAATCTATTTTGGAATAAAATTATCGCAAATTGCATGTAACCTCCTTGTTCACAACTCTTTTGAGGGACTATATTTAAATTTTCAGCCAGTACCGCCGGTTAGTTTCTTTTTGAGAGCCATTAAATAAAAAGTATTGAACGCATTTTCGCAAAGATGGAGAAAAGTGATTTTCGAGTGTTGATTAAACATTATTTTTTGCGCAAAAAATCTATTACGGAAACGAAACAAAGGCTTGATAAATATTATGGGGACTCTGCTCCATCGATTAAAATGATTCATAAATGGTTTACGGATTTTCGGTGTGGTCGTACAAGCACAAGTGATGCTGAACGCCCAGGACGCCCAGTTGAGGTCACTACTCCAGAGATGATCGCTAAAATCCATGACATAGTGTTGAACGACCGAAGAGTAAAAGTGAGCGAGATAGTCGAGATAGTAGGCATCTCAGGCGAACGTGTGCGCAATATCTTACACCAACATTTAGATATGAAAAAGCTCTCCGCGCGATGGGTGCCGCGTTTACTGACTATTGATCAAAAACGCATGCGAGTTACCACTTCAAAGGCAGGTTTGGCGTTGTTACAACGGAATAAACCTGATTTTTTGCGTCGTTATATAACGGTAGACGAAACGTGGATCCACCACCATACACCAGAAACCAAGGAACAATCGAAACAATGGATTGCTAGGGGCGAACCAGCTCCGAAGAAGGCCAAAGCAGTTTTATCGGCCAATAAGGTGATGGCTACAGTTTTCTGGGACGCACGTGGGGTAATCCATATTGACTACCTAGAGAAGGGTAAAACGATCAATGGCGAATATTATGCCAATTTATCGGACCAATTTAACCAAATTTTACCTGAAAAACGACCGCATTTGGCTAAGAAGAAAATCCTCTTCCACCAAGACAACGCACGAGTGCACACCTGCGCGATTGCCATGGCCAAATTACATGAGTTACGATATGAGTTGCTATCTCACCCACCATATTCGCCAGATTTGGCCCCTTGCGACTATTTTCTGTTTCCGAATTTAAAAAAATGGCTCGGTGGAAAAAGATTTAGCTCCAACGAGGAGATCATGCTCGAAACCAATGCCTATTTCGAAGGGTTGCCTAAGTCGTACTTTACGGAAGGGATCGAAAAGTTTGAGAAACGCTGGATGAAGTGCATTGAGTTAGATGGAAATTACGTTGAAAAATAAATCATAATTTTTTAATAAAGTTGTCTCCTTGTTTCATTTTTACCAGACTTATCACTCCGCCCTCGTAGTAAGATAGTGTGTTGAAAACATAATAGATACAATGAATTTGATACGCTAGAAAAAAAAAAACACGAAGATACCTCTAACAATTTCTTTTAATGATTATAAATCATAATGTTAATAGACATGCAATCATTCTGAATTTTTGTCAGATTATTCTACAAGCAACATATTACCATAATAGTGTTTTAATTGTTTTGTCCAATCAATCGATTTTTTGTAAAATTGTTGTCAGCCTCTGGGGTGTAAGAAAAAAGGAAAGAAAGTATAGCACTATTTGTTCGATACATTTTCAGGAGAAACCTTTATAGAAGGGAAAAAGCGTCGAACATTGACAAAGCAGCATGTCCGACTATTGATGTATTGAAGATCACAACTAATGCAGTGACTTAATTGATAAGTTTCTGTGACTTTTCGAGTTTTTTATAAAATGTTGAATTTTACATGTACGAGGGGTGTTCAATAAATAGTGAGAATGAGTAAGACGCAATTATCTTTTATTATATACATATTATGTTATTTGATTTTTCGACGTAGTCACCTTTCGGGTTTATACACTTTGTATATCTTTTCTCTAATCCTAAAATTATCATATTCTATATTATATTCTAAAAAAATCTTCTTCCTGATCCCTTAAAAAATAATTTACGGCGGCGACTACTCCGTCATCATCTTCGAATTTCTGGCCCCTAAGATGTTTCTTTAAGCGTGGAAATAGGTAGAAATCACTAGGAGCAAGGTCCGGTGAATATGGAGGATGTTCCATCAATTCGAAGCCAGCTTCTTGAATGGCAGCCATCGCAACTCTGGACTTGTGCGCAGGGGCGTTATCTTGGTGAAACAAAACAACTTTAGCGAGTTTGCCACGCCGTTTCTGGCGTATTTCCTCACGCAACTTTGTTACTTGTCCTGTTTACATAGTCCCCGTAATAGTGGCTCCATGATTAAGATATTCGATCATTACCACCCCTTGGCTGTCCCAGAAAAGAGAGCCCATGATCTTTCCGGCGGATGGAATCGCCTTAAATTTCTTTGGAGTTAGAGATGACGGTCGCTTCCAAGTCATGGACTGTTGTTTCGTTTTCGGGTCATAATGGTGAAGCCAAGTTTCGTCCATAGTTATGAATCGAGCCAAAAATCGGTCAGGATCTTGTTGTAACAAATCCAAACAGCTTTGTGAAATTCTCAGTCGAGTTTGCTTCTGCGCGTCAGAAAGCATTCTGGGCACCCAGCGCGCTGACACTTTTTTCATACCCAAATGGTCGTTTATAATATTATGGACACTTCCTATCAAAATCTTTACTTCTTCAGCTATAAAACGAACAGTAACACGACGATCCGCAAGACAATATTCTCAACTTTTTTAATCATTTATTCAGTCACTGCCGATATGGGGCGTCCCGTTCGTGGGTCGTCGTTAGTGGAAGTTCTTCCTCGCTTGAACTCAGCACACCAACGCGCAACCGCAGAATATGGAGGAGCATGAACCCCTAATGTTGCTCTCAAGTCTTGATTTACCTGCTCCGTAGTATTTTTTTTCAAACAGAGATATTTTATTACCGCGCGAACTTCAATTTTATCCATTTTTAAGAACACGTTCCGAAACGACGCAAACAATAGACTTCTACTTTTACAAAACCAAAGAGAATTAATTGCTTTTTTTATTATCATCTTAACTAATGTCTGGGTTATGCCTGCCAGTATTTTTTTTTTCTTTCCAAGGAGAATGTATCGCATTCTCACTATTTATTGAACACCCCTCGTACTTGTATTACAGAATATAGATCTGGGTCTGGGGGTGGGGCGAGACGGGTGCAACACGCGGCGGTGTCTTTGGATCGATTTGGTTTACCCATCACTAAATAGTGCTTGTGACGTCATAGTAGGTAGTCAAAAAATGGCACGCTTGGTTTTCATACAGATCGTGATACTTGCGTTATCTAGGTCTATCTATATCTGTGGGTGTTACACACATGTTCGGGTCGCATTATTCGGGTAACCCGAGCAGAAAAATCGAATATACAATCTCGCCCATGGGCGCCCGTAATTCTCTTAATATTCATGACAAATAATCGAAAATTAACTTTAAAAGGGGGTCTATCTTTATTTTTTTGGCCTTTCGGCGAAGCTCGAATTGTATCGAGTCGACTTGCGGGGTAATTGGGTACCGGACTAACAGTACCTAGCAATGGCATTTTGAAAGTTCAACAACATTCATTATGTTGTTGACCAGACAAATTTTTCGCGAGGGTTGATGCTGTTTCAAGTTTATCAATCGGCAGGAGCGGAGTATGACTGAGTAGTAATCGTTTCGCTGTTGTTCAACAACTCGAGCCGAATCGAATGTGCCGACCTGAACATATGTGTGTAGCACCCCTAAGGCAGTGCATATGACCTAGTCAATAGTACCTAGCACAGAGGAATCGCGGTCACGTGGTCGTTGACGTTCATTCCATAATGGATTCCTCCGTTTTCTCTGGTTAATGATACCTAGTCAAAATATTTTTTTAAATTAAGTATTTATATATTTTTTTTTTAATTACTATACTATTGCGCTAAAAAAACAAAACGTAGAGAGATGGCAGTGGTAGAAATACAGTCATTAAAATATGGTAAAAAATATTTGGACTAATATCATTAACCAGGGAGAAAACAGAGCAATACGTTACTACCTAAAGAATGAACGCCAACGACCACGTGACCGCGTTTCCTCTTAAATTGTAGGTAAAATGCTGGAGACGTCAGTATTTGTTATCAGTATCTACTCATTACTGAGAAGTGCTACTGTATTTATCTCTCCTTATCAGGTATTGCGATTCCCTGATGTTTGTCGACATAAAATAAGTAGGTAGTTATATGTCACTGTATAATTATGCACTTCGTTAGTTTATAATCAATTGGTATTATTTCCGTTAGATTATAAACTGTCGAAAACAATTTAACGCACTATATTTCGGTAGTTTATAATATATCCATGGAAAGCCGACAATTTAGAAGTAGCGCGAGTAACTTGGAAGTAGCGCTCGCCGGCCGCTGCCGCGGCACCGCTCTCGCTCGGCTCGCTCGGCTCGCGCGCCATTGGTTAAAGTTCTAACTTAACCCACTTCACCTAGTTCACAATTTTCGACAATATAATCGATAGATCATAAACTATCGGTTCTCATAATTTTACGGTGACATGTAGGTACACTTCTTAGAAGGCCATTGCAAAATCACGAGTTTAATAGAATTCATCGTATTTCATGCCTATTATAATATAATAGAATACTCTTTAGTATGTACTAGCTTTTGCCCGCGGCTTCGCCCGCGTGGATGTCGGAAAATATCCCACGGGTACCTACTACCGGGATGGGTTAGTTAGAAAAGTCATTGATTCCTACCGCTGCGCCCGCGTTGTCAGCAACCATAATTATTTTTCACGCGTAATTTTGAATCTGTGATATCTTTTAAAGTATTAATTTTAATGATATGATGTCAAGGCATATTTTAATCTAAATTAAATGCCCAATTTAAACAACATATTTTATTGGATAAGGATAAATAAAATACTTGTCAAAATAGCTTCGGAAATAACAATTAAATTTTTATCAAACTCTGAAAGATAACAATGGTTACTGTAGGTCATGCTTAGAAGATAGACATATGCTGTCGCAGACTTTATTTTTTAACTTTTAAAGATACACAATTCAGTAAAACATAAATTTGATGTATCTCTTACGGCTTACGCGGCGCACGCCAGTAATGCATCCATAAGCATGATGTTTTCCGACATCTTCGACAATAATCGTCATATTTCAGCCAATTTACACAAAACCTTAATGTATTATACACAAAAACCTTCTGCATGAATCACTCTATCTATTTAAAAAAACCGCATCAAAATCCGTTGCGTAGTTTTAAAGATCTAAGCATACATAGGGACAAACAGCGCGAAGCGACTTTGTTGTATACTATGTTTAAAAAAGTACACCATTATAAATTACAGTCGTCTACCGCACACCAGTGGTGGTAACACTGAAGTAAAGTCAGGGAAGTCAACTGATATGAGCGTTCTGAAATTGGGCAACGTCGTAAATAGATGTCAAATATTTTGCTGTATTGATTAATTTGGTAATATTATTGTATGGAATTATGAATTGTGGCTAACTAGCGAACTAGAATATTACTAATGAATTGCAATTATAACACTGAATTTGATGTTGTAACCGTTTTAGGTATAAAACAGGCATTTGGAAAGTTTCAAAATACTTTTTTACATCTAAAACCAAATATTCGGTGATACGATATTAATTATTGCATTTCATAATCAATATTTTTTAGTTCACTAGTTAGACACATTTCATATTTCCATACAGTAATATTACCAATCAAAACAGGTAAACATTTGACAGCTATTTGCGACGTTGCCAACATTTAGGATAAGCCCTCACGCAAATTGACCACCAACATAAATTGTCCGTTTAAGAGTTAACTGTCACTAATAAGACACAATGAAATGTCTATATGACGGGAAATTGACGTAGGGTGTCAATTTACTTAATTAATTTACCTACCTGTACTACGGCTACGAAATAAACGCCGAAGTCAAATTGTTACCATAGACGTAGGAACAGGAGACTAATCTACTTACATAATATTGTGATTACAAACTAACAATAGGGATGATTAAAAACGTTTTTAGTCCGTCGTGGAGTTTATTAAAAAATATTGGACACGTATTTTTTGTTTTTTCACGTAATCTAAAGATACATTGAGTTAAAATGTGCCATGACGTCACGAGTATGTAGATTTTATACTACTTGTGACGTAACGACCCTCCCCAACTGAAAATGCGTTTTATCTAAGTAATTTGTTATTAATATGATAAAGCAAAAAATATGTGTTTAATATTTTTATATTATCTGACTGACGGACTAAATAGAATTTCTTTTTTTTACCCAGGCATCATCTGTGTTTGAGAGGAATAGCCTCTTATAGTCGCAACTTATTATTGTACAAACGGCTACACATCAAGGTATAAATTTCCAGTATAAGCTAACCTCGCATTGTACGGAAATCCTATACAATGCGAGATCATCAAAAACTGTAAATTTACAGCTTGATGTGTAGCCGTGTGCACCTATATGTATTAACATATCAGAAAATGAATAATTTTTCTACCCACAATACCTACTTGACAGCCAATGTAATATAAACAGGGTTAAAAATAATATATTATATAAAAAATATAAGGGGTTTTTATAACGACACAAAACAAACAAGTATTAATTACATTTATAATTTTTTATTTAGAAAAACACAGGTAGGTATTATATTTCATTAATTCTATTACAATCTTAGCATCTATGACTGAATGTTGGACGTCTTGTGACATTGCACTGACTCCCTTTAAAGACATTCTTAGGTGAGAATTTCCACGCGTTTTGACCAACGGTACAGTATGGTAAATAATTTAAAAAAAAACGAGCGAGCTTTAATGTAGTCGCATATGATGTGTAACATCTGACATCTTGGTAAGGGGGCGGGGCCTCGTCAAGGTCGTTTCTGACGGCCAACTCTAGCACCGTGAGCGTTCGCAGCGCGGTTGTCACTGCCATACAAATATCAACATTTTAAAATACCTATAAAAAAAATACCATATGCGTACCTTAAAATAAAGTACAAACCTGAGACGTGCTCACTTTTCGCTTAGATATTGTCTCGAGCTAATGGAAGTTTATTTATTCTCAACTTTATTTCAACTGTTGCAAGGTCGCTATTAATTCGGTAGTGATCATCGGCCCTTAGAGTTATTATAGAATGTAGTGCACTGCTATAGCTATCAACATTTACCTTTGCAACAAAAAAAATCACGCCATTTCAGAATAGGAAAATGAAATTATGATCTCTATTTTTCGTCAAAATGTTTTCTTAGAATTTGAAAGCCGTCAATCAAAACGCGTTAAAGAAATTGCTCCCTAACACATCGACGTCCAAAGTCTTTGAATATAATAATACTAAAATATATTAAGGTAAGTCTCAGTTATCTTAGACATTTATTAATATTACTCTTACCGAGCTATAAAGTACGCAAAAATATCAAAATATCATGTAAACATTTCCAAAATATCAAGGAAATATTATGCTAAGACCACATTATGCACCCAACACTATAACCTTACACATAGTTTAAATAGTAAACGCCAAGATTCTCGGCACTCGCGGTCATAAAACGTGCGAGTAGGACGGAGGACACACATAGACTCACGCGTTCTTCGCATGGCGGAAGCGGAAACTACAGAACGCCAACTCCTATGATCCTTAAATACTTCTTCTGCTTCGTTTATGTCTATACATCTGGTCATACACGCACGCCGGTTGTAAGTACTACGCACCTGACCTTACTGAAGAACATCATCATCGTAGATTTGTGAAAACTCTATGCTGAGTCTTGTGTCTTTTATTTAGCTCCCTTCAAAATGGTTGAGCTGAATGGTGCTGATCTATGCGACATGTTGGTGAACGGGCGCCGTCAGTTGGGACTGGTCAACTCTTAGCTGCCATGGCTGATTTTAATTTTGAATGGTTCTTTGTTTTATCTTTTTATTACGGACGCTTCTAACGTGCACGTCTTTCTACATTGTTCTCACATGTTTAATTTCAACATGAATGATGTAACCAATACTTTGTAACAATTTATTTAAAAGAGTGTCCGTGGAGTTTCCTACCCGTTGTTCTCCATAGGTAACTACTACGCTTTGGAATGGGCAACTAGCTTCATATTCCTGACTGACCGATTCCTTGAAAATTCAAAAGTGCCTGTAAATCTTCGATCAATAATTTTATCGAAGCTGTAAATGGTTTAATTGAAATAAATGCTTTGAGTTTGCGTTTGTCGTCTCGCTCCCACGTTTTCTGACCGCGCCTGCCACGAGCTTTGACGAGTAGTATCGTTATGCTAAAGTTAAATTAATTTGTAGATAGTATACATTTACGAAAAATACATTGCCGTTACGACATTTATGTATACAAGGCAACAAGCTATTTTATATAATATCAGGCTGCTTAGAATTGAATCTAAATGTCTTTTTTGTTTTCTTTAATTGTTAAAAGTCTATTCGACACTCTAGGCGCCATCTCTACGGGTGAGAGAATCGCGGCGTTAATATATAAAATAGTCTCGCTGTGTCTTCAAATTATCGCCGCGATGATATCGCCGTGTGGAGATTGGATCATAGAGCTTCTATTGAATTTGAAGACACAGCGAGACTATTTTATATATTAACGCCGCGATTCTCTCACCCGTAGAGATAGCGCTTAGATAGGCAAGGGCATAAAGCCTTAAGCATGGAGCATGAAGCCTTGTCTGCAAGAAGGCGTATTTATGACACATTAAGTATTTTCTTGGAACAAAGTTCTTTATCTTCATAATACTCCACAAAGCAAAAGGAACTTCGATGCAACCGGCGCCCTAATTGCGTAACACACCCTCAATCACAATCTGAATCATTTCGAACGATATTACTAATCCGTTGCTTCATCGGTTCGATAAATTTGTCTGCTTAACATCATAAAATACAATAGACGACGTATATTTATTAACCTAATCCGCTTAACACACGGCGTGTTGCGACGTGTCCGGGTTCGCAACAAGTCAATCGTCATCCTGAGGATGACTCATTGAAAGGTGAAACACGTGTCTATTTCTTACAGGGTTCTTTATGATTCTTTAAGAACAGTTAAGCGGATTAGGATACTAAATATACGTCATCCATTGTATTAGTCACGCCTGAGTCAATTGACTGTTCAACATTATAAATAACGCAATGAATGTTGAACTGTCAAAATGAAACCGATTGTGATTGATCGTGGGTTACGCAATTAGGGTGCAGGTGTACCACGACTTCTCTCGACTGTTCTTTTTAATATTATGTCTTTATTTGTAAAAAAATGATTTTTTTATCACTTTCTACACTCCTCTATTTAAATTGAATATAATCTTCTCTTAAAATAATCATGGAAGCAACTACAACTATAAGTTTCTACATAATTAGTCATAAACTATAGAAAGTAGACAACTGAAATTATGCCAGTTGTTTAAGGCGACTAATACCAGCATTGCAGTTAATTGAGCAAAAATAAATTGCAAAATATATGTACCTATTTAAGTTCTCAAGCAGCAAATCAATAAATAAAAATTATCGAAAAATGTATTCTAAAATTATCCTACAATAAGGCTCAAATCCGTTATACTTACCTCTTGTAACTTTGAAATTGTCTGTTTTCGAAATAAGAATGGTACGACTTTCAAAAGATGCAATGTGGCAGACGAAAAATGAAAATGAGTCTTAATGTTTAAGTCTAAAGTACATATTCTCTTTTCCTTAAAGCGAAAGCGGCCAGGGGAGCCCGCGAAATTCATATTTTCTGATTTTGTAACTTGCAGGTCTACTAGTTCTTCTAAGATCAGAGAGTTGTATTGATGATTTATGTAAATACATATTTGTTACGGTCGAAAATCATATTTTGATAACTACCTACCTTAACGTATCCCCCTAAAAACTGTTATTACAACATTACAATATACTTATTTATTAACCATTTTAAGTGTCAATGGTAAAAATGTTAGGTACAAAAGGCTTCCTGCAAGACGCATAGAATTTGACGAAAAATTCTCACAAAATATTTTAAATGCATATTAATAAAGAGGAATTGGTTTTTAATAATTTATTCAGTCTTTTTTATAGTAAAATTGTTTAAAGCCAAATATTAATAGATCACTTTTACAGTCAACTCGGTTAATTTTTTGTAAATTTCATTTAAATTATTTTTTGAATCAGTATCACTTTTAAATTATTTTTTGAATCAGTATCACTTTTAAATCAAAACGGATGATGATTGACAGGAGGAAACAATTTGTCGCAATCATGTGACATAACAAATTGGTCTTTTTTTTTGTGAAACTGCTTAGTCGAGTGGATTTCTAAAATGTCAATAAAATAAAGAAAGATGATGGATATTCGAATTTAAGATACCTTGCATAGTAATAATAATTTTCATTTTTTTTTGTTACTACGTTAAGACGAAAATCTTTACGTGTTCCCGGAAAACTAGTATATTTTAAGCAACGACTCGTCTTGTTTCAATATCGAGTTATTTTTTTAAAATTATCTTCTCTTGTAGCCTTTATATCTTATACCGAATAAGCATTATCAAAAATACTAAAATATAGGAATAACCATAGTGTCTTTTAGATCGGGTAAAGGGTCAGTTACACGAAGCAATCAACGAATAAAACGTTGTTAAGATGGCACAATATGGCTATGAGAAAAGAGAGATTTACCAAGTAAATTATATAAGTTAATAATCAAATTACTCCGTGTAAATGAGCCCAGGACACTGTTTCACACTCACCAGAGAAGCACTACCCAACAGATTAATATTAAAATTCCAACCAATTTAAAGTTTATAAAACATGTATTCTACAGGTTGTCTACTGTTTTCGTTCATCGCTTACACCTAAAACAAGTTGTAAAGACTAGTTGTATATAAAATTTGTGGTGTGGCACAAAATAGTTCACCAAACTTGTCTGAAACAATGTCAATACATGATTTATACACGACAAGTTTTTTGACAAATCTTTGACAACTCTTGTTGAAAGCCAGTATCAAAACTTGTTTAGATTGTGTAAACGCGGAGTAAGTTATATCAGCCGCTCTAATCTGAACAAATCACACGTGAAAACTTAGATCAAGTGAGCTAACATTCCACATGATTGATTCTACAGACCGTTCACTATAATTTGTCCCTTGCCATCATGTTGGCACTATTGCTAGTCAACCTTAGTTTCAATACTAATAGAGTTCAAAATGGCGACTGACAAACAGTGCTATTAATCGTGTCACGGGACAAGTTATAATGAATGAACTGTAGAGATTGACACTATTGAGAGTTGTACAGAACTTCCGGAGGAGGTGAAACAGGCCGTATAGTTAAGTTTTTACTCTAAACTCGGCGCCAAGAACAGTGGGTTTGGTGCGGTGTTCAAGTTTGCCGATTGGAATGATCGCTTTATGCTTACATGAGGGTACTGCTCGCGCCATTCTAATACCTGAAATTAAACAATATAATCTCTTTAAAAGTGAAAAGTCTTATTTTTTTTGTATTATCGTCAAACATAAAATTGTGTCTTTTTATTCCGGGAGGACACTGGCTCCTGCAATACAGTTATTACTAGCACACGAGTCAGAGAATTCTTATTCTTGGCTTTAAAAATTGTGTTATGTCAATAAATATATATTTTTCTTTTCTTTATTTTCAATAGCCAGTGAATTAATCTTTATTTGACTATCTATTTTATAAAAATCTTATATTCACTGACAAACAACGAACTGCCTAAACCGCTGGGGCTAGAAGCATACAATTTGGTACTAGATTTAGCCATTCCGCATTAAGTCTAAACGTGGGTAACAGTTTTCTTAAACGTAACGCAATGACAATCCATCTGAACGTCGTTCAGCTGTTTTACATAACGGAGCTGTTTTGTAAAACGGCTAGCAGTTATGTAAAACAGCGGATTCGACAATTCATCTGCGACATATACATAATATTATGAATTAAAGTCGCTTTTTGTTTCTGTCTGTGTGACCGCGTAAAGGCCCGTTCCCACAGTAAAAAAATGTGTTTATTGGTACAAGAAAAAACAATGTTGTGACTATATATTATCGTGTCGTTTAAAGCGTCGTGGCTTGTGTATTTAAATGGAGGTGTTCACCAGGACGACTCGATTAACTGAGTTTTATCCAACAATAAAATAATCGTCACGACGAGTGGGAACGCACTTTCTTTTAAAAGTCGTAGAAACCATGAGAAGCAAGGACGGGTCGCTAGTATAGAAATAAATCGAATATAACAAAACGTATACCTGAGATTCTTGAATTTGATCGCAGAAACTGACGTCTAGAAGTCTCAAATGCCTGCATTCGGCTAGTATCCTGTAAATTTTACAAAATACATAGGTTAGAAATATGTTTATTCCACCTTGAGTAAAAAAAGTTACCGTTTTGTCAGATAGTAGTAATTTTGTAGATCAGTAGATGATGATTTTTACACCTTTTGTTTCAGAAACCGGTTTTTCCAACGAAACTACTCAAAAATTAGCTAATAATTTGCCAAGCGCGCGTGAACTACTATCATTGAGTGCATTATCAACAGACGATCGCACCACTTGACTTACGTTCAATATTAAGAGGGTTTATCCTAAAAGTTGGCAACGTCGCAAATAACTGTCAAATATATACCTGTTTTGATTCTTATAGCAATATTACTGAATAGAAATAAGGAATGTGGCTAACTAGCGAACTAGAATATTAATAATGAATTCTTTTTTTTTTTTTTTTTAAACGTTGCCCCACACTAAGAATTTATTTTATTTGTATCGTGGGTGCGTTTACAAACATAGATACTCACATACACTAACACCCAGACCCGGAACAACTACTTGCAGATCATACAAATATTTGTTCCGTGCGGGGATCGAACCCGCGACACGTTGCGCAGCAGTCGATCGCTCAGCCACTGCGCCAACCGTGTCGTAATAACAATAATATATTGCAATTAAAACATTGAATTTGTTGTACCCATTTTAGGTGTAAAAAACGCATTTGGAAAGTTTCCAAATAGGTTTTTTACATCTCAAACTAAACATTCGGTGTTACGATATTAATTATTGCATTTCATAATCAATATTCTAGTTCGCTAGTTAGCCACATTTTTTATTTCAACACAGTAATATTGGCAAATTAATCAAAACAGTGAAATATTTCACATTTATTTTCGACGTTGCCCACCTTCAGAATAAACGCTCTTAACGCGTCGAAGATATTTTCGTTGCAGAAACTGGGCCTTAGAGCAGCTTCTTACGTCGACGTCCGTGGTCGTGGTCGTAAAACGTGGGAGCGAGATAACTGTCTGGCAGTTCAGAGATTTCCGAAATCTCGTACCTAATGCCTATATGCACCGTCCTACTCGTACGTTTTATGACCTCAACTGCCATGAGGTGTTCGTTGCATAGCAGCAGTTCTGCGTTCTTGTAATACTTCAACTGTTGGCTTTTGCAATTTGTAGGTAAAATCGATGTCGTAATTGCAATACCGCTTGTGGAAAAAAAACCCAGTAAATTGAAACTTCGTCAAGGTTGAAATTATGTAACTGTCACATGGACAAATAAACAGTGTCATTTTATGACGTACAATTGTGCAAGTGAGTGAGACATAGCTGTCGAAGTAAACCGCGTTGAAGGTGGTGTGACGATCTGATCATATTTGGAGGCGAACATGGCCATAGATTGCAAAAAAACAGAGAGGTTTGATAAAGCAATGAAGAGTTCGACTATACCTAGAAAATAATTCATTCAAAAACTACTCACGCATCACAAATATCCGGCGTAACAGCCCTGACTCCTAGCAAGTCTAACTGCGCCAATTTCGGAGCCCTAGGCAGTAGGGCTCTTAAATCCCGGTCACAAACACCTCGTAGGGCTCCTAGGAACAACTTGCGAAGTTCCCCGCCTGATAACCAGGCCAGCCATTCGCCGGAACCACCCGCTTGCAAACTGTCGAATAAATACTTAATAATTCAGTTAAGGTTTAGAAAGACAGAGAACTGTATGGCCGAGATTAATAAACGTTGCTATAGTTTGACCGGGACCGCTGTTCCGCGCGTAAGGAATGCACGGCGAGACGGGGACCAGCGGTGACAAATGAGCGGCCTGCACTGCCCCCCGTCTCGCCGCGCACATGCCTAAAGCGCGGAACAGCGGTCCCGGTCAAACTATAGATATATTCCCATCTCTATCCTGCATAGTTAGTTCGATATCTGTGCGACAGTGACAGGAGTATTGTATAGGCAAAGAACGTGATAACTTATTTATTAATCTTGGCCTTAACGCTATTCACCAAGTAACTTTTTGTGTAGAACGACCGTCATTTTGTCAGACAAAGTAATGATCTGTCTACCTAATACATCAAAATCTGGCGACACGGCAGTGCCCCCGCCATGTCAAGCATTTGCCTGTCAAAATTATGCATTACACAAAAAGTAAAAATTCATGGTTTTATTAGAAAAAAAAGAATCTGATTTCATGCTCACACTAATAGATTTGGTGCTAATACCTTAACCATTGAGGTTTGTAGAAAACTCTTGTCTTGTAAAATCTTGACTATTGGGCCAAGTAAACAATCACAAATTCTAATGAAAATAAACTTACCACCAGCCAACATCCAACTCTTGCAGCTTTTTGCAGTTGCCAAGCGCTCTGATGCCGTTCGGAGTTAGGGAGTAGGACTTCCAAAAGTCCACAGACACCAGGTTCGGACAGTTACCGCCGAGTGCAATTGCCACTTCGTCCATTGAGGATATCATTTTGCAAGAACCTGAAAAAGTAACAGTCATGACATTTGTCGTAAGATTAATTTACGTTTATTTGGCAAGCGTTTTAGATACAAATTAACTGAAACGTTACAGCTTGCTAAGGAGTGAAGTAAGAAATATTGATAAATAAAATGTCAAGTGATTCATACCATAGACAAAAAAAAATTGGTAAGTAGTGATAATAGCATGTCACTTAATTCAAAGTTACATTAAAGCTAAGAAAGATGAGTGATTTAAAAAGTTGAATAAACATGTGAGTTCTTTTATTTTCGTTTATTCACACAATTATGATTGTGGCCCATCAAACTATTGTGTAAATTAAAATACCTTCCATCCGAATGGCAGCATGTCTGGTAAGCGTAAATACAAAGGTGGATGCAACACAGACAGTAGCTGTTCTATAACGCAGCCGCATCTATATGAATAAAGTATTATAAACACGACTACACCACAGACATTTGAAAACTGTCTGCAATGTGATCGGCTTCCAAAGACATTGTTTTAATAAAAACCGCAGGTATCAAACTTGCTTACGACGTAACGCACCTTGCGTTAATACTAAATAGCCTGTCTAGCTGAGAGCAACTTGGAAGTAGCGCTCGCCGCTCGCTTCCGCGGTACCGCTCGCTTCGCTCGCTCGGCTCGCGCGCAGTTGATCACAGTTCTAACCTAACCCATTTCACCCACTTCACAATTTTTCTTCAGATTATAATCTAACGGAAATAATACTTTGGGTGTCTGCGTTGAATCCGCCTTTTTATTGTCTTATACAAACAAATGCGGCTGCACTACAAACCGCTGTGTTGCAGTTGGGTTCCAACAGACTATTACTGCTTTAAGCCATTCGCAAGATAATGCAGCACATACATATACGGTTGTCTGTGTTGCATCCGCCTTTGTATTTAGCCATCTACCTAGCTGGCTGGCTAGTATTTTTACCATGATGTCAGACATGGACAATTTTCACAAACTTCGTGCATATCCGAAAGAAGCTAACAGAATTATTTTAGTCGAAAATCAATCTGCCTAACCTTTTCCCAAATATGTTTGGGCCCGCTTCCAGTCTAACCGGATGCAGCTGAATACCAGTGTTTTAGCTGGAGCGAGGGCCTATCTGACGTCCACAACCTATTAACTGGATAATAGGATACCCCTTGGTTGTCAGACTTTCGGGCTACTGACGAGCCGTAACGACTGACAAAGATCCACGAATGACAGCCGGGAGCAACGGTTTAACGTGCATTCCGAGGCACGGAGGAGTCTCGGTATGTAAAAATGGTCACCCATCCACGGACCAACCCCGGAAATCGTAGCTTTAGCTGTTGGATCGACCCATACGGCTGTTATTACTTACCCACGAGCTCCTCAGAGCTATATTTGTATAAATTTTAATAACTGAAAATGATGCTTACCAACATTAAGATGACGAAGTGCAGGGTTGGACCTGATAATCGCGACTGCAGCAGTCGTGGTGATGTCAGTTCTGTATAGGTCCAGGCGCTTTAACTGCTTTAGCGCCGAGAGGCATATCCAGTCTGAACACCCGACCACAGAACGAAGACATAGCTCTGAAAATTATAATGCGTTATTTTAAGAGCGTTTATCCTAAAAGTTGGCAACGTCCCAAATAGCTGTCAAATATTTACTGTCTGCATTAATTTGGCAATATTACTGTATAGAAATATGAAATGTGGCTAACTAGCGACCACTACCCTAACTAACTACAAATCAGTTGAATACAAATTAGAGGATTATATCCAAGATAAGAATGCTTGGAAACATGCTGGTCCTGCGTCTAGATTCCAGACAAAATCAAACTGTTTGCTAATTTAATTGTATAATTTATTATTTTTATGACATTGATTTTACATTCTGTAATTACTTTAACTCACACACTGACTCCTTGGTATTACTTGTTAAAATTTTAGAAATATCATATACTTCTACAATATTTGTACATACATATGAGAGCACCATGTATCTATCACATAATTCATTTATCTGTCATTGCTTCATTTTAATTCTTTTACCTATTGTGGTATAGTTATTTTATTTTAGGTGCATCGTCTTCACATATAATATATAATTAATGTATACAAGATATTGTAAAACCTTTTTTAAGAGTAACACGGAGGAGTTTTTGCCCATTCTACTCCATACGAAAACTACCTTTTGGAAGGGCCGACTAGAATCACTTAATTTTTTTTTGTAAATTTTGACGTTCAGACGTGCCTTTTATTTGCCTATTTGACTTTGACTTTGACTTTGACATATTTAATCATAAGCAGCATAGTAACAATCGTACCTTGTAAACAAGTAGAGGTGTCAACAATAGCTCTTAGCACGGAGTTGTCAACGAATTGGCAACAATTCATGCGCAGATGTGTTAATTCAGCACCACTGTCTTTGAGGAAACTGTGGAAAAAACCTTGAGTCATTACTTGATCGTGATAAATTAATTAGGTTGTTCATAATTTATATACATTTTAATGATTTCTAAGAACAAAATATGAGAGTTTGATAATGAAGGGCCAGTTTCTAGAACGAAAATTGTCAAGCGCGCGTAAACTGTTGCGATTGGCTATTGATAAGTCATCCAGCCAATCACAGCAACGTACGCGCACTTGAGAATGTTTCACATTAATATTGCGATGATTTTTGTTCGAAAAACTGGCCCTCAAGGATTTATTAAAGACTAGCTTCTGCCCACGACTTCATCCGCGTGAAATATCTTGTTTCCCAGACCCGCCCCGCCGCATCGCATCGGCTGCGATTATTGTGTTTTCGTTTAGCGTTCTTTCTTACTTTTTACTCGGCTGCGACGAGTCCTACCAGGATGTGAAATATCTATAGCCTTCCTCAAGAATTGAGCTATCAAATGCAAAAAGCATTTTTCAAATCTGACTAATTCCAGAGATTACCGCGGTTAAACAAACAAACAAAAACCGGCCAAGTGCGAGTTGGACTCGCACACGAAGGGTTCCGTACCACCGTACAATATTTAGCAAATATGACGTATTAAACAAAAACTACTTACTAGATCTCGTTCAAACCAATTTTCGGTGGAAGTTTACATGGTAATGTACATTATATATTTTTTTTAGTTTATCATTCTCTTATTTTAGAAGTTACAGGGGGGGGGGGACACATTTTACCACTTTGGAAGTGTCTCTCGCGCAAACTATTCAGTTTAGAAAAAAATGATATTAAAAACCTCAATATAATTTTTGAAGACCTATCCATAGATACCTACGATGGGTACGATACGTATGGGTTTGAAGAAAAAAAAAAATTGAGTTTTAGTTCTAAGTGTAAGGGGAACCCCCAATTTGTTTTGTTTTTTTTTTCTATTTTTGTGTGAAAATCTTAATGGTTCACAGAATACATCTACTTACCAAGCTTCAACAGTATAGTTTCGGAAAAAAGTGGCTGTGACATACGGACGGACAGACAGATAGATATGACGAATCTATAAGGGTTCCGTTTTTTGCCATTTGGCTACGGAACCCTAAAAACATTTCAGTATTATTATATACAAACAACACACACGCACACAGACACACACACATTTTCTGCTTTATTCTCTCTATTTTTGCTCTAGTATACTAGCTTCCGCCAGCGGCTACGTCCGCATGATATCTTTATAAATTATAGCCTGTTAGTCAGAGATAATATAGCATTCTACTGGTGCAAGAATTTTTAAGATCGGTCTAGTAGTTTATTCATTACAAACAAACAATTACGCAATAATTGTAAATTGTCTTTGGCCTCTGGCCCTGACAGCAAGCAATAGACAAAATTTGTCAAACTTTTTGAATAATGAATACGAGGCTTTTGGATAATTTATAAAATCGTATTGTATTTTGTTTTTTTTAGTAATGTGCGTTTCGTTTGTGCAGAATAAACACTTTTTCTTTCAAACATACAAAAAATCAAATCTTTTCTCTTTATAATATTAGTTTATACATAGATTGTTGGCCAATAAGTTACGAAACTATTTATCAGAAGTGAAGAAACATCACTTATTACTCGCAGTTGAATCGCTTTCTTCAGTATATTTACTTCTATCAGGATCTCCCTGCATTTCGCTAAAGAAACCAACGTAGGGTTTCAGTCGATTGCGGACGGTGAGCAATGGGCAGCTCGCCGTCCGATAAGGACCAGGCCCGTGTCGACGGCGCGTTGTGTTCCACGCGCGCCTCAAAGAGATGTCAGCACCAACCGACGGGGTCGAAAGACCAATGCCTGCTGGGGTTGCGGGTTTGTCCGAAAGGGATAACGCGGCCCCGGCACACAGGCAACGGAAGGACCACGGGTGGGTTTTAGTCAGTAAAAGTCTGACACACCCTCTCGCTCTGCCCAGAGCGGGAGAAGTCATTTGATGATTTCCCACCCTCAAAAAAAAAAAAAAAAGGGTTTCAGTCGATAGAAGTTGTGTTCATAATAGGGTATTTGACAAGTTTGTACTGCCTCATTGACATAGTGGTCGATTGTGGGTTCGATTGAGGTTGGGCAAAGTGTTATTGGGTTTTACTATATAGAATTTCTTGGTAGCAGCCCAGAGTTCGGATTTGTACCAGGTTGATAGCAATAGGCTCGCCCCCTATTCATGGGACTTAAACATAACTGGCGAAATATGGGTGTACTATATCGGTACACCTCTGCCCAACCCTTTGTAGAAACAAGGTGTGATGTTATGTTATGTTGTAAATCTCGAAAAGTAGATAACAGATAAGTGAAAGTAAAAATAAATTGTTTAAATATCTCAAAAAATGGTGCAGTTCTAAGTATTTTAAATTCTATGCTAAACAGCACTACTGCGATCTGACGTCATAATACAGGAACGCCATAGTAACTTCGCCCCATTACAGTAACAATGACCAATTTGCGTGACAAGGATAGAAGATATTTTTCCAAAGCTTTTAACTTCTCCCACTGATTCTATTAGTGTTTTCAATAATCGTTTTTATTCTGTAACATCTATAAAATAAGTATTAATGAATATTTATTTTTGATAATAGTCAAATATGATCGCCATGTACAATATGAAGTTTCGAACATCAAATAAGAAAGTAACACCCACTATCCAATTCGTTATTTACAACTTACATTACTCCAAGATAAAGATAAAACATATCAACAAAACCTTAATCTTGCAACAATTTATCTCTTTGTTCAAGTTCACACAGGCACAGTATAAATAAGTAACAGTATTGCTGCACAGACGCGGAAGTTTTATCTACCGAGCCGCCGCACAGTGGGCCCATACTGAAAATTAGTGGACTTAGGCAACAAAGTTACCATATCGATGCGATTTTTTTTTATATGACGTGTTATAATATTCCTGACAACTTTTATTCTTATAAAATTTCTTCTAAACTTGACAGTTTGTCTTGAAAAAAAATTATTAGATTTTTTTGTATGGAGCGAATCACGTTTAATTTTTTTTCTTCAATTGTACTAATATGTTGGGTGTGTGGCGTGAGTATATGATAGCTAGGGTCATTCTCCATCCACGAAAAACAAATCAGCGCCGGCCATCTGCGGCAGCGCGATTCGGTAAAAAAATAATAATTTGGAAGAATTTTTTTGTCATTTAAAATAAATTCAAAGCATATTTTTTGTCTCATTTGGCTGTTTTCACCTTCTTTTTAGTTAAATAAATAGTTTTAATAGCGCATACGTACTTAGAACTAGTAATTCTGGTAGAGATTTAGTTATTATTGCATGTTATCGGTACAAATGAGTCATCAATCACAATGCAGGTGCTCTGCATTGTGATTGATGACTCATTTGTTTGTGCGCGCATAACTAATGAGTCATCGAAAAATGCTCGTCTCTGATTGGCTGTGTTATTTTTTAACTGCACGTTATCTATTGTTGAATAAATATATCGTAATGTTTCAGGTTATACTAATTTTGTTAATGATAGGTGAAATAATTTAAATTTGTACGGGCAAGTCGTTGATAATTATCTACATAATCAACTGTATGTATATTATTATAGTATAAGTTATCGTACGTATGATCAATATGAAACTGTGAAGTAATTGTAGCCCTGAAAAGGGCTGTTTGTCATATTCCTAACCCTGATGGGCTTTTGTGGGAATAATTTAGAGCCGGATCACATTATTTCTTGTTCCAGAAGTGCTAGTGGGTCCGGCAAATTTTCGGACTCTGCTATGAGGCATTCTTCTTCCTCCATAATTTCACTGTCACAGGGAGGCTCAGTAGTCTGTAACAACTGAGTTGCTTCAGGCAACAACTCACTATGAACCTAGACCTATCAACAGTATTTATATCAAGTAATATCCTCTCCACAGTGTGGTCCAATAGCGCTTGCAATTTAATGTGAGCTCCGTTTTCGGTAATCTCCATACTCTCTTGTAGTGGGTAACATCTTTTCTTGGCATTTACAAGCTTTGGATAAGATGGAAAGGCAGCACAGTTTTCTTCTTTCAGAAATTGTCGAAGAGCTAAGTACTTCCATTTCGAGAGCGCAACTGATGTATAAAGAGCTAAACACTTATCTTCAGAGACAGTACTTAAGCTCTGCTTTTTGAATAGTCTCTCTTCTACTTCGGATAGCGCATCTGGATTACTGGAAAGGTATTCGACCACTTTTGCCAGATTCGTTTTGCCGTTGTCTTTCAATTTTGTTATGTACCAGTGCTGCAACTCTTCCTCGGAATTTTCTTCTACTGTGGAAGTAGAACGTCTTTTCTTTTGCTTATTACTTAACTCTTCGAACGGTTTTCTGTGCTCCTTTTCTGTAGATGTTCCCGCTTCCGCAGTACATACTGCAAGAGTAGGAACATGGCAATCTATATCCACAAGCTCAGATAAGGCTGCGTCCGAAAAGCCCATCACACTTCTCAGATCAACACTGTCACAAACAGGCCAGTTGATGTTTTTTTCCAACCACTTGCGATTAATTACACGATTCATAAAAGTTTTTTGATTTCTACTTGACTCTATCCACTTTTTATTTAAATTTACACAAAAAAGTCGACAGAACTCCTTGATTCGGTTCTTGTCTTCTTCAGAAACTTCGGTAGTCAAGACAGAAATGATACTTTCATACAGAAACATATGATTTTTCAGATCACCGCCACTTCTTAATTTCACAAAAAGATCTAGGTTGGTACAAAATCCAGCCATCGTTCTAATGTAAATATAAAAATACAAGAATTTCACTGTGTTCACAAACAAGCGACAAGAGCGAAACTAGATGGACTTAATGAATGTCTTTATATTTATAGTTAGTGTTAATTACTCAAGTAGTGGACATAACAGTGAGTGAAAATTATTCAGCCAATCAGAGACGAGCATTTTTCGATGACTCATTAGTTATGCGCTTAGCCGAGTGCACAAACAAATGAGTCATCAATCACAATGCAGGTGCTACCGATAACATGCAATAATAACGAAATCTCTACCAGAATTACTAGTTATAAGTACGTATGCGCTATTAAAACTATTTATTTAACAAAAAAGAAGGTGAAACCAGCCAAATGAGACAAAAAATATGCTTTGAATTTATTTTAAATGACAAAAAAATTCTTCCAAATAATTTTTTTTTTACCGAATGATTACTCGCGCTGCCGCAGATGGCCGGCGCTGATTTTTTTTTCATGGATAGAGAATGACCCTAGCTATCATATACTCACGCCACACACTCAACATATTAGTACAATAGAAGAAAAAAAATTAAACGTGATTCGCTCCATACAAAAAAATCTAATTAATTTTTTTCAAGACAAACTATCAACTTTAGAAGAAATTTTATAAGGATAAAAGTTGTCAGGAATAATATAACACGTCATATAAAAAAAAATCGCATCGATATAGGAACTTTGTTGCCTAAGTCCACTAATTTTCAGTATGGGCCCACTGTGCGCCGTAGGTAATCATTTCAAGGTCACTGCCGAGATATAATACTGTTACTTTGTTATACTGTGACATAGGTATTGCGTTAACAATAGCAATTATAATAAGACAATATTCACTCACTTCACAACGTAATTGGGTTGTATCATGAGATGGCTGCCGCACCATGATAGGTCCAGTTTCTGAAGGAACTTGCACCGCATTGAGAGGGTTATGAGTACCTGAAAATTTTTTTTTTTTTTTTACTGCAAATAAATGAGGAGTTAAGAAACTAAAAGATACACTCAACATACGTTAACGCAGCGTAAATCTAATTACCAAAACTACGTCGCGTTGCCGCGGCGTTACGCTTGTCCAACGCTAGATATAATTTAATAATATTAATTCTGCTCCGTAATCCACAAATCGATTAAAATTTCGCCTACAAAACTCTAAAGACCTCATTTATTTATAGAAAAGCGTGGGAATTAAAATAAGAACAATTTTTAAATAACATAAGGCAACATAATAAACAAGCTCAAAGTGTTTAATGATAAATGAGACTTGAACTCAAAACGAACGACTTCAAACAATACACGCTGACTCCGGCAACGTTAGGGCTTGTTTACTATGATATGAAAAGTACGGAGAAAACCATTACATAGCGTTACGATTATTTTCCCGAAGGAGATGGCAGAAGTGTATTGTACACCCACATGTCAGCAGTTTATAGCACTTGTATATGTGCTACAACGCTATGCGAACTAAGCATCAAAGACTTGACGTCAAACAAATCCTGCAGCGCACAACCAGAGTTTACCGCGCGACCGATATATATACAACGTCCTGACATCAATCGTCGGGCAGTTGCCCACCAGACACGACACCCGTCTGGTCGGAGGATCCTCCCTTTTCTATAGAGGATGAGTGAAATTTACACCATTTGAGTGAATGAATGAATGAATGATTATTTATTTGTTTGTTGAGGTATATATATATCTCGATATATACATAAACTTTTTAGGATTCTATAGTTCTTGCGTTTTGTGGTATAGAACGGATACTAATAGATACTCCACTAGGTTGAAACTATCTAACAGTCAAAAATTAAAAAAAAAGATCTTTTTTCACCGAGCGGCTCTGCGTTGCTGTGTCAAAATAAGATTAAAAAGCAATAATTTTTCTCTGAAAGTGTTATTGGGTTTTCCATAGTGAATTTTAAAGCAGCCGAACTCGGGATTCGGGTACGGTTCCTGACAATAGGCTCGCCCCCTATTACATGGGACTTAAGCGTAACTGGCGTAATTTGGGTAACCAAGCTCAATATACACTTCTCTCAGGCACATCCCTAAGGAGGTGATATCCCTTAGAAGAAACTTATCTTAGTCAGAACATGAAAATTCAATGAATATTACCTGTGACTGCACACAATGCCAGTAAGGTCTGAGGTCTATACTCCTATAAAGTATGGCGTCTGAAGCCAGCCTGTAGAAATGTCTGTTCACTTGACCGCATCGGCAAAGTGACTGGATGTCCAAATACTTCATCACGCATAGTATGGTTTCATCCTGAAAGAAAGAAATGAATTTTTATGTTTCTGTTTTGCTCTTATTTTATTTTAATTGAGTGGTTTATTGACAGTGTCACGTGACTTTTTCTATATTAGTCGTCATGTCGTTAGTCACCCCCTTTCTGGCGATATCATCTTTCACACAGTCCATCCGTCGTTGCCTTGGACTTCCCCTAAACTTATAACCACATATGGTGTCACATACTCTGCCTAGCCTTTTCCCAACTATGTTGGGGTCGGCTTCCAGTCTAACCGGATGCAGCTGAATACCAGTATTTTACATCGGGCGACTGCCTATCTGACCTCCAGAACACAGTAACTGGGTAATACGATACCCCTTGATAAGACTGGCTGTCAAACTTTCGGGCTTCTGACGACCCGTAACGACTGTCAAAGACCCACGAATGAGAGCCGGGACCAACGGCTTAACGTGCTTTCCGAGGCACGGAGGAGTCTCGATATATAAAGATGGTCACCCATCCACGAAACAACCCCGGCAAGCATAGCTTAACCTGATGGTTCGAACCGTGCGGCTGTTATAATTTAGCCACGAGCTCCTCATAAATGGTGTCACATACTGTATTATATAAATAAAATTGTATAAAAAAAGCTAATCACAGATGATGATAATGATCATTCTACATATCACAGAAATTAGCAATTATGTTTCCTCGAAAACTTTCCGCCATTACGCCATAATCGCAGCTCCAACCAAAATAAATAAGTCAACTTATTAATTTAGATAGATGGATTGTCATTCCGAGTGAGCGTAATTATGTGACGAGTTAGGTAGCAGGTACTGCAATTTACGGGCTTCATCGTATAAATATACTAGCGACCCGCCTCTGCTTTTGCACGGTTTTTACGACTTGCGAAACACCAAGTTTTCTTAGTGAACAATGAAATTTTTATCAAATTCTGAAAAATAAAAATGGTTATTGTGGGTCATCCTTAGAAGATATGCCATCGCAGACTTTTTTTCTACTACTCTTTAAGATGAACTTTTCTATAAAACATAATTTTTATGTATCTTTTACGGTTTACGCGGCGCACGCCAGTAAAGCTCCCAGTCGCATGATTTTCTCCGACATTTTCAACAATAATCGTCATATTTCAGCCAATTTACACAAAACCTTAATGAATTATATACTAAAACCTTCCACATGAATCACTCCGTCCATTGGTGAAAACCGTTTGAAAATCCTTTCGGTAGTTTTTGAGTTTATCGCGTTCAGACAGACAGACAGACAGACAGACGCGGCGGGGGACTTTGTTTTATAATGTGTAATGATAGGGATGTTGAAGAGATACTTATTATAGTATAAACTTATACGATGAAGCCCTTCTTTTGGTTGCTTGCTTCTGAATAGCCATTAGTAACTTCAACTATTATATAACTTGTTACGGAACATTGCTTTGGTTACCCCTTGCGCCTTGCAAAGAAAGCCGATAACGAATGAAACCTATTAGGACGGTTATTTGAAAATATTTTAAAAACCAATTGTCATTGTCAGTGTCACTTGTTATTTTGTTGGAGTGTTGAGGTAAAGCCGTGTCTCCTGCGCGTGTTTTTTCGAAACATTACACAAAACACCTTACACATAAACATTTGTTTTCATACACAAGCTGTCTCCTGCGCAAGTATATTTATTTTATTTTATTAATAACACATTTTGTGTAGATGTAGTAATGAGTTCCGACGAGGAGGACGTTTACAGACTATTACAGTCTATCGTCAATTTATCACAACTATTTACAGGACAATATAACCTCAAAACCTGTGTTGACTGACAGTGACAGACGTGCGCGGTGCGCGCGGCAGTTGAAAATGAAACAAACCCTTCCGCTCTTCACCCGTGCGGGGAATGTTTTCCATGCAGCTCGGAAAACAAAAACATTGTGTTTGCATACACAAATGTGTACGGCCACGCCTCTTTGATTCGATGTTTTTGTGTATGTTTCGAAAAAACACGCGCAGGAGACACGGCTTTAGTTCGCCGCCCTTTGTATTGATTGATCGTTTTTTTTTTAGGTAATTATGTGAAAACTCACTACAATCACTGAATTTACGAAAATTTAAGTAGCAAATGAAAATGGCTGAAAGTTAAGTTAGAACTATGGACACACAACACACGAGCCGAGCGAGCGGAGCGAGCGGTGCCGCGGCCGCGCCGGCGAGTGCAGCAGAGCGAGTGCCTGGCTCCGTTCAGGCACAAGAGAATGTAATGTTTTGGGAATGTGGTGTTTTACAGCGAACTAACCTCAACAATCAAACAAAATAACAAGTGACAGTGACAATGATAATGCAATGGTTACAGTAATTTAGCTTGGCCGAGGCATCGCCACTATTATACCGCTAGCGGCATATTTTCCGATAGTGATAAAGTGCCGCTAGCGGCACTCTATACACTGTCTTTTTTATTTGGTCTGAGGATTTTCCATATAACTTTAAAACCTTATCATAAGTAAGTGATACATTATGATAGTCCGGACACATGTTTAATTAACATTTAACTATCTTATTGTAACAATCCGCTAGACATAACAATATTGACTCATAGTACGTTGTTTGGTAAGACATAGTAGTCTTTTTATAGCTCCTATTGTTTCTTGATGACTCAAACGGTCTAGGTCAGTTTACTTATATGTTATTGGCACTGTGATAAATGCAACAGGTAGTAAAAAATATTCCGATCATGCATCGCCCGAAATCAGAAGGTATGTCAAGGAATAAGGAAATAATAATAGTCTTTATTTGCATGAAATACGCTAACTTAGCAGTTAGCGTACTTACAATTAAATTATAATACTACAATTTATTCATTATTTACGTAGTTACAAAGTTATGTTATAATTTCTTATTACAAGGAATTTAAACGACTGTAACGACGCAGGAGATTGGTCGAATAAAATTCTTTAATACTTTTAACGCAACGGTTCATTTGAACAGAGTCACGTTCTTAGAAAAGTATTGTTCAAGAGCACTGTTACCATTATGTTCGACCTTATTTATACTTTTACAATTTTAATCAAAATACATACAAGTAATTATTTGGAAATTGTGTATAATATTGAATTAACTATGTATTTATGAGCGTTTATACAAAAAGTTAGCAATGTTGCAAATAGCTGTCAAATATTTACCTGTTTTGATTAATTTGGCAATATTACTGTATGGAAATAAGAAACATGGCTTACTAGTGAACTAGAATATTAATAATGAATTGCAATTATTAGTTGTATTTTAGGTGTAAAAAAGGCATTTGGAAAGTTTCCAGGTCAGGCAAAAAATCGATATTTTATAATAAATCATTACGAATTTAATTATGTTTACCGAAGATTTTAGTTTTTTATTTTAATTCAAAGCAGGAAACCATAATTATCTACTACGCCTATTTCAATTATTAGACTAAAAAAGGCAAGCGTTCCTTTGCTAAGAAAATGACACACATCGGATCTGATGACAAAAGAAAAGGACTCTATCTCACTCTTGCACATCAAATTTAAAATAGTGTGCCCGGAACATAAAATACATAAATATCACTAGACCAAGTTCAATAATGCGGTAGTGTTAAGTAGATTCGTTTCTGCATAAATGAATTAATAAAGGAAATGATTATTTGAATGGCTGTTTCTCACGCTACCTATAAAGTTAATTAGGTTTTATAGTGCTCAGGCAAACACGCATTTACTAGCATGGTTTTAAGACATGTATATCATAAAACAGAAATTAAAAATGCAATTCAGATAGTCAGGTTTCTAAATGTGGCAATACACACAAGTACCTCTTTTTTTGGTATAGGCAAATCCTGATGGATACCCTCCGTCTGTGGAGAATGGTTTGTGCTGGACTACTATCAACTAAACCTCATGGTTCCTATCGCTACCATAAGTCGGGGGCCCGGAAGATACACGTACATTTGCCATGTACAGCCCGCCATGCCTAGCAGCCCCATAAAAAAATGAGGCTGATCCCACGACCACACGTCCTCCCATAAAAGCGCGTATAGAACACTGCGAGTCACCTCTTTGGAGGTCCCACTCCTTTAGAGCCTGCGCAGACTGGCGGAAGGGACGGCAGAGGACTTTAAATTTATTAGTTAACCAAGCGAAATAAGGTACCTATATATTACAATGCTCGGTGAACGACCTTGGAGCATCGCAGCGCAGTTTTCTCTGGAGCATCGAAGAGCACGCTGGAGGACACCGCGGTGGGAGGCGGCGGTATGCGCCGGTATGCGCTGGAGTCTGCCAGGTCTTCTTATCCAATCCAAATAAGGTATATATATCAATGCTCGGTGAATGACCTTAGAGCATACCTGCGGATGCTCCGGTAAGCTGGCGGACGCTCGCGGTATCGCAGAGGATTTTTCTTGTCAGTGTGCGCTGGCGGATAGAGGAATCCCCCTCGATGCTCACCCCTGCCGTCCACCAGTGTGCATACTGCAGTTATTCTCTCTGCACATCTCACTTACACAAAAGGAAAGAACAGAGTCTGTCTTAGCGGCTAAGGCAATCTCTTGGTCACTATAGCAACGCAGACTTAATATAATTAGCCAATTAAGACGCCGATATATGCCAGCGGCCTTGAGTGGTTAGCTTGCGTGTGCTGAGCTCAACGCGTCGTACGTCCAGCCAGCAACAGGACTAGCCCATCAAGGAGCGCTGTCCCAAATTAGACGCATTATTAATTTATTATACATAAATTAAAAGGTATTTTTAATAAAACATGTATGCTGAAAGATAAATAATTAAATTATCTTTAAAATGGTGAAGGTTTCAAATACACACGCTTGATAATTTTTGCGTGATTCTCAGTTTTTTTATCCGCGTTAGACATAACTTTACAAATTAATTACACTGTGTAATAAAAAGATAATATAAAATATTCACAGACTAAGTTATTAAGAAAATGCTCTTATTTAACATATTTTTTTTCCAAATCACTAACACTACTCGTTTAGACGTGATCTTCAGTATGAAATCATTAAAAGTCGCTTAGTGTCGCCTTAAGAGTCCTAAAAGTTGGCAACGTCGCAAATAACTGTCAAATATTTACTTGTTTTGATTCTTATAGCAATATTACTGAATAAAAATAAAAAATGTAGCTAACTAGAGAACTAGAATATTAATAATGAATTGCAATTATAACATTGAGTTTGATGTTGTACCCATTTTAGGTGTAAAAAACTATTTGGAAACTTTCCAAATAGTTTTTTACATCTAAAACTAAACATTCGGTGTTACGATATTAGTTATTGCATTTCATCATCAATATTCTAGTTTGCTAGTTAGCCACATTTTTTATTTCGACACAGTAATATTGCTAAATTAATCAAAACAGTGAAATATTTGACATCTATTTGCGACGTTGCCCACCTTCAGTATAAACGCTCTTAAATCAACAACTAGATTCTGAGTTTATTTTTGGCTGGTTTTTGTTTTCTGAATTAACCAAACGTGTTTTCATATACCGTTCGTTACGATTTTGAATCCAGTTTGAAGATAATAATTGTAACGGGTTAAAATCTAGATCATCAACTAATAAACTTATTAAATTAAGTCTGTGCTAGTGTTGTTTCTTGATGATTCAAGAACGGCCTTACTTTGAAATTCATCGCGTGATATTATTGTCAAGTGATGCTATAATTTCAATCATAATCAGGTGATCATTATTAATATTTAATGGGGATGACTTTGAGATCAGGACGATAATATTGCAGACAGTAAAGAAGGTTATATCACAGAATACATAATAGTACAAGTACAGAAGAATCACTCCGCAAAATCATTTAAATAAATAGCTACTTTTGCTACGATACAATAAAGTGCAATTCAGGTCGCAGCTCCGGAAACCGGCAAGTCTTAGAACCAATATATCGAAACCATGTGACATCTACCAAACCACACTAGACCCGCGTGGTAGATTACAGCCCACTACCCTTGCAGAGACGAAGCCTGCGTCCCAGCAGTGGGAAAATTATAGGCTATTTATGCAGATCGCACAGCGCTAATTACCTACAGTTATATTCACCTAGAAGTTGCCTCCCTTTCTATCGCGTAACTCTTATATCTTCTGACTACGTTACCCCTACTGAATTGGCCCGACAAGTCGAGCCCATTGCGTACTTGTAGCTACATACCTAAAATGCAGAGTGCGCCTGGCCTAGCTATATATGGATTTCAGGCCTACCTTTGTCGATAATAGGTCCTTCCTTCATGAGTAACGGCTGAATAATGAGAAGTTTCAGAACTTACATTCAATCTGCCTAGCCTTTTCCCATCTATGTTGGGTTCGGCTTTCAGTGTAACCGGATGCAGCTGAATACCTGTATTTTACATGGAGCGACTGCCTATCTGACCTCCACAACCCAGTAACTGGGTAATACGATACCCCTTGATAAGACCGGTTGTCAAAGTTTCGGCCTTCTGACGACCCGTAACGAATGTCAAAGATTCACGAATGACAGACGGGACCAACGGCTTAACGTGCTTCAGAATTTACATTACACACTAATATTTGTAAAAATCTATGATATGATTAAATCTGGGTGTTTTACTCGAGATTTTATGTTCGTTAAACCATTTATTCCGCATATTTTAAAACTCACAGGTAATCGCTCAAAGTCGCCAAGTGGTGGTCCCGTATCGATTTGATTCTGATTTCGAGGCGCAGGGATTTGGGGCACCATAGCTTCATGAAGATTCGATGCTATTATCCTGTTCAGAAGTTGACCTGAAAATGTATAATGAATTAGTTATGTCAATTTCTTCTTAGCTATGAGAAATATAGTGTGACAGATAAAGCTAGAGCTAGAGGGGGAATGAGTACTGAGAAGGTGGCTAGTAGAGATATAGGGAAAAAAATGTATGTTTGATATTGTTCTCAAATATAAGGAGCAACAAGAATAATGGACCCAGTATTTGGAAATATCTTGATTTAAGACCAGGCACTCTAAAGACAATTTCCACGCAAGCTCCGCCCGAATGCACCACGCCACTCCACACTGTGCTAAACACTAACACATCAGTAATAAAGTTGAATATCGCGTGCGCTCTTTGATCGTGTTCGAGCACGAAACTAAATGCATAAGTATCAATTCTTATTTCGTTTATAATTAAAGTAACAATAGATCTAGAGAAAAAATCTCTTGTGGTTGGATACTAAACTATACAATATGTTCGGTTTCGGACTGTACAAACTTAAAGGGGTGGTAGTTTAGTCTATTCTATCAATAAAATTATTCTACATGTAGGGTCGGAACCCATCCCCTCTGATTGGCAGCCATTTTTGTGTTTTGATCGCCTTTTATGGAGAGTGCATACTAAAACAACAGTAACTTTAAAATTTAAAGCCCAATTGTCATAAAAAAAATACTTTTAGCAACGGAAAAGTATTAACAATGGGTTAAATAACTCAAATAATAACATTAAATGCTGCATCATATTGAAATAAATTCTAAAAGATCAATTTTACGTCAAAAATAACATCATTTTTTTTGTTAATCAAGGTTATTACAAAATTTACCCCGGGGAACTACCTTTTTTATCTACTCGTCTAACAGATGTTTAGTTCACCTAAATAATGATACCAAAAAAAAATATTCTATGACTAATGGTTTAAGAGATATTGTTGTTGGAACATAGGCTTGTGTAGGTAGTGAGTTCATAATGGAACGATTGGATTATTACTCGTTAACCTGTAGAGCCCACTTAGCTCTCATAGTTTTCCTTTTAATTTCGTTATATATACTATTGCTGTGAATTTTTTCACAAGTTCAAGTACAAACATTTAGCTAGAAGGGGGGGGGGGGGGATAACACTTGACTCTAACAAAAAAAATCAGTTAAAAGCTTAATATTTCACAAACGGATGCCTGAATCCAAAAATGGTTTGGACAGACTCACAATATTTTTGAAAGACCTTTCTAATGATACCCCACAACATGGGGTAGATGAGCAAAAAAAAACATCCCCACTTTACGTGTAGGGGAGGTACCCTAAAAAAAAAAAAAAACTTAATTTTATTTTACCACTTTGTCGCCATGATTAATATGTAGGTATACATATGCCAAATTACAGCTTTCTAGTACTAACTGTCTCTGAGCTAAGCCGCGGACAGACAGACGGACAGACAGACAGACAGACGGACATGGCGAAACTATAAGGGTTCCTTGTTTACTACGGAACTCTAAAAAGGACATGATTTTAGAATAAAAAATTAATCGAGCGAAAATGTTACGATTACGTAACTGTCTTGTAAATGGAAAGAAAAAGATCCAATAAATCATATATTAAAGTTCCATTTTGATTGTATGCGTGACTATTTCAGAATATTAATGCAAATTAGCGTATAATTTAGGTAACCTCCTCTTAAAAAAGTGTCCAAGGAATTTCGTGCCCGCTCTTCTCCATAGAGATCTACGTTTTGGAAAGCTTCTTTAACTTTCTAAATAACTGACCGACTCCTTAACAATTCAAAAGTGCTTGTTAGGGGTAAGTATAATTGAAATAAATGGTTTGAGTTTGAGAAATGCTGCTTCGACCTCGAATACCTTAAGATAAGAGCAGGGGAATGATAAATCTTCTAAACTATGCGAAAATATTTCCCCGACCAGGGTATAGCTAAAGCGTATACAGGGTGGCAGGGACATCGACGCGAAAACTGATACGAGTACCATGGATCAGTCCATGATAATGAAACACCCAGCGTCGAAATATTTCGTCGGTATTTTTTTTTTTAAATATGCTGTTTCATAAAAAAGTGCAATATGTACGCGGTCAAAATGCATGGAACAGCAGATTTTTTTTAATAACAGACGAAAAATTTCCACGCAGGAGCGTTCCGAATCAACAAATCATTATGTACTGAATCCATGGTTTCAGTTTTCGCGTCGATGTCCCTGCCACCCTGTATAGATGACCAACTTTACATAAACAAGGAGTTGAAAAAAAATCCTAATTTGCATTTTTGTTCATATCCAAAAATACAATACGACAATATCTTTTGTTGTATTCGTTTTACCTACCAGAAACAATTTACTCTAAACTTGTTTGTGAAAAAATAAACCGGATAGCCTTTCAATCGAGTATTGAATTAACAATTTAATTGAATTTTACTTTTAATGATTTTATGGCATGACAACTAGATATCGCAAAACACAATCGTTGATTACCTTCCTCAATAAAAAATATTTATGCATAATATATAGGTACCGATAGAGATTCAGAAGATAAGTAGAAATACTCTGACGTCATAGAACTGTCATGAAACGTGACTACAATAAATCCTATAAAATTTTAGATATACTTAGATACAACGCACTGAATATGTACCTACACAATAGAAAATAACAAAAAAAAATAACGGTTCATACTGAACATATTCATGTTCAGTATGAACCGTTTAAATGACATTTTGAAAAGTATGTCCTTCAAAATAAAGATGATAATCAAACGAAGAGGTACAGCGGCACGGCATCATCCATCAATTGAATATAATAAGATGCAATTCGATATTTATGAGCTTTGTTATAAAGTTCAAAATCGATAGATATCGGTGTGACCATGACCATGGACAACCTTTTCAGTGTTACGTCTGTTTTCGCACTAGAGATATGACTTTAGAAACGTCAACGGTGCATAAAACCGTACCCTTATTTTTTCTATTTTTAAATTAATAAGAAACTAACAACACCTAATTAACACCCAAGAAAAGGGGAATAGTTTATCAGACTTATCAACTTGTACTAAGATCATTTAGAAACGATAATTTCGTAACACATGGACAAGAAGCCATAAAGAGTCGCTGAATATCTGTAGGCAAATATTCCTGGTAAGAAATAAATCAATATTTAAAAAAAAAAAACGTCTAAGATAGGCAGCTAAAAACTCAAAGCATACATAAAAGTCACGCCTTTTTCCAATGGGAGTTTGCAGAAACTTCAGAACACCATTTGCTACGATACTTAAATACATTGGCGGCCATGCCCCCCCACCCCCCCCCCCCCCCCCAAAAGAACGAGGAATTCCATACTTTCGACTCAGCTGTTCGATTCAATTCAGGTGCAATTTTACACAGCATACTCATAAGGTATATCAAGAAACAGAAATATATTCCTTACAACAGGTGCATTTCTACTTCTCAGATAACATACATACAAAGATATAACAACCATGCACATACCTTTGTACTCATAATTATGATTATGTCGTATCTGTATCTATTTTATTGTGTGTAATAAAATAAATAAATACTTAGGATCATTAGCAAGCAACCCACCTCATAACCACGTCCACTTGGGACTGGGACCTTGAAATGAACATAAATCCTTAAAAATACCTTTTTTTATATTCTTGGGCTGAATTTCTAAAAATGCTGAAAACGTATTTTTTTTTTTTTTACATTCTTATAAAAACTGAATTTTTTGTTTACTCGAGATTTGAACCCTAGCTCCGAACCATTGCAGAATGCCCCCCCAATAAAATCTTTTTTTTTTATGTTGGGCATATCGTAGCTGACCACTGAGGTCATGACTACTTAACCGGTCAATCCTGTGGCTGCCTTAAGCTTCTACACTTAAAGCCTCCAGCCAGGGGCAAAACTATGCTAATTAAAACTAAGCGAAAGCTCGCTAAGGGCACCCCCTGTGGGGGTAGGAACCTCGGCTTAGGGGTTTGCTGGTGGGAGGACAGCAAGAAGGACAGGACATTATTATTAATCGGGGAATTCAAAGCTACAGGCTCAGCAACGACGCGGGCTGGCGCATCGTCGAGCAAGTGTCCGAGGGGTAAAATCCTAGATCCGCCCCTGCTTAAATACTAATTTTGCTTCGTTACGTCCATACATCTGGACATACACGCACGCTGGTTGCGAGTACTACGCACCTGACCTTACTGAAGAACGTCACCAATAAGGTCACTTACATCTTTCTACGGCGCACTCACTCATACAAAGTTATTCGAAGCATTTATTCCAATTAAACTATTTTCAAGCACTTTTGAATGTTCAAGGAGTCGGTCAGTCAGAAAGATGAAGCTAGTTGCCCATTCTAAAGCATAGTTGATCCCTACGGAGAAGAACGGGCAGCTCCATGGACACTTTTAAATAAAAATATAGTAGCAGCAACAGTGTCTCCCTTGAACATGATGATAACGACATCAGATTTCTATCAAGGTAAACAAAGCCTATAAATACCCACCTGCATAAATCTAGGTCGGTATTACCACAGGTGCGAGTTATTAATCGATTTAAATATTTTCTACATCCGTCTTATCTCGACATGACAGTAACTAATGATCTTGCGATGATCTTGCACAGAAAATATGGCGGATGAGGTATATCATAATCTTAACTTATTATCCTAACTATAAATGCGAAAGTGAGTTTGTTTGTTTGTTACTCTTTCACGATATAACGGCTGAACAGATTTGGATGTAATTTGGCACGTGTATAGACCATGGCTTGGATTAGGACATGAGAATAGGATACTTTTTATCTCGACATTCCCACAGAAAGAAATCTTAAATATTCCTTAATAATAATATTAAGTTATTAAGAAAATGCTCTAATTTAACATATATTTTTTCCAAATCATTAACACTACTCGTTTAGACGTGATATCTTCAGTATAAAATCATTAAAAGACGGTTATCGTCGCCTTAATAAAAATGACAGTTCGAAATGGTGACATACGCTACTTGGGAAAGGAATTTGTGTGAAAATTGCTTAACATTATCTATTGCACCATGACCGCACCAAAAAAAGAACAAAATCGATTTAAAAAACTTACCCTTCTCAACAACCGGCTGCGTTTTCTTGTAAAACAGAGAAGAATAAGAGAAGTTATTCCTCATATTCCTCACTAGATTCGGCGGCTGTTTGCCACGAAGCAACACGGCATCCAACTCGGTGTAGTAAGGAAGCAGCTTGTGGTTGAACTCCAGTCTTAGGGTCCTAATAAAACAAATTGGTTTGTCAAACAAAAGCAGTGTCCAGACACATAGTGTCCAGGTATCTCCTGTGCAGATACCAATGCGGTCTGTATTGTCAGATGGTAGGAGATCAGCATACAAATTTCGCAGCACACGCCTCTAACGGCGGATATAATTAAGTAAGTTAAGAATTCCACACCAAAAAAGGTTTATCTAACAAAACCAGTGTCCAGACAACTACCTAGTGTCTAGGTATTTCCTGTGAAGATACCAATGCGGTCGTTAGTGTCTGTATGGTCAGATGGTAGGAGATCAGCATACAAATTTCGCAACACACGCCTCAAACGGCGGATAATATTACGTAAGTTAAGAATTCCACACCAAAAAAAGCATTCACAACGCATATTATACACAATCAACGGTTTTTTTTAGGTGAACGTTTTAGTTTTTGTTATCTACAAGAGTAATCTTTCCCATGTAGTCGTTCATCGTTCATCATTTCTTTAATCAAGTAGCAAACCCAAATGAAACAGCGTTAAATAATATCAACTCGTAAATGTAACGAAAATGTGACTTCCTCCTAGGGTTGCCAACTATACTGTTAAAAACAGTAGTATACTGTTTTTTACTCTAAAATACTGTTTACTGTTCAAAAACATAAAGTATATGAATATACTGTTTTCACTGATAGCCAGAGCAATACCTAAATAAAAGTTTCAACTACGACGTAGAACATCATGCATGCACCAGGGCATGGGCGCGGTGATTCAGCTAGCCTTCATTTCAAAAGTCCCGAAAATTCGAGATATTAACAATCTCGAATTTTCGGGACAGAATACGTAAATAGATATTTGTTTTAAAAATACATTTTAGATACTAGTATTATAGTTAGTTCTGTCACCTCAGTATTCACCGAATGCGTGTTTTCAGTGCATGATGAATGCTAAGTTGTGGTACGATACAAACAGAGCTTCATACATTTAACAAAAAAATTGCTCCTTGTCTCTTTGGTGAAGCTTACGAAGCCTTCAAAATTGGTGCTAAATTGATGGATTGCGCGAGTAGCAAGCACTAATGTATCTACATAAAAATTAAAATACTTACTGTTTATTTTCCCACTCTGACCATAATATACTTTATTTCTTGTACAAAAAGTTGACAACCCTACTTCCTCCTCAAAGTATCGGCTTAGCTTAAAGTTCAAGCTCAAGGAAAATCATATGTTTTTAACTAACGAATTCTTCTAGGCTTTCTCTTTCAAACTGCGCTTTTGTTTAGTGTGTACTATCTACAAAGCCCAAAATGGAATCACGTGTCTCAAGTTTTATGAAATAACACACATTTTAATGGGTTCATATTTTGTTCCAGCTGTTTTAACAGGTTTCGGCCGTTGTATTAATTTAAATTTTTGTAACTAATACAATAAGTACATAATTAGCACTAAAAGTGGATTAATCGGTAGTGATGAATGCAAAGTAACTAGGTATATGTCAAAGATGTCAACTATGTGAAAGACTGAACTAATATCCTTTACAATATTGCTTTTTCTTTTCGTGTGGATAGTGAATAACCTGGTGTCAGAGTTTTAAAGCCGCCCATGGGCTTCTGACTTGGCTTCACATGCCGTCGAGAAATATCATTCAAGCATGCCGGTTTCCTCACGATGTTTAAGTTCACCGTTTTTTATTCAAGTGATAATCCGAAAACTCAGAGGTGCGTGCCTTGGGTTCCAACTCGAGACCTATGACTTGGCAGTCCGAGGGTCGCATCAATCCCCTAGGCTATCACTGAAGATCCTCATTCGTTCAATGACTAAGACATATTATTAGAAAACGATCAATGATCAATTTGATAAAGTAAATCTCTGATGACTATAAACAACAAAAGCAAAGACAACTCACCGTGTTGGCACATTCAGCTGCCGTATCGGTGGGCTGAAGATCCTGGGCGTGTCTCCAACGTACTCCGGCTCTCCTTCCCACAGCAACATCCAGGCCGTAGGGCCCAAAGCCCAGATGCGGACCAGCGCTCCAGGATTGTAAGTCTCGAAAATCGACACTTCAAGTGGGTAGACTGCTTTTTCGAAGGACACTTCTGCCGAAAGTCATATTGTTTGCAACGAGACCTTGCATACCATGTCCAAAAACTTCGTCAATGATAAGAAATGTACCTATTACGTTCTAGTAAGTATAGAAGACCGCACGTCAGTGTAACACTTCGACTTTCAGCTGGCCTAGCGTAGTATGGAGGCTCAATAGAAAAAAATATATACAACCTTAGTTTTTGTTTACCCTAAACCTCTTAAGGGGTTATTGTACTCATCATTATGAACAACTTTCACTATGGGAGCAATGCTGAAATCTCGAAAAAAAAATCTGCTGTTCCCAACATTTATGTTCGTTTAGCTCATGGAATTGTAGGGAACAGCTGATTTATTTATTGATTTTATAAAATGTATGCACGTAAGTCGACCGAACGGCAGTGATAACAAAACCAGTACTTATACGGTGGGCTCATTTAACCGACTTCCAAAAGGAAAAGGTTATCAATTCGGATGTTTATACAGGGTGTCAGGGACATCGACGCGAAAACTGTTATCATGGATTCAGTACATGATTCTGAACGCCTGCCCCTGCCTTGAAATTTTTCGTCGGTTATTAAAAAAAAAACTAAAAGTCAGGGTCCTGTGGAAGTTGCAGAATAGGCAACTAGAGCTCAGTGTCCAAAATGATTGCTTGCATTCGTTTTGTATGAACTTGTTCACGTTTCAGGGCTTCCGAGTCCAGACGGCCAGGACCGTACAAGACTTATGCCCATATAGCTTCATCATCTTTATACTGGGATATAAACACGGAAGAAAGCTATCGTATCGCATGTTGCATGTTCTTGATTACCTTCGAGAAACTGCGTCATCGGCATGATTTTTTCTTTAGAATGGCAGATAGGTAGTTTTAATTAGTAGCGAATGGGATAAATGGTCATTAGTATAATTATCATACTTTACTGCGTTCGCGATTTAGTTTCCAAACATGTAAACAAATATCTATTTCTGAAAAAACAACTTTAAAGCTGACTCGATAAAGTTCAGTTTGCAGCAACTGCAAATATTTTTTGACATTTTTAATTGTAGTAGTCATTCTAAAATGAACTTAATTTACACCAGTTTTAAGTTGATATTTGTTTCAGTAGAAAAAACATAAATTGGAAACAAGGATTTGAATAGGCGTTATGTACCAGTAAACGTGGATGGATAGCAAGTGCAATATTTAATTAACAATATTATTGGAGTCTCTAATAGTATTATTGTTTTTGAAGTATCTGCCTCGTTGGTCCAGTAGTCAGAAGCGTTACGGGGGAGTATGAGCTCTTGGGATCATTTCCCGGGTCAGCCAGTGTTATTGGGTTTTTTCATCTGGAATGTCGTACTAGCAGCCCGGAGTCAAAATTTTGTACCTAGTTGATAGTAATAGGCTCGCCCTCTATTACATGGGACTTAACCATAACTGACGAAATATGGGCGCAGTATAGCTACACCCCTGCCTGGCCCTTCGATGAATACAGATTTTGTTATTATTGAAGTATCAAATAAATATGATTTTATTATAGCTTTGAAATTGCAAATTATATTAAAATGCAGACAGAGAACAGTTTATAACACTTACCTACAAAATCCTGACTGGTGATGGCACTGGCATTTTGTGGCATGTAGTCTTGCTGTGCTGATGGGGCCTCTTCCCACCACGTCCCATAGGTTCTCTAAAAATAATTATGAATGTTTAAAAATTCCATATGAATATGGGAAAAAAATTAGCATTAACCTATTATTGACCATAGCTGGCCTGATTCAGCCAGAGTAGGATATGGCTCAGTTATTCCAAAAAGCTGGTTAAATCTTAGTTTTTTACACTAACACTATGATAATAAATGCTTTTCAACTTATAAATTAAACAGCAATTAAAAATAGGCATTCTTAAAAAATATTTAGAGCATAATTTAATAATCAGTGCAACAATATTTAAATTAAAAAGTTGTTTTATTTTTTTTTCTTTATGACAAGCAATAAAACAAATAAAAATGAAACATAAAATCAGCCAGTGACATTTACAACTTCAAGGCCTCAAAAGTTATTAAAGCCTTGGATAATGTATTGTTTACTTTTAAAAACACACAAACTTGACTTCCCTTCACATGTGAAAGAAAATGGTTAGTTTTAAGTGGTTTAATAATAGAATGCCCTTGATTTTTATTTGCATAAGGAAGTTTGCAGCAGTGCCTTTGTCTGATACTGATAAAAACGACACACCCACTTTCTTAATTTAAGAAAACTTCTTTACAAGATAAAGCTAGGTTAATTACTTAGTTCGTTTTTAGTCCAGCTCTTAAAACCTTAAGAGCTAATAATGAAAACTAAACTAGAGTGAAATTCCTTAGCTTTATTTTCTAAGCTTTTGTTTGCTTTGTTTCCTAAGCTCTTGGTTTCTTTAGAGAAGAAAAAAACACGAAAATGAATGAATATTAGAAAGCACATCCAGGGTACTCTATTTGGGGTCTCCCAATAGAGTAACCCGGATGTGCTTTGTGACCACATTATATGCTAGAGGAGAAATAATACAGTAATGAACTTACTGTACTAGTTGACAGAAGAACCAAGCATGACATGTATTTATTTATAAAAGCCAGGGCTCATAAATATCAATACTTTTTGTTTATCTTATCATAACATTCTAAAAGGACCCATAAAAAAGGACAGCCAGTTTTCTATTATAACCGGTTATTATAATTTATATTATTATAATTATAATATTATTATTAAGAAATATATAGGTACTCAATTAGTTTTTCTTGTATTGGATTCCTGGTCAGAGGGTCGTCCCTCTGAGTAAAATTTTTTTTTTTTTCTTTGCTGTAAATTTATGCTATCAAAGATTAATATTTAAGTATCTAAATAAATAATATAAGTCTTATCTTAGAAATGAATTTCTTAGAATATGACTAGGTAGGTACCTATCAATTTATATTTTGGAAGCCATGGAGGGTACAAATTCCGCGGCAAAACAATACGAAAACAAAATAAAAATAAATTCATAAGTGTAGGAAAATACATCAAAATATAGCTACTTTTACCATTACGAAGGCTTGTGGATAGTCGCCGTAATCAGGAAAATTTGATGGTGGTCCACGAAGATTGAATGCAGTATAAGAAACACTGATTTCACTGCCATACTGAGAACTAAAATCTTCAACATTGTGAACAAACTGCTCTAATATTTGCGGTTCTTTTTCTTCGTCAACATCACTTTCATTTTTAAACCAAAACAAGGAAGATATTACATCTGAACTTTGCATTTTAAGCTATTTTTACCTACTAATTTAGTTATACGTCTCCAGAATTCTTGGTGGAAAAATTCAGGCGAACGAAGATAACAGAGATGCGCGCTCGAATGAATTTGTGAAATAAATGTTTTTTTTATTGACAGCTGACAAACACAACACAACAGAACACAAACAACAAAGTTAATTCTGCAATTTTTATCATTATGATAAAGCTGCAGCAATAGCTAATGGTTGCCACCAGTGGTAACAAGTTGGGCTTTACGAGTTGGGTGGTGGAACCCAGGCAGGCGCTTTACTTTGTGTAAATAATTTCATCACTGCTGCTCTCAAAACAGTGAAGGAAAACATCGTGATCGTCAGGAAACCGGCATGACCTTGAACCAAAAATTCGAAGCCATGTGACATCTATCAACCCGCACTAGTACCGCGTGGTAGATTATAGGCCACTCCCTTTCGAAGAGAGGTAACTTGTGTCTCAGCAGTAGAAACATGGCAAGAAAAGTGATTTTTATATTAAGCAACAACGCAAAATATACACTCACTAGGATATTTATCATCTTCTTTGGTTTTTCACTGATCTTAGATCTAGGTGACTCTGAAAATAATTTCTTATGTAGATTATGTGTATTTTACTGCCCTTTGGTTTATGCTGTGAAATGACCTAAAATCTTGTTAAAATATTACAAGACAGCCAATGAATCTTAGTCTAATTCAGAAGATATGAATTGATTTTCAAGAAAAGAAATCGTGTACGAACCGATCCTCATACAGAAATCGATTCGAATAAAATATCAAGATATTGCAGAATGAAGCTGCTGATGTAAAGTACCATAGATTAAATACTGCAAATTTTTACTTTTATTATTGTATAGACTAAATAGTAATAATTGAGATAATATGTGAGAATATCACTGCTAACTGAAGCAATTTTTAACCTATGGACTTTTTAAAATAAATAATAAAAATAAAATCGTTTATTGACCAAATAAAGAATCTTTACATTTCCTTAAAAGTAATACAAATAAACTATTCCTGATAGTATTGTCATAAAGGAAACATAATTTTAATATTTTTACTTATGGACTCCATACTAGGTCGGGCCTGTCTCATGGAGTCCTTGAGAGTATTTACCAATTTAAAATTTCAGGGTCGATACCGTATTGTGTTTATTACATAATATTTTAAAAATTTAATGTAAAATCAAAATCTTTTAAAAATAAAACAATATCGTGAAACAACTATGGTTTTACGATTATAGAAAGTTAGTGAGTGTATATATCAGGCAAATGTAGGTATTTATACTTTGATGTTTAGCAAGGGTGCGTGCGAGAGAATGAATATGTAGGAGTATATATACGGGGTTTAGGTGGTAGTGTGGGAGTGAAATTGTGATTGAGGATAAGAGTGAGAGAGTGTTTGTGGTAAGTATGTTATGACAATACACGAACGAAGGCTTCTGACTCTGAGTAGGATTGAGTTAAAAGCCATTGTTTAATTATTTTAGTTCATTCAATTTTCTGTCATGGTTGATGCTTGTCAATAAAAATGGCAGCGGGACCAATCGCCGAAAGAAATCAAGGTATTTATTGATTCAAATATTTATTCGAACTATCCCGATAATCTATGATACTAAAATAATTATTGGTATTTTAGCAAAAAACCAAATACACTTTCCTTTTTATGTGAAATACATAATCAAACTTTTTGAGGTTAAGTATCGTTTTGAAGTCTCCGTTTACTAACCGAAATTTCTTCTATGTGGCTGTTTTTGATTGTAAATAGGTGAATAACTTTAATTGTTGTCATTCGTTTGCCCTAGTTAGTAATTTCAGTATGTTTCGTAGGATTTAACGAGATTATTTTTAACACTTTCAGATGCTACGATTTACGTTGGTGGTTTGGACGACAGAGTCACAGAAAGCTTATTATGGGAGCTGTTTGTACAAGCTGGACCTGTGGGTATGTATTAAAATGAACAAGAACCTAGAAAACTGCAGCAGCTCTTTTAACGAATCAATTTTGATTTTGAAAACTTTTTTGCTACATTTTCTATACGCCTAATAAAGTAACCAACATTAAACTGTCACCATGATTATCTAGGTCAACTAATCTCTAAATAATAAGTACAGAACCCAGCATAAATGTAAAACTAAGAATTATCTTATTTGACATATTAAAATGGTAGATCCTAACCAACTACAATAGATTTTATTAGAATCAAGATGATCTTGCTAAAACTCATGTTTCATTGCAGTGAACGTCCACATGCCAAAAGACAGAGTAACTCAAACTCATCAAGGGTATGGATTTGTGGAGTTTATGGGTGAGGAGGATGCTGATTATGCCATAAAGGTATGTGTTTTTAAATTTCCATGCATTCAGTCTTGTGCCTGTCTAAAACCTAGAGCAAAACAAGGTACAGACATCTACACAGTACTACATTTTGTTGAGATTGTTTTGTCTATGGACTCAGGTCATCATTGTTCTGTTGTATAAAAGAGGTGTTCTCTCACATTAAAACAATCATGGCTCTACACCTACACATCACTTAATAGCTCCTATGTATGTGAAAAATGAATATAACTAACAGAATACTCTAATAGTCTGTAATACCATCCTAATTTGTTACAGTTAACATAACAAGCAGTTCATTTCATACAAATTCTGTTGCACTTTGGATTTTATCTCATACATAGTATCTTTTCATACCCTGCAAAATATGCTCAAAGCATTATTCTTCTATAAATACAAATTAATTTATTACCAACCTGCACTGGGCCCGCATGGTGGATTATAGCCTATTGCCTCTCGAAGAAAGGAGACCTGTGCAGCACTGGGAGCATTATAGGCTGAATATGTATGTGTAAACACAAAATTATGACAAATTTCTTTCTATATTTTTTCCAGGTGATGAATATGATAAAGTTATATGGTAAACCAGTAAGGGTAAATAAGGCATCAGCTCATCAGAAGAATCTGGATGTAGGAGCCAATGTGTTCATAGGAAACTTGGATCCAGAAGTGGATGAAAAGCTGCTGTACGACACTTTCTCTGCATTCGGTGTTATATTGCAGACTCCTAAGGTAAAAATTCTGAAGATTTAAGTATATTTTTATATTTGCATACCCACTTCGCAACAGAGGATACATTAAAGTTATGTTTCTTACTTTTATAAGTGGGTATAATAATGCTTTACTTACAAACATACATATTTTCAAGTGAATTTGTGTGCACATAAGTTTTGCTACATTCATAATAATATATATATTTCTCAACGGTATGTGAAGCCAAGTCAGAGGCCCATGGGTGGCTTTAAAACTGATACCAGGTTAGTCACTAACATGAAAAGAAGAAGATAATAATAATTATTAAACTAATATTGAGGGGTCATTGTACTCATCATTATGAACAACTTTCACTATGGGACCAAGCCTGAAATCGCGAAAAAAGTCAGCTGTTCCCTACTTTTATGTTTGCCTCGCTCGTCAATATGTATTGTTTTTTTTTTTTTCGCGATTTCGGGCTGGGTCCCATAGTGAAAGTTGTTCATAATGATCCCTCAAGAGGATGCAAACGAATTAAATTTTACCTTGTATTTGTACCAATGTGTCTTTTCAATTAATGTGTACTTTCTAAGTTTATCCTGGACATAATGTGAGGAAATCTGAACTTATAGTTAATATAAGTCTGAAATTACCAACCTGTCTTGAGCAAGTGTGGTGATCAATGTTTGTGCCTTCTTTGTATGAGAAGATGCATTTGCCCTGCAGTGGGACAATAATGGCCTGTTCACACGTACCACGACCACACCACATCTCAGCACCACATTTATTTTTATTTATTAAACTTTTTATTGTACAACACTTATAAAAAAGGATCAGAGTAATGTGAAAAAAAAAGAGAAAAATCATTTTAGGCAAACCAAAGTTGCACATTGCTCTTCCATTAATCTAAAAAAATGCATTTATATCTTGCAGGTTATGAGAGACCCTGAGACTGGCAACTCCAAGGCATTTGCCTTCATAAACTTCGCATCGTTCGAGGCATCTGACGCGGCGATAGAAGCTATGAATAACCAGTACCTCTGCAACAGACCTATTTCTGTGTCGTATGCGTTTAAGAAGGATGTCAAGGGAGAGCGGCATGGATCTGCTGCTGAAAGGTTTGTAGACATAACATACTTGGTTTTTATTCTTGTGTAATTATAGGCTACTAGCTTCTGCCCCCGACTTCTTCCACGTGATTTTTCAGCCACCACATCGCATCCCATCGCCCGCCCGCGCTATTACTTTGTTTTCTCTTTGCATTCTTTCTGACTTTTTTTCTTTTTGCTTGGCTCCTAAGTATCATACCGTGATCTTAAATAACCTATAACCTTCATCAAGAATTCGACTATAAAATTCAAAAAGATTTTTTTCAAATGCGACTGGCAGTTCTGGAGATGACCTACATACCAACTTACAAACAACAAATTTTAACTCTTTAGAATATTATTAGTGTAGACGTAGAATGTTCTCTTTCGAAAGATAATAATTTATTATGCAGCAACATACAGACCAGAATTTGGGTTTTGGGTTAGCCAGCCATTTTGGCCAGCTTCACAGCAGCTTATTATTAGGCTTGTCTGCTACAATATTTCCAACCAATAAAGCTCTTACAAGTCATAATTTACAATGGCGACCAACCAGATTAGCGCGAATACATAAAGCTGGAAGAGTCTTAGAGAAATTATTTTATTATCTTGGAACTAACAAAATAATGGATTGGATTTTCATATACGTCTTGTTTCTTTCACAGGTTACTCGCCGCCCAAAACCCGCTATCCCACGCGGACCGTCCTCACCAACTGTTCGCGGACGCGCCGCCCACGATGCTGGGCCCCGTGCTCATGGCCCCGCCGCCGCCGCCCGCGCCGTCGCCGATGCCGCCACAAGGGCCGCCCATGAACGCTCGACCACCGCCACCACTACCGATGTCGGCGCCACCACCGCCCCCAAGTTCCATGCCACCACCTGGCCCCCCGCCCCCTCCCGGCCCCCCACCACCGCCGCCACCATTCCACCACTTCCCCCCACCTCCGTTCGGACCCCCAGGCTTCGGCCCCCCGCCCCCGCCGGGGTCCAGACCGCCGCCCCCCTGGCGCCCCCCCCCGCCGTCCTTCAGGCCGCAGTTCCCGCCCCGCGGCCCACCTCCGTTTGGACACCCCCCGTTCCCGCCACACCCGCCTGAACCAAATTATAATTATTAAGTGTAATTGAATAGTGTAATTCTCATGACTGTTTTGTATTCCTTCCTTTTTGGAATGGAGAATAAAGTTTATTTTACAATTAATGTATTAAAATAATTTCTCATCACATTACCAAATGTTACCAATTCCATTATGTTGACTGTTATACATAAATTCAAGCTATCACAGACCAGGTATTAATACCGGTTACCGAAACAAAAATGACCTATATCTACACGTGCCGTTGGCATTAGTTAAAGGGCGCACATCGCCTGTGTGAGTGTGTAACTGGTATTAAAACGGTAATCTAATAGAGGTCACGTTTCTTTTTCTTGGTTACCCAGATAGCGGTAACCTTAGTCGTAGAAGTAACCAAAATTCTTCGACACCTGTACCGTAAAGGCTTGTGCAGACTAGCGCGACGCGACTCAAACAATGCAATTTCTAAGAAAACTACGGTATAACAATAACCGGCGTCGCGACGCGCGACAAGTCGCGCTGGTCTGCACAAACCTTAATTTATAAAGGTTTTCGGTCCCTGTCACAGACACATTCAAGACTCAATGGTGTCCTAGACTGTGCCATGACCCCCATAAATCCATCAATTATACGACATAAAATTCACTAAAAATTACTAAGGATTTAATTAGGATGCGAGTGGGATACGCTGTCCCCACAAATCCATCGTATCGCTTTTCCGTGGAGGTGTTTGGCGATGTAATATGCCTGTTAATAATGTAATAAGCCGATACGTCATTATAAAGAATAATAAAAATATTGTACGCATTTGATATTTGTTTTATAATAAAATACAGATTATAAACAGTGGAGCATGGGGGTCGCGAAAAATATTTCACATTATGGGGGTTGCGTCATGAAAAAGGTTGAAAAACACTGGTTTAGAAGATATAATGAGTACGATTTTAAGGTATAGTCCAAGAGCTAGATCGAAGATTTTTCGTAAACTCTTCGATCTAGCTGTTGGACTTATACCTTATAGAGAAAACAGATCTTCGCTAGGTGCCCGAGCTCTTGAGATTCAATTAGGCCAAGTTGGGGAGATGCTCCCCAGATCGGTCACCCAACCCTTATAACTTTTGAACCAGTAACCGACAAATTCTGATATTTGGCGACAAATAACCGACTAGATATAATTGTTATCAAAATTAAAATTCCTGATGGTGGCCATGCCAGTGTCAGTCACACGTCCTAGACTAAGTATATACAACATGAGTCAACTAACTTTAAAGAAAGATCTCAATAAGTTATAGATAATACAGCTCCTAGGTTTGGTTCCTAGTAAAATCAGCTCTCAGCATTTCTTGCTTAGGTACATTTTCAGTAGAAGTAAGGTAGTCGCTCCATGCAAAATTTAGTTTTCAGCTACATTTGGTTACGACTGACAGACGATGGTGATCATTTCGCAGCAAAAAAAAGAGCACTGTTAACGTCCCAAAAGCAACTGTGTGTCTTGAAATCGTATATTAATCTGGGAGATAATTGTATCTTTACTCGGAGATACGTTATCATACCTACAAAGTAGTAAGTGTGTAGGTACCTAAAGGCTTGTGCAGACCAGCGCGACTTGTCGCGCGACGCGACACCGGTTATTGTTATACTGTGAAGTTTTCTTAGAAATTGTATTGTTCGTGTCGCGTCGCGCGACAAGTCGCGCTGGTCTGCACAAGCCTTAATTCGCAAAACTTCAACATAGCAATCACCTGAAACTTTTATCACGATTGTAATTCTTTTCAGTACTGAATCAAACCTGTGACCCGTCGGTAAAGCTTGTCCACTCGGAAATGACGCGTGCCACTATTTTACACACGGTAATGCGGTAGTGGGGCGCGTCATTTCAGAGTGCAACAATAGCTTGTTGCACTCTGAAATGACGCGCCCTACTTCAAAAAGCCAGCCTTTTGTCCAAATATTTGAGATACCCAAAAGTAAAACAACGGTGCCACATTTTCCATATTCAAATAGGTAATTTAATTGAAAACCCATTCAACTATAAACAAAATTCACACACGTGAACCAAATATCATTTTAAAACATACTTACAACACTAATCGAAAACTCACTGGGCTGTTTACAAAAGATACAAAACTGCCACAGTCACTGGGTGCCTAGTTACATTATTTATTCTGCTGAACAACTTCATTTGTCGTCGGAAATATCGACGAGACGGCAGGATAGGTCCGGTAATAGCGAAATATCTGTAGCACTGCATACGGGAGCCATGCATGTGATTCTGCCTGCTGACATATTCTTATTGGATGTCCGGTCCACACAGTCTGGACGCACGCTGGAAGCTCAACCGTTATAAAAATATTATTGTATTTGCTAAGCATTTTTGTATTGTCTAGGGTTCAGGAAAGGAGCAATTATTTGAAGTTATTGCTGTAGAAGTGCATTCGATATTTTTCGCTTTCGTTCGTTCAAGTGGTGTTGTGAAAATGGAATTTATGAACAGAGCGAATCAACTACCTACCTAGCTGAATAAAATTGTTGGTAATGGCGGTGAAATGGATAATAGCCTGTTTCGTTTTTTTTTTGTTTTTATACACAACGGCTCTTGGCTTTCATCTCAACTGATCGTAAGTGATTATCAGGCCGAAGGTGGAAGTGAGCTTCACCAGGAATCTTCAACTATAGAGGAACTGGCTAATATCTTATAACTGCCGATACACAATAATGCTGTTAACATTGTTGTTATGGCGACAGACTTAGATAAGACGGGGGTAGCTAACCAGCTGGAATAAGCACAAGCGCTACCAACAACCAAACCGAGCTGAAAATTTTGCCCCTGCTGGTAATCGAACCCCCGGACCTCTGGTTCTGAGACAGGTGGTGTTACCACAAGACCACAGAGGCGGTTAAGATTTTAAGGATGGTTGCTCAAACTTCAGCGATTTTACATACTTGCCAGCCTAATACCTACTGATGTTACCTAAGCCACAGTACCTACTTATGTACTGTGCCTACGTACCTACCTCTAGGTGGTAGGCAACACCATGTTCGGCAATCAAACTTTAAGTTTTTATTCAGCTTAACTCAATGGAATGAATATTGTCGGGTGAGTCTCACTATTCCTATTACCCATTGCAATGGTAATACTGAGACTGCACTTTTTTTGTCAAATCAGTCTCACTATACCCATTGACTTAAGAAACGACGAACGGACCCGGGAGTGAGACTCATGTCCTCACAAAATGTTTCCGTATTCCCAACTAGAGCGTTTTTTTAAACGCCTGGTAAAAAATCAAAATCGACGATATCCTACAGAAAATGGCTACAACAAGACTTAATTAAACTTTATCACAAAAACAACTGTCAAAGCAGAGTGTAACAGATAGTACGTATCAAATAACGTATCGTAGACATTTTTATAATATTTATATAGACATTTTGTCAATAGATTAATTATGAAAATAATAATCTAGTGGTCAGACCGAGGGGTGCATGGCGAAGAAAATTATTGAAATAAACAAGCGGTTTCTTGGTCGCGCATAGTCGCGGTATAAAAACGCAACGGGAATAGAGATACAAGTAGTATTACCGTCAATGGGAAAACTCAATGGGAATAGTGAGACCCACCCGTATTGTCAGCTAGGCAATTTCCCGATGTCCCTTCAAATCTTTACACTAATAGCTACAACAACACAGCTATCTACCTACTTTCATCAACAAAAATGACCTATGCTGCCGTCAAATTGCGAGGTAAATCCGACGTGCATCGTTCCGCGCACTGCGATAATGGCCGTCCAACACTGACACGGAATAGATAAAAAAAGAAGTGCTCATTTCATGTAATTTTGTATACTTATTATACTTTCCCCAGACCCCAGGGTCCCCGGCTTTGTCAAAAACATTTCAATAATAATAAATTTATTTCTCACTATGGTGAAAAATAAATACTTATGTACTTACTTAACTTTAAATATACCTACTGTGGTACACTCCGCCCGTCCATCCGTCTAACATAGACATAGGTGGTGTCTAAGCTAGACGCATTACGATTAGTCCGATTTGTAACCTAGAGCTCCATTTCTCCATACCCCATGACCACTAAGGATTAAAAACATCGTTAAGTCCGAAAATGAAACACAAATATTTGCATCATTCGTTACGTGTGTGTTTCAAAAGGATTATAGTTGGAATTAATAAGCTTTGCCCTGTTGTTTTAGGGTGGACTAAAATATTAAACGATATAACAAATTCCTATGAAAGTTTTGATTATATTTCTGGATTTAGATCTGGTTCAGAGAATATCTACGGATAGTTACAATTTATTTGCAATATTGTGGGTAGTTCGTAATTGGTCATTCGTTCTGGCTATTTTAATATACATAGATAAGTACCTATCCTAAAACAGCTCATAACTAAGGACTTCGGCTGAGTTTTGTACCTACTTAGGTAGGTACTACCTACTTATGACCGTTTTCACTAACATTAGGCGGCACTCGGCGCCGGAAGTTAAAAATCCAACAGCGTGCTTTATTTTAGGCATTCATTCAGGTGTCGCCGTTGCCTAGGTTTTGTGAAAACGTACCTACATTTATTTATTTATTTATAAAGGTACACCAACAGCTTCTGTATATTGATATCAGTACTTTATGTAAAAATAGCCTCGGACTTATACAAATAAATTATGGCAAAATACTTCTTAATCTTAAGATTAATAACATAATGGAAAATAAGTGTACAGAACAATATTGCAATTTTAACCACTTAGGTACATAAGACTGCCTCAAAGAGATGTCAGCACCAACCGACGGGGTCGAAAAACCAATGCCTGCTGGGGTTGCGGGTTTGTACGAAAGGGATATCGCGGCCCCGGCACACAGGCAACGGAAGGAACACGGGTGGGTTTTAGTCAGTAAAAGTCTGACACACCCTCTCACACCCTCTCGCTCTGCCCAGAGCGGGAGAAGTCATTTGATGATTTCCCATCCTGAAAAAAAAAAAAAAAGGTACATTAGACTAAGATATAAATGATATAAACTGAAATAAAAATGAGATCCTAAAGGAAAATATAGTTTCTAAATTAAATTATAAAAAGGTGAAGAGTTTCCAAAATATTGGTAGCTACTAACATAACAAATTTAGCGATAGCGATTTTCGGTACTTCAGTATTTTGGCTCTTGGCATTAGCATAACAATAGCGAAAAAAACTCGCATACTGTTTACCACTCAAAAAAAAAAAAAAAACTGTTTACATTCTTTAACTCTATACCCTCCTATGTATCATGTTCTATAAAGGGACACATAAACTCTGACTTGTACCAGAACCTAGCAACCGACCTAAAATCTGAATACCAGGTCGTTTTTCCTTGTTAGTGTGACGATTCATCGTGACAGACTCGCAACTTATCATCTTTAGTAACGATACAATTCACAATATTCAAGTATAAGTTAGGTTTCCTTTTTTGTTATAAAAAAACTGGAAACAAAGGCTGTTGAATAGGTACCTTATAAAGTAACAACAGTTTAAGCTAGGTAGTTAAACTTAATATTAAGGCCAAAAATAATTTGAAACAGTGTCCATGGAGTTTCTTGCCTGTTCTTGTCCATAGGTACCTACTTCGCTTTGGAATGGGCAACTAGTTCATAATATTTCTGATTGACCGACTCGTTGACAATTCAAAAGTGCCTGTAATTAAAATACTTAAATAATTTAATTGAAATAATTTTTTTAAGTTTTGAGGTTACGAAAAACATCGTGAAGAAATCATTCCTGAAATCACAACACATCCCAGAAAACAGGCTGATTATGTACTGCTCGTTCCTTTTCGATAGGTAGGTAGGTACTGTAAAGGCTTTAGTCCCTAAGGTTTTAGAATGCAACCGCGAGTTCAGATAGATGGCTTGAATATGAGACAAAAATTTGATTTATAATTAGAATAGAAAAAAGAGTAGACGAATAATTATCATAAGGTTGAACTATAAAGTGTTTCATTTGTCCCGGTACCGTAGTCTACACTACCTACATATCTGTTTATATATGAATAAGGCCTTTTTCTCTGAGGTTAGTAGTTAAAATTACGTTTTACCTGTAATTGCACTACTAGGCATGTGGGTGTTTCCATATTATATCTACTTATAGAACCTACCATTACACCCATTTGATTCAGTTTTTAGTTTCGCTCTACAAAAATAATATTGCTTCAATATTTTCTTCCTATCCATTAGCTAGACAAGTTTGCTCCCAATATCATCCTACTCTATAATATTATAACAAAGAGATACCTACCTACGTTAGTTCGTTTAATACAGAAACCGTTTTTCCTTTGTGAATCTCACAATGACGATATCAGATCGGATCTCATACTCAAATGGAGGATTACTTATAAATGTAAGTAAGTAACATTTTCGATTCACATAAAATATTACTTTCAATATACCTACCTATCTTTACTAATATTACCTACCGATGATGTGTGTCAGCAGTACTTATACGAGTATACCTAATCATTCGCTTAAGTATGTAGGTACAATATAAGTAATGTATGTAGTCAGATAAGAAAGATGAATACAAAGGAGGAATTATATGATTTGTAATAGAGTACTACGTAGACAAACTACATATTAGCAAGCTATACATTTTCAGTTAACGCTGATTTCGCATTGTATATATAGGATTTCCGCACAATAACAGGTCAGCTTATACTGGAAATGTACAGCTTGAGCAGCCGTGTGTACCTTCCTAATGTTGGATTTTTCACTTTCAGGGTTGTGCATGTAAGGACCAGGCCCGGGTCTACGGCGCGTTGTGTTCCTCAAAGAGATGTCAACACCAACTGACGGGGTCCGTTAGGGCCAATGCCTGCCAGGGTTGCGAGTTTATCCGAAAGGGATATCGTGGCCCCGGCACACAGGCAACGGAAGGAACACAGTGGGTTTTAGTCAGTAAAAGTCTGATACGCCCTCCCGCTCCGGTCAGAGCGGGAGAAGTTATTTAATAATTTACCACCCAAAAATAAAGAAAGAACCCTGAATCCGTGGTAACACAGATAGGTAGCGATTGCCTAATTTATTTAGATGATCCGTAAATCAGGCTCCTCCTACCACCTTTCTACACCTTTCTCGATTTAGCATTTTATCAACATTGTGCATTTTATTGACCAGTGCCTGTAATATTATTTTGAGATATATAAATGTTTATGATTATAATTGCCTGCCCCTCCACTGCTTGTTGCATACACATTTCAAATGGTTGTATAGACATTTTTCAAATAGTTGTAATTATAGACATTATTGTGGTCGGGTGAGCAGTTTTAAATTAGGCTACGCTTTGGAATGGGCATCTAGCTTCATTTAACTGACTGACCAACCCCTTGAAAATTCAAAAGTGCTTGTAATTGGTTTATTTGAAATAAAGATTTGAGTTTGAGACGATATAAATCTACCTATCTATGTACCTAATTGTGTGTTACTACGGATTCCGAAATCCTTAAAAATTTGGCCGTGTTTTTTGTCGGATAGATAACAATTATGGTCACGTTTCGTGTAATTTAGCAATGTAATACCTACTGAATGTAAGTAAGTTAGTACGTGTGTCGTGTAGGTAATTATTAAAAGAAAATGTTCGGTCAGAGATATTTCATTTTTCCAGTCGATTACTTCAAGTTCACGAGATTCCGTCAAACTAAGTTATTGAATAGCGCTCAGATAATTAATGGCTTAGTTCGCACTTAAGTGTGAGATGAGAATATCTAAGTGCTATTGAAAATATTGGGAGAAAGTTTAGGTTAAGGTTCTATGAAAGTGATTGGTGGGCGTTTATTGTAACTGAAAGCCCTCACTTAGAGCATTCATAATAAGTTATAAAGAATAAAGAATAATTTATTGTATAAAAAATTACATTCGAATGCGTTGATTCCTGGAACTCACACTAGGATTCCCTGTGTCGATATCGTGAGATCCAGGCTCCTTCGTTCCGTTTACAGTTAATGCTATACATGTACCTAATAGAATATATATACATTACAATAAATTTAATAATTTCATATAATCTAAGTACTCGTAATCTACTAGAGAAGGAATATACAATAAAAACTAATACACAAAGAAAACAGTAGATAACCAAGTATGTATGTTTGCTGTGTGTGATTGTGATGGTGTGTGTATGTGTGAAATGGTGTGTTTGTGTGGGTGTGAGAATTAAGATAGTTGTGTTGTTGAAAGTTTGTCCGAATGTTATACCTGCGGATTTATATAAATATGGGGATGTATGTGAATAAGTTATCAAACCATAAACGTTTTACAGATTTGAAAATATAGGTGTGTACCTACTATAAGGAATCCGGGTTCTCTATTATCGGCGGGGTAATAGTGTAACACACTAACAGTAGCAATGGGTTTCATTTTGGCAGTTCAACAACATAAATTACGTTATTTACGTTGTTGAGTAGACAAATCTTTCGAACATATGAAGCAATGGTTTAGCAATATACTTCAAAATCATTCAGATTGTGATTGAAATCGTGATAAGTATGCAAATAGGGTGCGGGTCGGATAAATAAAAGATATACTTATTTAGTGTTAAACTCGTACTTAATTATTCAAATAAAATCAATCTAGGTAAGTATATCATTTTACTTATCTATCTTTCCGTGACATCACTGCGGGCCTTATCAGAATACCAGCGCTGCGACATTATTTTTTTTAAATGTCGCAGTATCATACTGAGATAGGAGCGTTTTGGCCTCGTACAGGACTGCTTTAAGTTTAAATTTTACTTTGTTTTTTATTTATGATTAGTATGTTTTTAGTTTAATTTGTGATTTCCCGTGCGAGTCTCAATAAATACTTTTTCTTTCTTTCTTTTCTTTTACATGACGACGAGTACTGTAAAGCTCTGCAAGCTGATTCTCTATTGTTTTCTATCTTCTAAATACGATGTGGAATATCTTCTAAATCATATGGAAGGAATCATGGTAATCATGTTGCGCTGAACCTAAATAAATTGGGATATGTGCAGGACTATGTAAAATATTATATTTGTATCAAAAGTATTTTCTAAGCTAGTTGGTTGTTCCATAGAGAAGTCTTGAAACTACTCTAAACTTTTTACATTTTTCATTTGCAGGTAATCTACGACAAAACGTCCCTATGGTATTTAACTGTCTCCTTTACCTTATTTAAAGAATATTCTCGGTCGAGCACATTGACCTTTGAAAATCAAATTTAACTCGTGAAACAACACTATATTGTTCAGTCATGCGATATTTTATAAATTTAAATTCCAATTAAAATACCTATTCATAGCTCTTGAGTTTGTTTTGATGAAACTCGAGTCTGGCTGAATAATTGACGTCTTGAAACGTCACGAAATGACGACGGTAAATAAAATAAAGTTAATAAAAGTCGAGTGTCTATGGTACCACAGACACTCAAGCAAAAGGACGACGAATTCAAATTATTTGTTGTAAAATAAGAGATTTATCTTTGCGGACAAAAATAATAACAAAACCATAACTTGAGGAAAAACTGAGTTTTGAAATAAGTATCTCAAGGCAGAGAGGACTACCTACAGACTAAAAAAATCTACCTAATAAAATGAATGGAGGAGACGACCTATTTTCTCTCTGTGTAAGCCGTACATGAATAGATTTGATCGAATACGGACTTTTGAACTTTCGGTTTTGCCATTTCCTGTCTTCGGAAAACTCAAACGCGAAAGAAAAATCACGTATCGTTTATCAAACCAGGTACAGAACACACTTAACTTAAAAGTGCCACCATAAAACCTAGTACACACACAACACAAAACTATAAATTTTAAGCTATCATCAAAGTCGAATGAAGACACCAATGAGAGACCATAACTCTATCGTTAGGTACTTTATGACCGCTGTACAGTCACGTACAAAAAGATAGATAGACTAAAATGCTTATTCGGTAATATAAAGGACAGAGTATCAGAAGGTACAAGTTAGGTAACACGCTGATAAAAATTAAAACTGATTTTCTTGGAAACTGTACATTCAAAGTTGGAATACCTATGATTCAATCAATAATTTCATGTGTTCGAATATACTTTGTGCACATTACTTCATAATATGTTATAGTTTGACCGGGATCGCTGTTCCCCGACTTAGGTCCTATGTCCGTGGTGAGACGAGGGAGCAGTGCAGGTTGCTCATTAATCAACGCTCACGGCACGCGTCGTCCCTCCCGCTGCTCATTCATCAACGCTGCCCTCCACCTCGCTGCGCATTCCTCAGGCGCCGAACAGCGGCTTTGGTCAAACTATAATCGAGAGAATTTAGTATAATGTGAATAGAAGTCTGAAAGAGGCATTGTGGCTAAGAAGTTGTGTGGAAATCGATTATCGCTGGTATGGACATAACAATGGGGAGGAATGAGGGCATAGCGTGTAAGAGAGGTTTTGAGTATGAATGACTTTAATAAGAGAGAATGATGAATGAAACGATGCATGGATTGTATAAAAGATGGTATGGCTAGATAAGAGGTAAAAATTGAGGTGATGTCTGATAAAGATGTCCTATGCATTTGGAACAAGAGACCACACATACATTTTGATTAGGTAATCTAGGGACTATGGGAAAAGTTCTTTATTAAATATCTCTACGTGTAGATATGTTTCCGCACTTGCCTGTACAACAGATATCGAGAATATCGGCGAAAGCAGACTTCAACTATATCATATTTGGACGTTAAAACTTTTTCATTGCCTCCGAGATGAGATATTGCTTCACCAGTTTTAGTTTTGCGAGATTCGGGAAATATTTCTAGTAGTTATGATGGTATTTTATTTATCGATTTAGACGCTGAGTGGGTGATTCTGTACTGGTGTTTTTAATTTAATTTAATGTTAGCCAGTTGCTGTGGTATATGGGTAGATACTGGTAACTTATATGCTGAAACATCTGTTAAAATACGTCGTTGTATCTGTGAGACTGCCACGTCATAGGTCTCGAGTTCGAACCCAAGACACGCACCTCTGACTTTTTGGATTCATGTGCGTATTGTATACTATCACTTGCATCAAAAACGGTGAAGGAAAACATTGTGAGGAAACCGGCATGCCTTTTTTTTTTTTTTGAGGGTTGGAAATTATCAAATAACTTCTCCCGCTCTGGTCGGAGCGGGAGGGTGTGTTAGACTTTTACTGACTAAAACCCACCCGTGTTCCTTCCGTTGCCCATGTGCCGGGGCCGCAATATCCCTTTCGGACAAACTAGCAATCCCGGCAGGCATTGGTCCTTACGGACCCCGGCAGTTGGTCAGCACCATCTACATCTCTTTGAGGCGCGCGTGGAACACAACGCGCCGTAGACCCGGGCTTTTTCCTAATCGGACGGCGAGCTACCCATTGCTTACCGCCCGCAAGCCCACGCATACGGTGGCCGGAAGTCGGCTCGTGACTCCCGACGTCCGGGGCGTCTCCTGCGGTGACTAGGGGCGCGAGGGCGCGAATCTTGCCTCTCCCTCACGCGCTCCGCCTCCTCCTTCGCGAGCATTACTGCTTCGCACAAGGAAGTGACGGCCTCCCATGCACTCTCGCTCTGGACCATGGCCTGAATCAGGGCCGGACGCGAGAGATCGCCGCCGCCGATCGCCTCCGTGAGGGCACGGCGGTGCTCTGCCCAGGCAGGACAGACCTCCACCGTATGCTCCACCGCGTCCTCCGGGCGATCCACACAGTGGTGACACCTCGGCGTTTCCTCCCGCCTTATGCGGAACGGGAACCTCCCGAAACAGCCGTGTCCGGTGAGGACCTGCGTCAGGCGGAAAGTGAGGACGCCGTGGCGCCTCTCTAGCCACTCTTCAAAGAACTTATCGCCACAATTGTGGCGTGCCCAGCGCTGGGTTGCGACAATCGCACTCTCCATGCCGCCATGAGATCCCACCGGAGCTCTGTCCGCTGTGCCGTGATTTCTCGCGACAGCGGAGTTACGCCCCGGAGTTTCGCCTCCTCGCGCCACTCCCAGATGTGCGCGAGGACTTTTGCCGGCTCGCCGCCTCACGGGAGACCGTGCGGTATCCTCTGACCAGCCTAATGGCCATGACCCTTTGGGACGCGTTCAATCGGCGGGCTGGTCGCAGCCTTAAAGAACGCGCCCACACCGGTGCCCCGTAAAGGGCCATGGACCGCACGATCCCCGCGTAGAGCCTCCGGCAGGAGGCGTTTGGACCCCCTAGATTGGGCAGAAGCCGCATCAAAGCAGCCCCAGCACTCTCCAGTTTGGGAACCAAACGTCGGAAGTGCTCAACGAAGTTCCGCCGGCTGTCGAGGACAAGTCATGGGCCTTTTTTTTTGTTTTTTTTTTTTTTTGGATGGGAAATCATCAAATGACTTCTCCCGCTCTGGGCAGAGCGAGAGGGTGTGTCAGACTTTTACTGACTAAAACCCACCCGTGTTCCTTCCGTTGCCTGTGTGCCGGGGCCGCGTTATCCCTTTCGGACAAACCCGCAACCCCAGCAGGCATTGGTCTTTCGACCCCGTCGGTTGGTGCTGACATCTCTTTGAGGCGCGCGTGGAACACAACGCGCCGTCGACACGGGCCTGCTATCTAATTACGCAACACATTTTCGATTTGCAATTGAGTCAAATTGGTTTCGTTTGACTAGAATTGCTTTCAATTTATAACTTTTGAAAGCAATTCTAGTCAAACGAAACCAATTTGACTCAATTGCAAATCGAAAATGTGTTGCGTAATTAGATAGCTAGTCCTTATCGGACGGCGAGCTGCCCATTGCTCACCGTCCGCAAGCCCGCGCCTACGGTGGCCGGAAGTCGGCTCTGGACTCCCGACGCCCGGGGCGTCTCCTGCGGCGACTAGGGCCGCGAGGGCGTGCAGCTTGCATCTCCCTCGCGCGCTCCGCCTCCTCCTTCGCGAGCATAACTGCTTCGCAGAAGGAGGTGACGGCCTCCCATGCACTCTCGCTCCGAACCATGGCCTGAACCAGGGCCGGACGCGAGAGATCGCCGCCGCCGATCGCCTCCGTGAGGACACGGCGGTGCTCCGCCCAAGCCGGGCAGACCTCCACCGTATGCTCCACCGTGTCCTCCGGGCGATCCACACAGTGGTGACACCCGGGCGTTTCCTCCCGCCTTACACGGAACAGGAACCTCCCGAAACAACCGTGTCCGGTGAGGACCTGCGTCAGGCGGAAGGTGAGGACGCCGTGGCGCCTCTCTAGCCACTCTTCAAAGAACTTATCGCCACAATTGTGGCGTGCCCAGCGCTGGGTTGCGACAATCGCACTCTCCATGCCGCCATGAGATCCCACCGGAGCTCTGTCCGCTGTGCCGTGATTTCTCGCGACAGCGGAGTTACGCCCCGGAGTTTCGCCTCCTCGCGCCACTCCCAGATGTGCGCGAGGACTTTTGCCGGCTCGCCGCCTCACGGGAGACCGTGCGGTATCCTCTGACCAGCCTAATGGCCATGACCCTTTGGGACGCGTTCAATCGGCGGGCTGGTCGCAGCCTTAAAGAACGCGCCCACACCGGTGCCCCGTAAAGGGCCATGGACCGCACGATCCCCGCGTAGAGCCTCCGGCAGGAGGCGTTTGGACCCCCTAGATTGGGCAGAAGCCGCATCAAAGCAGCCCCAGCACTCTCCAGTTTGGGAACCAAACGTCGGAAGTGCTCAACGAAGTTCCGCCGGCTGTCGAGGACAAGTCATGGGCCTGTAATTTCATTGGTGAAAAGATGTTGTTTTTTTTTAAATCCAAAAGTGGTTTCTAAGATTTAGCCAAAACGGCTACATTAAATTGATGAACTCGCAAAAAAATTGTTTTGCCTCTGGAACATTATCGACAGCTTCTAATAATATTTATAAAAGTTTACATATTCTATGCTTAGAGGGCAGCACTAATATTAGCGACCTTAGCGACGCTTACAATACCATCCTATAATTTTCCGGAGTAGTGAGAGACACAAGTCTCTAACTTGTGTGGAGTGAGAGAGACAATAATAAATTATGTAATTAGCACCGTACTAGGCCTTGAGGCCGTGTCGTGGTTTTTAATTAGGTGCGTCACTTACTATGGTAATAAGTTAACGCCTACGGTAACTGGAAATAATTATTTTACGTGAATTTGTGTTTATTTCTAAGAAAATATTACGCTTTTTTTTGCTGAAAAGTTAATATTTTCTTTAACATCACACGATATCACACTTGTATACTCCAAAGCAAAGGGAAATGACAATGGAGTGGCAATGCTCATAGTTTTACTACATGATCGTATCAGAAATGAAGAGATCGGAAGGAGAACCAAGGTAACCGACATAGCACGAAGAATTGCCAAACTTAAGTGGCAGTGGTCAGGGCACATTGCTCGCAGACAGATGGCCGATGGGCCGAAATGTTCTGGAGTGGCGACCGCGTACCAAAAGACGTAGCGTTGGAAGGCCTCCCACAAGATAGACCGATGACCTTGTGAAGGCCGCAGGAATCCAGTGGATGCGGGAAGTATAGAACCGGTCGAAGTGGCGATGCTTGAGAGACACCTATGACCAGTAGTGGATGGCTTTCGGCTGAAATGATGCTGATGACGACCCAAAAGATTGAGCAGAGCATATTACCAGTCTAGATTTCGTCTAGAAGTCCGATGTTGGACGAACTTATTGCTCTCAATCGGGTACAAATCCAGACACCGGGTTGTTACTGAAAAGATTTTTTGTTCATGTTTAATCAAAACCAAAAGGCGTCGCTGCTGACCAAAAATCGTCATCATATTAAAAAAAAAATACGTTGAAGATAATGGAAATAGGTTCTCAAGCAAACCCTGGCGTTCATGTGGTGCATTACCGCGACCTTCACCAGTTCGTCAATCCACCTTGTGATTATTGCTCAAGTAAATACAATTATCGATGAATGTGGCATGGATCTTGACAAAAGTACAATTTATTAGATAGAATAGAATAGACTCTTTATTATGTTCATCATATGGATTCAAGATAGATAAATGAAGAAATTTAACAAAGGGTGACACAATGGGTGGTCTTATTGCTAAAAGCGAAACAAATTATTATAATTTTCCTGGGTTTCATGTAGTTACATAATCGATATCAAGCTATACGTCCATATAAATTCCTGCCTAAGTTTCGTAGGCATCAAGCCTACGCTGCTACAAGATCTTCGCTCTACGCCCTACGCCTGCTACGGCGTAGCAAGTCTCATAATCCCATTTTAAAAGGTAATTTTTTCTCATTATAGTGGTTACGGGTGCTAAATTAGATTTAATGTTCTAGTATAAGTACTAGAATATTAAATCTAATTTAGCACCCATTTAGATAATGGTAAATGTAGCTACTTGCTAATAATAAGGCCGCTCGACTATACTGTATATGTACTTGAATAACAAGAAAAAAAATTACCTACGTAAAAACGTAGGTCATTTTTTTTCGCCCACAAAAGTGGGCGACTAATAAAGTTATAATATAAAAATTTTGTTTTTCTATCATAAAGGTCAGGCGTTGATTAATCAAAACCACCCACAAATGTTACAGGTTAAAATAAATATGAACTTACTTTTCGTCTGTTCTTGGTATAATGTCCTTGCTAGTTCACAAACATCCTTACATATTATAAAAAAAGTCCCCCGCCGCGTCTGTCTGTCTGTCTGTCTGAACGCGATAAACTCAAAAACTACCGAACGGATTTTCAAACGGTTTTCACCAATGGATAAAGTGATTCATGCGGAAGGTTTTGGTGTATAATTCGTTATGATGTGGAGCGTAAAAAGTTCAACGAAAAAGTTCGCAATAGTATTTGTCTATCTTCTAAGGATGACCCAGAGTAACCAGTATTTGTTATCTTTCAGAATTTGATAAAAATTTCATTGTTATTTCCGGCGCTATTTTGACCGGTATCATATTAATCCTTATGCAATAAAATATGTCATTTAAATTGGGCATTTAATTTGGATTAAAATATGTCCTGACATCATACCATTTAAATAAATCGTTTAAAAGATATTCAAATTCAAAATTACGCGTAACCAAATAATCATAGTTGACGGCAACGCGAACGTAGCGGTAGGAGTCAATGACCTTTTCCCCGGCTTTTAGGTATGTCATCCCGGTAGTACGTTCTCGTGGGATATTTTCCGACATCCACGTGGGCTAAGCCGCGTGCAAAAGCTAGTATATTTTAAATTTGTAACCGGAACATGTTTAAATGTATTAGCGGTCGTTAAGACACGGCGATAATCGCGCGGTTCCAGAATCGCGCAATTCTCGCACGGGTCGTATTTACATAAACATCAACCTAATCATTCAGACGGAACCACGCGGTTACCGCCACTCAACCGCGAGAAAATACAAATAGAATCTAGAAGAGCTCCAGAAGAGCGGTCAGTTACGTTGCGGATACCGCGCGGCTCGGACTTCACATAGTCACGCGTTCCGAATGGATCGCTTCGACTCTGAATTGTTATTGATGAAGTGGAGAGAGAGAAGAAGATTTTGTTGTCATGCTCAACTATTAAAAAAAAAAAATTTTTTCATTTGGGATATACTCTTTCGAATTGGCCATATACGATTCGGTCACTTAATACGGGATGCACCCAATTCTGCCTTTTTTCCATATTGTTTTTCATGAGTAACAACAGTAAACAACAGTATTTCTTTGTCGACTTCCATTTTCAAACTGACTCTATCGAGCCAATCGCTTACGGCTGTCTGAATATATAACAAAATTTTGCGGTTTCGCGATTTTAAATCGCGCGGTTCCCGCGTGTCTGAACGAGCGCTTATAACGAGATACAAATTCTGAAGCGTAAGTTAGGTTATAATTGGCCCCCTTTGGTCATACTTCTAGAACACTAACCTGAAGACATTTATGCGGTACACTTCGTTGTGTTACAACAAAATTATGTATATTTGACAAATTACCTTTGACTACTAACGTCAACCCTACAATTTGAGCACAAATTTATATGCGAAGTAAACTAAATACTTTAACGTCTACAAGTCGCAATGGTCTCAAAACGTTGGTCTAGCTAGAATAATCTGAATAAGTTTAGCGTTATTTTATTCATTAAGGAATTTACTGGGACCGTCATGTTGTAACTAAGCTTACTGTGTTACTGGAAGGCTGAAACCATTGAAAATACTCTTTTATTTTCAAACAATTAATACAATATTATTTACAAAATGTGTAAGCTAACAGTCTTAAGAGGGTTTATCCTAAAAGTTGGCAACTTCGCAAATAGCTGTCAAATATTTACCCGTTTTGATTCGTATAGCAACAATACTGAATATAAATAAGAAATGTGGCTAACTAGCGAACTAGAATATTAATAATGAATTGCAATTATGACATTGAATTTGATGATGTATCCATTTTAGGTGTAAATAACGCATTTGGAAAGTTTCCAAATAGTTTTTTTTACATCTAAAACTAAATATTCGGTGTTACGATATTAATTATTGCATTTCATAATCAATAATTTAGTTCGCTAGTTAGCCACATTTTTTATTTCCATTATGAAATAAAAAATATTGCAAAATTTTACAAAAAGATGAAAGAATTAAGAACATTATTTCGGATTGCTTAAATAGTAAAATTTGTGTAAGTAATTGTATGACGCATCTAGCTACTTTGAGCTACCATTCCTTCTGAATCATTATTATTATAGTTATAAAATCCTAGACCCTTCATGTTGGTGGTCGAACTAAAGATATCCAATTGACGTCGCGAATATATTAGAATGTCCGTATTATTTTGGTTTTCTTTCGTTATATTTTTTGTGAATTAAGTATTATTTATTTCTGGCAGCGTAGTTAAGTGTAGTAATGTAGTTAACTTAATTCACCTGGGTTAAAAATAACTTAGTGCATTCATCCAGGTTTACTTTTAGTATACTTAATGCACCCAGGTGAATAATATTTACGAAAAGTATTGTTAATGCACCTAGGTGAATTAAGTAAACTACATATATCAAGAATTCCGTATTAAGGCTTGTGCAGACCAGCGCGACATGTCGCGCGACGCGACACGAACAATACAATTTCTAAGAAAACTTCACAGTACAACAATAACCGGTGTCGCGCTGGTCTGCACAAGCCTTTATTTCGGTTTTGTTTCGGTTTACTTTAGTTTTTTTTTTTGGTCAATAAGGTACTATTCTGTTATTTTATGTGATTTTGTGTTTCATTGTACATTTGGTGAGTTACGGATCTGGTGAGTTGCGAATCCGGTAGCAATAAATTGAAAATAGCATGAACATCAACAATAATTAAAAATAATATATTTCATGTTATTTCTCGTGGCTAAGTAATAACAGCCGCACGGGTCAATCCATTAGGTTAAGCTACGCTTGACAGGGTTTGTCTGTGGATGGGTGACCATCTATACCGGCTGAAATGTTTTACCGTCTCGAGAATAATATGGTGTGTTGTGTAAGTGGAACGGAAGCCATACCCGGGAATATTTGCTTGGTAGCATTGACCACGCGGGCGGGCGGGGGATGCGCGAGCGGTTTGTGCGCCTGCGAAATGATGCCGACGGCAAGTGTGGTGACTACCTATCGGCCGCTAAGGAAAGCTACGAATTCATTGATAAATTCCGCGCATTTAGTAGGGTGCGTATGATTTGAATTTCGATAGTTTTTATCTTTTAATAAAAAAAAAAAACTGTGCCATTACGCTTCTACTCCGTTCACCTATTATACCCCATTTTTTTCGAGACGGTAAAATAAATCATGCGGTATTCCGAGACTCCTCCGTGCCTTGGAAAGCACGTTAAGTCGTTGGCCCCGGCTGTCATTCGTGGATCTTTGACAGTCGTTACGGGTCGTCAAAAGATCGAAAGTCTGACAACCAGTCTTACCAAGGGATATCGTATTACTCAGTTACTGGGTTGTGCAGGTCAGATAAGCAGTCGCTCTTCGACTGTCAAAGATCCACGAATGACAGCCGGGACCAACGGCTTAATGTGCTCTGAAGCACGGAGGAGTCTCGGTATGTAAAGATGGTCACCCATACACGGACCAACCCCGGCAAGTGAAGCTTAGCCTGATAGATGCACCCGTGCGGCTGTTAATATGTACTTATAAGTATTAACCACAAACGAATTTGAAATCAAAGTTGCCTACGAAACGTAAAACCACGTAAAACAACTTGACCTCTCGAAATAGGAGAGATACACTTTTATTATATACCTCCATTCCAAGTACCAGAACCATTACATTCACGGAGTTGTTATCGGCTTGCATGATACAAGCCAATCACAACTCCTAATCAATAGAGCCACTAATATAACACTCGATAGCAAGTCAGGGCCATATTACGTACATTATTAGCGTTATGTTGACAACAATAGGGACCTCCATTTATGAGACTTCGGTGACTCATGATTGGAACCCTCTAGTCCCTGGATAGTTGGGTACCTATTAATAGATTGAGTATGTCTGACATTTTGATTAAAATTCGGGAAGATATTGTGTGTAAAAGATGTTATTATTTGAGTAAATATATAATTATGCGCGTAATTTATCTGTTTAGACTGGAAGCTGACACCAACATAGTTCGGAAAACGCTTGGCAAATAATGATGCGCGTAATTCGACGTGCTTGAACTGTTATTTACCCGTATGCATCCTGCCTACTAAACATCCCATTAATAGTAGGATTGACACAATAATTCAATTAACTAGCAAACATTTCTATCAGATTTTTTTGTGATAAGCTAAATAAATGCTAAAAGAAAAGTTTGCTATCAAAATTCCACCGTTGCAACTATGTCCTCAGCCGACTCCAAGCACAAAGTCACGCTAATTTAGAGGAGGCAATTGGAAAATAAGATTCCGTCTACTTAATTTGAGCAAAACAGCAGCAGTTTGATTTTGTTTACGTCATATTTTTCTCACTTCTCAGTATCGACATTTTCTTGTGAAACCGCCATTACTTTTTCCGAAACCATCCACTAGTTAACCAAAACAAATAAATATAAAAACAAAACACATCTTCCTTTTTAAAATACGGTATGGATTAAAACATCTTTTTACCTTCACGACTTTCCGTTTGTTTGTAAGCTGGAACTATTACCGCACGCTCCATTAGTTCGTGTTAATTGCGGCATTTTTCCTATAAAACGCGTGGATACTTTTCCGTTTAGACGTTATTCTGTAGCTTTTCTGGGAAAAGCTAATGTTTTGCTGCTTTAAGTTACGGAATATTATTTTTTGCTCAATTTTTTTTTTTTGAGGTTTGAGAGAGACTGGGTTTTAATGAGTTTGGCTCACGTTTCAGGCTTTGCCAACCGTCTGGGAAGGGACATTGAGTCTGTTTGGAGAAGGTATATGAGCAACATTACACAAAATTAACGAACTATTCATTTATTTGTTTATTTAAAGTTCTCGCACACAATAAGGAACAAAGGCGGAGACTATTCATTGGCAAACTGAGGATTATCATTAGGGGTTGTATTACTTATGATTTATAAGTCATTAGCTACTTCCCGCGTGAACTTATTTGTTCCCCCGACCCATCGTATCGCCCGCCCGCGCTATTACTTAATTTTTGCTTAGAGTTCTTTCAGACATTTTCTTTTTTTTTTTTTTTCAGGATGGGAAATCAACAAATGACTTCTCCCGCTCTGGGCAGAGCGAGGGTGTGTCAGACTTTTACTGACTAAAACCCACCCGTGTTCCTTCCGTTGCCTGTGTGCCGGGGCCGTGATATCCCTTTCGGACAAACCCGCAACCCCAGCAGGCATTGGTCTTTCGATCCCGTCGGTTGGTGCTGACATCTCTATGAGGCGCGCGTGGAATACAACGCGCCGTTGACACGGGCTTGGTCCTTATCGGACGGCGAGCTGCCCATTGCTCACCGTCCGCAAGCCCGCGCTTACGGTGGCCAGAAGTCGGCTCTCGACTCCCGACGCCCGGGGCGTCTCCTGCGGCGACTAGGGCCGCGAGGGCGTGCGGCTTGCATCTCCCTCGCGCGCTCCGCCTCCTCGAATGCAAACGAACTTCGCGAACATAACTGCTTCGCAGAAGAAGGTGACGGCCTCCCATGCACTCTCGCTCCGAACTATGGCCTGAACCAGGGCCGGACGCGAGAGATCACCGCCGCCGATCGCCTCCGTGAGGACACGGCGGTGCTCCGCCCAAGCCGGGCAGACCTCCACCGTATGCTCCACCGTGTCCTCCGGGCGATCCACACAGTGGTGACACCCGGTCGTTTCCTCCCGCCTTACGCGGAACAGGAACCTCCCGAAACAACCGTGTCCGGTGAGGACCTGCGTCAGGCTGAAGGTGAGGACGCCATGGCGCCTCTCAAGACACTCCTCAAAGAGGGGACTTATCGCCACAATTGTGGCGCGCCCAGCGCTGGGTTGCGACAATCGCACACTCCATGCCGCCATAAGATCCCGCCGGAGCTCTGTCCGCTGTGCCGTGATTTCTCGCGGCAGCGGAGTTACACCCCGGCGTTTCGCCTCCTCGCGCGAATCCCACATGTGCGCGAGGACTTTCGCCTCGAGATCCCATGCCGGTAGTCCGGCAAGGAGGCTCGCCGCCTCACGGGAGACCGTGCGGTATCCCCGGACCAGCCTGATGGCCATGACCCTTTGGGACGCGTTCGACCGCTGGGCCGGTCGCAGCCTCAATGAACGCGCCCATTGCTCGGCCCCTAAGAGTCGTAGCGTGATGTTCATACCCTATAACCTTCCTCAAGAATTGGGGTATCAAATGCAAAAATAATTTTCCACATCCTACTGGTAATTCCAGAAATTAGCGCGTTCAAACAAACAAGAAAAAAAACTCTTCTGCTTTATTATTAGAACGATTGATTTGGTCATGTCAATCGATTGAGATTGAAGTAATCTATAAAGGCAATATACAATGTGTCCCAAAATTCAATGATAAGCGGGCACTAGACGGTGTGTCAAAATTATTTTTTTCCTTAAAATTTTCAAAGGTTTTTACTTTTAGTCAACTTTCAGTCATCGTGGTGTAAAAAAAAAAGTATGGATACAACTACGGCAAAAAAAAATTGGCGCATCTAATCAAGATTCCAAAATGGTGTATACTCTAGGCAAAATACCTACAAAAAAAAAATGGGTACTATTTCTAAACAAGAACCAAGCATTAATTGTTGTTGATAGTAATCACTTTTACTATGTGCCTAAAATAGGTCTCTGGTCTCTCTACAACATGTCCCAAAATTCAACGATAAGCGGGCGCTTATCGTTGAATTTTGGGACATGTTGTATATTAGTTCATAACATACCTACAAAGAACGTCAAGTTAGGCTTTAATAAGTTGCACACAAGTGAACCCATAGTTTGACGTTGCAATGAGTTTTGTTGGGTATTCAAGAAGGACAATAGGGATGTCGACAAACATTTTTTTTTTTGTTAGATTATTAGTAAATATTGGACACGTATTTTTTGTTTTTTACGTAATTAAAAGATTACGGTAATACATTGAGTTAAAATGTGCCATGACGTCACTCTACAGTAGATTTCATACAGAATTGTGACGTAGCGAGCCCCCACTCCCTAACTTTAATGCGTTTTATCTAAATATTTTTTTAATTAAAATAATGAAGCAAAAAATATGTCTCTAGTATATTTATATTATCTGACTGACGGACTAAATAGTTTTTAATGTTGGCTCCACTGTTATATGAAGTTAAAGTGTAACAGTGTAGCCAACATTACGGCAAAGGAACTATTTGATGAAAAGTGCTGTACCTATTTAAAAACCTTCAAATTCAAGTCGCAATCTCATCTTACTGACAATCAATGTCAAAAACTTATCAAAACTTGTGGGTAATTCGAGGTAAATTAATTGTATTTTTGACAGATTGAAACTGAGATTAAATAGAATACGCAGGGCACAAAATCCGCGAATTGCCCCTTGAGCCGGGTCCAGAAGTGTACAATGTAATGTATCGTGTAATGTAATGTATCGTGTAATGTAATGTATCGTGTAATGTAATGTATCGTGTAATGTAATGTATTGTGTAATGTAATGTATCGTGTAATGTAATGTATCATGTAATGTAATTCGAATAGTGTGGACGGCATCAAATTCAACGCAGATCCTGTATGTGTTCGAATGTGAGAGCCTTTGTGTTCGCGCTAAATACCGACAGCGCGAGTGCCAGCCCGAGCGTCACTTGTAATGATCGTAGTGCGTCGTGCCGTCCACACGTAGAATTCGCTTTACATTACACGATACATTACACTACACACGTCTGGAACAGCTTTAGGTTCTATCGCCACATTGCATTCGGTTCTATTGAATTCCGGAATTCTGTATCGCCATAATATTTTTATGGTTAGAATCATAAAAATCAGCACATCTGGCCAACTTCAATCCAATATGAAAGCTTTAAGGCGTTCCATATAGTGTTATAATTGAGTTACAACAAATAAAACTACAACGTAAATGTGAATTATATTTATTTTACTGCGAAAGCCGTAAACATTAACTAAGGGGAATGCGTTTCTGTGGGAATGAGGAAATGGAGGAAAATGGTTGACCAACTAATAAATCTTGATCTTTTAAACGAAGCTATTAATGTAGTAAATGGCTGCAAGAGGTCAGAAGGAATAAATAGCACGTGGAAGAGGTCACTTAAACGGGTAGGATTATAGAAGCCTTTCCGCCAGTTAGATTATATTCCCAAGTCATGCATGTAGAGGGCGAGCCTATTGCCATTTACTGGCAAAAAGTCCAGACTCCGGAGAGCTACTGAACAATTTATTAGACTCGGGAATCGAACCCAAAACCACACGGTCAGCAGTCACGCTTGCGATCAGCGGATTTGTGTCATGCTCTGCCGCAGAGCCACCATTTTAGAAACCAATCAATTATATCTTAAAATAATGTACGTTACCGTTATCGCTGTACGTGCATTAGATAATGATAAAATAGATATTTATTGTGGCTCTGCTGCAGAGCATACTCTCTAGCAGAGCCACACAGAACATGTACTCGGGAAAGATAAACGCTACTGTTTTTTGATGAAAACTGTTGTACGAATAGTGTTTAATGCGTACGTGTTGAAAAATATCCTTATTAGACAGTGGTTTTATTTATTTTAACTTTACTAAAATTTTCATAGAAAGCGCCTGGTTATTTTGTGTCAGAAAAATGTTCTGTAGCCATTGCTATATTTGTGATTAGGCGCACAACTATAAATATTATGAACGAGGAAAATTAGCATGTTATTTATTACATATTATTACTACATTTATTTACTTTTCGAGGAAATGTTCTTGAACTTATAAAATCATATTTGCATGACAGAAAACAAATGACCGAAATAAGTAGTCTGAACACTAGAACCAAACATGAAGAAAACATTATTTCGGAGGAACGAACTGTTACCTACGGAGTTCCGCAAGGAAGTGTTTTAGGACCTCCACTTTTTACACTGTACATAATGACTTTCCTAAATCAATTGACCATCCTGTAACACTTTTCTGCGGATGACAGTACTATATCTATACCCTGTAATAATAAAGACTTATATAAATATGACATTAATAATACATTGATCAATACTATACAATGGTTAGACAATAATAATTTAAAAATTAATTTGAGTAAGACAGTAATTATGCATTTTAGCCAGCGTTTATTGACATTTTCCAATCTTGACATAACATATAATAGTATAACAATTGACACGGTTAATACAACTAAGTTTCTGGGACTAATTATTGACCGACACTTAAATTGGAAGGATCACATAGATTCTCTGAGTAAGAGAATTAGTAGCAGTGCCTATGCATTGTACTTGCTGTCACGAAATGTCAATAGGGAGGCGTTATTAACAGCTTACTACGGTCTGGCTGAATCCGTTCTCTGATATGGTGTCATCTTTTGGGGGAACTCGACTAATAGAGAAATAGCATTTAAAACACATTAGAGATGCCTTAGAGCAATGTTTCATTTGCAAACCACGGACAGTTGCAAACCCTATTTCATAATGCATAAAATTTTAACGTTGCCATCCATATATATTCTTGAAACTATTATGTTTGTCAAAAAGAATCCTTAATTTTTTCCGCGACGATCAGAGTAATTTCCCAGGCACAGGCGTGACCAAACCCAAATATGTGTACCTCCCTGTAGAACTGCACTTATGCGCAAAAGTGTTTTTCATATGGCTCCAATTGTGTACAATAAATTGCCTAAGAGCTGGATGGAGCTTAATAATGTACACTTGAAAAGAAAACTGAAGACACATTTAGTAAATAAAGCATATTATAACATTAACGAGTTCCTAGAAGAAAGATTTGTATTGACATAGTAGCTATTTGCTTTTTTTTTATGTTGTTTATTATTTGTTATTGTTGACATGATTATTGTATAACTGTTTAATTAATTTATTTTTGTTTGAATGTTGTTTGATTTTTTTTTATTTTGCTCTTTAACTACTTATTTTATACTTATTCGAAGATAATGTTTTAATTAATTAATAATATTCCTTGACATTTGCACGTCACATCATGTGGCAAACATGCCTGTACCTAATAATATTCTTACCATCTTGCATGCATGTATTTACTTGTATGTATGACACATGTTTAAGCAAATAAATATTATCTTATCTATCTTATCTTATCTTCGCATGTGCATATAAATTATATTCAACCTATTTTCAATGGTCTCATTTTTGTTTTTAAAATTTAAAAACAAACTTGTCAAATTACAATTATGAAGCGCACACAATGTTTTTCAGGGTGCTTAGTAGAACAAAAAGCAGCATTTAAGGACTTCAAACACTTATTTACAAATTTAATAAAAACTTAAATTTCGGAAGTCGGTGGCAAATAACAAAAATACAAAAAAACACTGACTTAATTAAAAAATAAATTTAAGTTATTTTTCACTTTGTAGTATTTTTTTGGAAGTCAGTTTTTTTTTTTTTGTAAAAAAGTTTTTATTTTTTGCTTTTAGTGGGTCATTTAGTAATTTATCTAAGTTACAATAGTCTAGTGTCGAGTACTTATCACCTTTTACAAAATATTGCTCTGAAGCAGGGACGTTAATCGTTGAGGAGTTCTCCTGGTACTTCACCATCAGCTCCACTTTTCCATATACATTGTGGCGAGCATAAATTGCTTGTTATTCATATTAAAGTAATCGAATCACAACCCGTGAAATACTTATTATTGAGTAGTTCCGGTGGCCATCTGTGGTCTTCATCGTCAGTTCCACTTCACCAAATAGTACTTTCCAAGAGCACCTGCACGTGTTACTATAAAAAATACCCAAATCGCTATAGGTGTGCCTATAATATTTGAAGAGTTCCCTCGATTTCTCTAGGATCTCATCATCAGATCCTGACCTAAAGACAATGGGACCATCTCGTAACCCTTTAAACAAAAAATGCAATGCAATGACGGAGTTATGCCCGAACATACATAAAAAAAATATAAAAACAATCGAATTGATAACCTCCTCCTTTTAGAAATCGATTAAAAAGGGCTTTTTGTGTCATACGAAACAACAAATTCTTACTTATTTCTTTAAAACCCCTACCCTCACTCGATGGCAACTTTTTTACATTCGTAATTAAGTATTTGAAGTCCTTAAATGCTGCTTTTTGTTCTTCTAAGCACACTGAAAAACATTATGCGCGCTTCATAATTTTAATTTGATAAGATTGTTTTTAAATTTGAAAAAAAATAAGAAATCAAGCCATTGAAAATAGGTTGAATGTAATTTATATGCACATGCGAAAAGTAAATAAATCTATGATTTGAATGCCTGATGAATGGCAATAAGCTCGCCCTCTATTTTACATACAGAACTGGCGACATGTGAATGTGTTGTGTGATGATTCGTTTACCTGACCTATCGGGGAAAATGGGTGTGATATCATCGCTAAGTTTAGTGATAGCAAAATCAGCCTTAAATGTTCCCACTACTGGCACACAGGCCTCCTCTCTGGGAGAGGGAGTGGGCCGTAATCCACCACGCGAATGCGGGTTGGTAGATGTCCCATGTCTTCGAAGTTTTTGGCTCGCCGACATGCCAGTTTTCTCACAATGTTTTGAGAGCAGCGGTGATGAAATAATTTACACAATGTAAAGCGAATGTCAGAGTTCGAAGCTTTTTTTTTTTGGTTGTGGAATTATCAAATAACTGCTCCTGCTCTGGCCGGAGCGGGAAGGCGTGTCAGACTCTTACTGACTAAAACCCACCCGTGTTCCTTCAGTTGGTATCCCTTTCGGACTTTCCTGCGACCCCGGCAGGCATCGGTCGTAGCGGACTCCGTCAGTTGTGCTGACAGCTCTTTGAGACGCGCGTGGAACACAACGCGCCGTCGACCCGGGCCTGGTCCTTATCGGACGGTGAGCTAGGGTTCGAATCTACGATCTACAACTCGTAAGCCGCGGTCGTTAACACTGAGCCAAGACTGCTCTAAGTGAAAGCATCGCACAGGTAATCCTTACTCAAATCAGCTCGAACAAAATCCAATAACCATAACCATATACTTACAAACTTACCGTCAAACTGTCAAATATTTTCATAAGTTACAAGCACTTACGTTTCATTTCGTCTTCATGGTGCCATCGAGGAGTGTGTAGGTGCATATATCTACGTAAATGTTGGGTCTTTCACGGGTCAACCTCCCTTAGGGCATCGCACTGAAAATAACAGTCTTGTTCTGATGTAAGGATGGGGTTGCACTGGGTTTATTTTGATTTTTGCGGCTTCGTTTTCAAGTGATGTGACGAAATGATTAGGAGACGATGTGTCATAATAATCAAATCATTTATTTCAATTAAATCATTTACAGGCACTTTTAAATTGTCAGTCGGTCTGTTAGTCAAAAAGTTGAAGCTAGTTGCCATTCCAAATGATCTATCTCAACCCCTATTCTACTATCTGCTGACTAAATGCATTATTTTTGGTAGCGATCACTTAAACGAACGCCGCCATCTTGTTATTCAAAAATAAGACGGTGTCGTTAGTTCCGATTTTGGTCACACACCACAATAACCTTGTAGCGCTACTGTGTGTACTATAACTGTGAATATAATCATCATCTATGGTGAATATCTTCTCAAAGAGCAAAAGCATTACAATAAATATACAAATTAGACTATACAAATTCAAATTCAAATTCAAATTTTTATTTCAGACCAAGAGATCCATATAGTGTTAGTATGAAGTTAGCCTATGTTAGTAAATACAAAAATTCAAAATACAATAAAGTTACAGGAACATTAATTGGCTACATGAACATGTGCACGCACATGTCTGCTAGCCCAGAGCCTGATAAATGGTCCATCAACCTTGTCCGCCAGTGTAGCTAAAATACTGTTAGGGCTACCCCTGAATCACCGCAACATCGATGCACGCCGTTTGCGCATGATGGCATGAAAGTCGTCTATTCGCGCTTCCGCAAACATGCCCGATGCACTGCAAAACCGAGGCAGCCCCAGCAATATCCTCAGCGCATTATTATACTGCACGCGCAGCACGTTGTAAGCCTTCTGCGTATACCTAACCCACAAGCTGTACGAGTAAAACGACTAGCAGTAGGCTCTGAAGAGCGTCAGTTTTACCTCGTGACTGAGGTATTTAAATTGAGTGACGACTTTTAATGGTGTTCCTTGTAACGTCACCGGTGGTATAGTCGTGGGTGTATTATTATGCACTTTAAAAACCACCACCTCACTTTTAGTAGCATTATACCTCAAGCCATGAGCCTCCGCATACCTCTCACATATGGCCAACAACTTCCTTGGCCCACAGATTGCCGGGCTGAGCAGCACCATGTCATCAGCATAACTAATGTTGCTGATCATTCTTCCATCTACAGAACAACCAACTATAGTACTACTCAGCTCACCAACCAGTCGGTCTATGTACAGGTTAAATAGAGTGGGTGAAGTCAACCCCCCCTGCCTTACTCCACAATCCAGCCCATACTGTTCTGATTGAGCATCTGACCATCTAACACTGCTTATCTGACTTTCATACCAAAATTTAAATATATTTATAACCTCCAGTGGAAGGTCTGTATCATCCGACATTTTTTGCCACAGAATGTCATAATTCACCAGGTCAAAAGCCTTCGACAGGTCCAGAAAACAACCATATACAGGTGTCTTTCTGTCCGTGTAGTACTGCACAGTCTGCTTGAGACACAGGATTGCACTTTCCGTCGACAAACCGGTTCTAAAACCAAACTGCGCGTCGTTGAGTTTGATATGCATCGTCAACTGTCTCTCAAGCAGGCTATCCAGCACTTTGCCAATGACTGTACCCAGTGAAATAGGCCTATAATTGTTTTTGTTGGATGAATCACCTGTCTTATTTTTAACTATGGGAACTACAATAGTTTTTACGAGATCGTCAGGCAGATAAGAGTGACCCACACAAAAATTAAATAACATGGTGAGTAACCTAGGTAAATGTACACCAGCGGACCTTAAATGCTCAACACTCAAACCGTCGTGTCCTGGTGACCTGCCTCGTTTCATACTTTTTAAAGCATATTTTACATCTTTCACGTAAAATCTTACATGAGGATCACCTTCACACGGGGTCCGAATGCCTCGCCTAGATGCATTTGTTATATGCTGAGCGACTTTAAAGTGGTTCATGAACATGTTGGCTATATCTATTACATTGATGAGCACAGCGGCTACACAAATACCGCTTATGTGCAGCCCGTACTCACTTTAGCTATTCTTGAACAAAACAATAATATCAACATTCAAAATGAAAACCACCATCTCCCATAGCATCCCGCCCTTACCCATCTTCCATCAGATAGTAGCACGTCGCCGTAGTTCACGTCGCGTGATATTGGGCGGAGCGGAATTATGTGCATTCCGACGCGAAGGCCGGCTGCAATAGAACCTCTTTTTTCCAATTTTTCGACTCAAATCATATTGTACAAAGGATGGGAGACAGTTTGCGGGGTATGAAAGGGATATTTGGGAAATGGTGAGTGAATGACAATGATTTAAATGCGAAGACCAGAAAGGAGGGACAGAACACAAAGAAACCCGCACCAATTATTAAGTAAGTATTACATAAGATTTATTAGATAAATACAGCAGACCCGACAGACGTTGTCCTGTCAAAATCCCATAGAAAAAGGGACGTTTTTTTCCCAAATTTTCCAGTTTTCCGGTAACTTTTCAAATGTTTCTTTCCATAATAACCTGATTTTGACTATTACGGACATTTAAAACAAAATTTTGCCATATCGGTCCAGCCGTTCTGAAGGCTGATGCGCTTAACAACGAACATCATTTAATTTTTTTATTATAAAGAAGATTGAGAGCCGATTTTTCATTTATCAGATATGTAACTCCTATCTAAGGAAAAATGGCGGTTTGAAATCTTTTGCATTGAATATAAAACAAACCTTTTTTTTTTGTCAAACAGACCTCTTTATTCTTTAGATAAAACGCATCGACCCATTTACAAAAATCAGCCCGTAATAGAATAAATGAAACTACGTAAACTATTGAGTAAATAGTTGTGTTTGATTAAATAGCAGACTAAAAATAAAAGTGCGCCTTTAACTTATTTGCGGAACAACAAACAATATTTCACTGTCTTCCTAATCAGTACCTAGAGCTGGATTTTGTAACTCAAGTTGCCATAGAAACGGCAACGGCACAACAGAAGTCCATGGAAACAACTTCTCAGTGATGAAACTGCCATTGAGGTTGCCAGTCTTCTCTCAATTTTACCCAAGATTAGTCATAGTTATTGAGAGTTGTAACCTTTTAGAGTTATTGAGAGATGCCTTTTATTTATAGCATTATACAACATTAACACTTTCGACTCCACCCACTTTTCATAGAACTCATACGTCATGCCGTCATATATATTGGAAGTGAACCCTCCGGGAGGGTTGCCGGCATTACGTTTGCGATAAAGTTAACCATCGCGGACCGTCAACGGCATTAGTTTTAAAACCGTGTTATAAACACTGTAAAACGAAGTAAAATTGTGGTTTTAGGGGCTCTTGTCGCTAAACGTAGTTTCCAACATTTTAATATTTTTGTGAATATTTGTCGCAAATTTTAAAACCAAGATCTTGTTAAAATACCAACCAATCTTGTTAAAATATACATCAGATTTTATTTTCACGGTGTATAACGCTGTATTGGCTAAGAAAAGCCTACATTTAAAATGAGCCCTCCTCGAGGGCTCCCGGCTCTGACGTGTTAAACATAGGAAACAATGCAAACATGTTACAATCGAACTTATTCAAGGCGTAAAATACATCTTCCAAAACAACGTAACACAAACAAAATAAATTAAAATGCAATAAGATACACAGAAGGAATCCATTCCGAACTGTCTGACGCAACAAAGCAAGCGAGCCATTGCTCCCCGAGGCACTGTAAGTATTATTCAATTTCAGATCCCCTCGCCCCGCGCGCTAGCGATAGGACGTGTCCTGTGTGCCCTCTGTGATTTTAAATCGTTATCTAAGAATCTAACGAACGTAGCCTAAAAGTCTTCGGCAAAATTTGCATAAATCACCATAATAAACAGTAAATTCACGTATAAACAATAAAGTGGGTGTAAGCAAGTCTGCATCGGTGTTTTAAGTTTTTAAAATAAAAGTGTTAACACAAAAGTTAAGTGAAGGTGGCAATCGATCAGTGACTTAAACTTGTGACCTTGACTGTCGTCACCCACGACTGTGATTTGTGAGATATTTTATACTTTTCATTGGATGATAAATTAGATTAAATTAAGTTTTGTGTGACTAAGGAGTATAAAGGTTGGCTAGGCAAGGAACTGAAAAGAGTAAAACCGGATGAAAAAAGGTTTAGAACATATTTACAATTTTTTCGTAATGTTCTTTCGAAACTTCACCTACTCATGCCAACAGCCAATAAACTCGATGCATCAAACATATTGGCGCTACCGATACAAGGGGCTTCTTAGTAAAAGGATATTTCGAATGAAGCGGTGCATAATTTTTACATCCAAGTGTACTTTGTGAAGTGGTTGGTCACAGTCGCACAGAATTCCATTAGGGAATTTTGGACGTAGGCCAGACGATTCGTGTAAATCGGAAGACTTTTGATTTTTTGCAGAGGTGGAGGTAGGTACAGGTTTTGATTTTTGTGTCCAGTCTTATCCATAGGAACCTTCTTGGTTTTAGAATGGCCTACTTACTTCATCTATCAAACTGACTCCTTGACAATTCAAAAGTGCCTGTAATGAGGATCTGTACTGCCATTTAATCACGATAGGTGGCGCATCGTCGACATGGCCATTGAAAGCGGTCAATCCCTTACATTTTGTAACCTATCATTCAGTAAATTTAATTTTTCTCGTAATATGCATAAGTATGCTGTACCAGGATGTACTAAACTACTAACCCCGGTGTTCATTTATTTCCTAAATATACTACGCTAAAAAAGTGGGAAACTAAAAGATTATAACTAAAAGTAACTTTGAATATGTTGATTGGTAAACTTCGGCAATATGGTGGAGTTCTGGTGGAGCTATTAACGTTTTGGTGAAGTTCTACAGCAGGAACGTCAAGTGCTTGTCTTTTAGAAGCTTGAGGGCTTTGATTGCAGACATTAAAATTTCGGTCATAGATAACCTAAAAAATAAAGAATACCATTTATAATTAAAGTAACGTTCTCTCAATTTTCGTAAATTTTCCTACCATGATTCAAGTGAACATTAATACGTTCCAACTAAAAAATGATCCAAATCTAGAGCCTAGCACTGATGAAAAATAAACCTAACCTTAAAATTAAAGAATACCATTTATGATTAAAGTAGTGTTCTCTCAATTTTCGTAAATTTTCCTACCATGAGTCAAGTAAGAATTTACACGTTACAACAAAAAAATTATCCAAATCTAGAGCCTAGCACTGATGAAAAATAAACCTAACCTTAAAATTAAAGAATACCATTTATGATTAAAGTAGTGTTCTCTCAATTTTCGTAAATTTTCCTACCATGAGTCAAGTAAGAATTTACACGTTACAACAAAAAAATTATCCGAATCTAGAGCCTAGCACTGATGAAAAATATTTTATTAGATAGAAGTCTACTTCTCAATAAGATCTGATTTCTTTCCAGTAATCCTTGCTTCTCGTTTGTTTAGTTCGTCTTTCAATTCCTTACGCTTCCAGGAACAATACATGTTAGCAATAACGATGGTGGATCGGTTTCAACACAAAAAATTACAAAAAACACTGCTGTAAACAAAGCGAAAATGATTTGACAGCGGCCATCCCGCCGCTGGCGACATGCGCGTGGATCCCCGCAAAGCTCAACGCAGCGCGAGCAGCGCGATGACCGCTGTCAAATAATTTTCGCTGATTTGACATGAATAAAATAAATGCTTTGAGTTTGAATTTGAGTTCCCTGTTGAGCTTCCCATGCTGAAAAGGAACGAGCTGTGATGATGTTTAGTGACGGCATGTTTACCATTAGGTATAGTGGAAAATGCATAAATCTATGATTTACTAGCTTATGCCGGTGACTTTGACCGCGTGGGAGAAACATATCCTTTAAGGCAATCGGCAATACCGTAGCTTTGTATTAGTGAAAGAATTCTCGTAATCGGATATGTATTTCCAGAGATTATCTTTGGCAAACAAACAGTTTTACTTCTTTATAATTAGTTAAGATGTAAAATTTAGAATTCGGAATGGGTTTTGGAAGATTATTTTAATAGGACAAGTGCTTTGTTTAAGTTTTAAGTGTCTAACACCTGTAAAGTCTTAACGAAAAGCTTATAAAATAAAACTTTTCCTTTCAGCTCCTTTCTTCGCTTTATTTCCACCATAGTGTAAGAAAAATTGCTATACACATTTATTCATGCTTACACTTTCACCTTTTCCTTGTATCTTTTCAAATCCTGTGAACCAATACCTCATGTGTACATAAATCCCACATATAATATTCAGGCGAACATAACGTTAGGAAGTTATCTTCCTGCAAAATAAATCCAGTTCACTTACCTGCGTGGGAAAAGCAGTGACCTATAAAAACGTTCGCAGATCAATAAGTAGTTGCGTCATCATTATTATTTATGCCTATTTGACCCTCTGACTTTGTTCGCATTTCAAATTCATTGGTCGGCCTTTACTCGTTGCGGAGACCACGAATTAAAATGTACTGTCCACTTCATTCGACGCGAGTGGGCCGCAAATAATTAGAAAACTCAACCCACCCTTTGAGTATTTAAAAACAGAAGTCGTGATGTCATTGACGCACTTCACACTCAGCTTGCTTCGAATGTGTTTTAACTTTTTTAGAGGCAACTTTTCGCATGGAGTTTTCTGAAAAGAAAATTTTGTAAAATGCATGGAATATTTCTGTTAGACGTTTTACTTTTGGATGGATTTATTTCGTAGCTATTTGACTGGAAAAATCTCTTTAGATACGGACTATTTTGCGTGCACGACATTTAAAAATTCCTGCTTTATTTAAATGTCAGAAATTGTGATTCATGAGCTCTTTACATTCAAGTTGGTAATATCTGCGATTTTCAAATATGATTTATGCGTTATTCATTTGAATTTATACCAATTTTGTTGGTTATTGGATTGGAAGTGTATTGTTTATTTCGTAGCTATTTGACTGGAAAAATCTCTTTAGATACGGACTATTTTGCGTGCACGACATTTAAGAATTCCTGCTTTATTTAAATGTCAGAAATTGTGATTCATGAGCTCTTTACATTCAAGTTGGTAATATCTGCGATTTTCAAATATGATTTATGCGTTATTCATTTGAATTTATACCAATTTCGTTGCTTATTGGATTGGAAGTGTATTAAGTAAATTAGTTTGAGATGCTCTACTTGGCTTTGTGATTCTTTTTCGAAGAATATTTTTTCTACAAAGGATTGAATAATGAAGACCTTACTTATGATAGATAGAAGATTCATCGAAAAGTCTTACTTAATGATGAAATTTACCTTATTCACGCAACCGATTACTTACAGTATAAGCCTCAACGGGGAAGCTCTTGGCCTGCATCTCACCGGATGGTGAGTAATGATCAGGCCGTAGGTGGAAGCGAGCTTCAGCCAAATCTTCAACCACAGAGGAACTGGCTATCTTACCTCTGACTGCCGAAACTTTTGTTGCTTTGTTTTTTAAACGGCTATCGCAACATTAGCAAAATATTTTCCTTGTACTTATCGATGATCACGATAAACCATTGGTAAGGAAAAACATCAACACACTAACTTTCTCTTTACTTTCGTACTCGTGTTATGGAGGAAAGAATCGAACAGGAAACGATAAAAAACTTTGCACTCAGAACCATTTGCGAGAATCTATCAAAACATTCCTGATACATTGGATCACCCGCATAATTGATAGGAAAACAGTTCATACCTTACAGAAGGATGAACTATAAGGTATTCATCCAAATGGAATCATTTCCCCGTAAAATATTCATTTATTCGGTACAATCTTTCATAGCATGCAACAACAGTGCATTATGTTTGAACTCCTGCGCTCTCGATTCAAACTCGCGTGTGAATTATATATGAGATGATATTCTCAATCTGTCGTCCGTCGTTACCAGTTAACCTGATCCTCCCTGCTTCTCTATTGAACTGATAATGTAGAAGCTACAGAGGTAGGGAAAGTTGGAATGAAGGGTCAGGTTATAATGGTGATGTACGCTTATGTTTTCCTTGCCGGCGAAAGTTTGACAAATAGCTCGCAGTGCAGTTCCAGTCCCGATAAGCTGATAGGACCCTTCGGTGTGTGAGCGTTTTCCCAAGTATCAGTTTCGAGTTTCGAGTTTGTCGGTCGCCAGTGATTTATGTTATCGTTTTCTTTTTGTCGCAAATATTTTTGTTTGTGTAAGTAGTTTATATGTGAAACTGCGTGAAATATACGGAGTGGGATTGTATCTTGAAGTTAAGTTGGTCGGGTTGGGGAAACGATTTGTTTGTGGAATATTTTTACTGATAGGGGTTTTGTTTAGAGCCGCTTTATGTTCATACTGTATGCGTAAATAATACAATAGAATACTCGATTTAACGAGCCTGAAGGTTCAGAATTTGTATTCATAAATAATTTACTTGATGCGATGAAAGATGAAATCGGTAATATATTACGTTTTGAAAGCAATCTAGTAGAATTTTTAGAATGGTAGCTAGTGAATTCAAGAAAAGTTAATAGGTTGGGTAGGCATTATGAGATTAGCTTCACTTTACTTCCCCTTGATGTAATTTTAACGAAGCATGACCAGTGTGGATTTTTAAGGACCAACCGTTGTAGCTACAAAAAAACGTTCTTTGGAGACTGTCCTTAGCTCTTTGAGTAATTAATTGCTAACTGCATTCACAGATTTTGGTAACATGCAGTCAGCTACCACGGGTATGGTGCCTGCCCTTACTGCCCTGTCTCAAAAATTCAATTTATCATTTTGAAAATATCTGTCAAATATCAACCCGGATAAAATAACTAAGCTGCTTATCCACAATCAACACCAACATAAACTAGGTACTGAAAACACCTGAAAATGTTTACCCCAACTAGTTAGCTAGTATAAAAGCTGAATTCAGGCCAACTCCGGTAGGCGGTCCGATAATGGGCAAACTTAGGGGCACTGCGCTTTGTAGTCTCATACAACTTAATTATCGCACAGGCAGGGGGTAATTACGTCACAGGGTGATCGAAAAAGGACAGTTTTGGGTTGGTTTGGAATAATGTTTGTGGCTTTGCGAGTAGACTGCGCAGGCCGTGAACTGCTAGGTAGTGTTGAGAGTAATTGTTATATATTTAGCATCACTCGACTATACAATGCTGCCCATGGGGATGTGACCGCCCGAAGTTTTCAGAATGTTCATTAAAAAAACGAAAATTATCTTAAATATTTTTCATGTTATTCAATTTTAATTTGTTGAGTAGCGTTTGTGACCTTGCTTTACATGTTTTGCCATATCTCCGATGTTATTGACCTTCTTTATTTAGTTATGTTTCTGCCCTCAACGTACCCTCTGATGTCCATGGGCGGCATTGTATACCGTGGCCCCTCACAACGCTGTATGTTTGTGGATGTTAAATGTAGCGATTGTTACTTTTTTGGACGTTTTGTAGTAATTTTTGAGGTCAATAGTTGTATTATTTTCATTACAGGAAACTTACCTACTAGGCATAAATAAAGAAAAAAAATACACTAAAGACCATGAAAAGTAGTTTTGATACAGCGGGTTATTTAAAAAAGTTCTGCATTTATGTTTTATTTTGTGGCAAAGACACAAGAGAACGAGCTGAACGTGAGGTCTTGGGATCAATTCCCAAGTCGGACGAGGTTTTATTTATTGGGTTTTTCTTTAAGGAATTTCTCAGTAACAACATGGAGTCTGGATTTGTACCCGGTTGATGGCGAGAGGCTCGCTCCACAAAAACATGACTGGGGATATGTGGGGCTGCATCATCCACCATACCACCTCAGCCTAACCCGGGGAATACTAGCGTAATGTTACACAAGAGATTCGTTTCAACTAACTATTTATGAGTAGTGTATTATGTGGTCTGAATGTACAACTTATAATTTATATAGAAAATGTTAGAGGATCTAGTGCACAGCAGCTAAAACTAAAGTCCACCGTAATTATCTCACACCAACATGAAAATATACAGTCAACAGGGTAGGATATTCAGCGCTTTGCAGTTAGTTTGAAATACAATGTTTTTGTTGGAAGCTTGGTAATTGTTTTCCAACGTCACAGGGATATTTTTCAGTAAAAGTTTTCAACATTTTTCGGGCTGCATGAATTGAGATGTGATAGTTGAAAATAGAGTGTAGAGCATGTTATTTCATGGAGCAAGTATCAGGTTATTTTCTGTTTTTTGGAGTTAGATTGAAGTTTTCTTCTTCTTCTTTTCGAGTCGCATTTTTATGTGTGGCATTTTTTAGGTACTCAGAAGTGCAGTTGTGTGGATACTTTGGAGACTCCAGCATATAGTGGGTATCCGGGTATGTGTGGGATCTATACTCCCCCATTTCGCTAGATTATGATTGCAGCGAACTACTTGGGTCCGCAGTCAATTGATTGCTTTTCTTATAGGCCACTGATGGTAACGTCCGGGTGGCAGATGCTCCTGGGGATGAAGAAAGTAAATAAAAATAAGAATTTGTAAAACAAAAAGGATTGATTGATTCCGTTGGGTGCGGGAAGCACAGAACTGGTCGAAGTGGCGGTGATTGCCTTTGTCCAGCAGTGGACAGTGGACGGTGGAAGGATGATGATGATGAGAAAAAGAGGGAGAGAAGCCGTAGAAGATTATTGGTATCCTGTTATTAGTATTAAAAAATCGAAAGTGAGTTTATTTATTTGTTTCCATTGTTTCTTTACGCTTTCCAGCTGAAACGGCTGAACGGATTTGGATGAAATTTTGCACATGAGTGAATCATGATCTGGATTAGGATATAGGATACTTTTATCCTGATATTCCCAGTGGGTCGAGACTTATGCGGGTGAAACCGCGGGGCGTAGGTAGTATATTATACGTATATCACATTACGATCTTTCATGAAGACTCATTCCGATACTATCACTATTTCCAACTTATCGTAACCACTAAGGCAGGAAGAGTATGGTTCCGATTTTATAAATGTGGAGGGAAAATTAAGGCCAATTCCCATAAAAACTCATCTGCGTAGCCTTTTCCCGACTATTTTGGGGTCGGCTTCGAGTCTAATCGGATGCAGCTGAATACCAGTATTTTACATGGAGCGACTGTCTATCTGACCTCCACAACCTAGTTACTAAGTAACACAATACCCCTTGGTAAGACTGGTTATCAGACTTTTGGGCTTCTTACTAACGTAACGACTGTCAAAGATCTATAAATGAAAAGAAAGAAAGAAAACGTTTATTTGGACACAGTTCGTGAAACACAAAATAAAAACAAACTAAATGTAGAAGTAATCTTTTGGCAATAAGTGTGTGCCAATGACAGTCGGGACCAACGGTTTAGCAGCAAGCGTAGCTTAACCTGATCAATCGACCCGTGCGGCTGTTATTACTTAGCCATAAGCCCCTCAATTCCCATGAACACTATTCTAGCTAATTTACTTGTTAAGTTACAAAAACGAAGCAAGAAGAGTATGTACGGATCTTAAGTAGCTGGTGGCGTTCTGTAGCTTCAGCATACCCCCAAAGGAAGAAGGTGTGAGGGTATATGTAGAATAGAATAGAATAAAATATTCATTTATTTGTTCTTTGGCCAAAGAATTAGCATTGCCATTCAACGTGGCAATGCTGCCAGTCTTCTGGGCACGTTTCCGGATGACAGCGATGCGGACGAATACTTCGACGCCTAAGTGTCCTTTTGTTTTTTGTATTTATTTTTATAGTTAGTTATTGTATTTAGTACCTAGTGTAAATACTTATTTGTGTTAAATACTGTAAAACATTTTAATAAATCAAAAGTAAAATTTATTTACTTAGAATGTAGGTATTTACAATAAGGTGGTTACAATGATATTAGATAATCCTTTTACATTTTTACATCTACCATTTTGGCATGCAAACATTGATGCAGTTCATTATCAAACAAACAAACATTAATATACAACAAAAATTTATCAGTTAGAAAACCGACACGGAGTAGTAACATTTATTTAATAGAAGTTCAGTTAGTTATATGTATGTATTTTGTTTTTTTGTTTACCCTGTTGGCTACGTGGTTGCAAGCGCGACTGCTGAGCGTGGGGGTTCTGGGTTCGATTGCCAGGTCGGGCATAGTGTTATTGGGTTTTTCCATTAGGAATTTCTTAGCAACAGCCCGGAGTTTGGAAGTTGTTTACCCCCGTAAGTCTTTGGTCCTGCGCCTGATCTATCTCCGGTCGTGTCGGATTGCCGTCCCATCGACTATGATAGTGAAGGAAGAGAGATACCACCTGTGTCTGCGCACACACTTGTGCACTGTAATATCTCCTGCACCGAAGGTCTCCGTTGAGACTGGTCGCCACAGCTGAATAAAAAATAAAAAATACTATCCCACACTGTCCCACTTTTCGGCAAAGGCTTCCCATCCTCTCTTTCCAACTTTCGGGAGCTCGCGCGTCCTCCATCCAGTTTTGACTGAACCTATCCAGCTCGTCCCGCCACATACCTACGTAAGTATGTAATGTAACTTATAAATAAATCTAATCCTTTGCCCTTGCCTTGACCTATAAAAACAGTCTTCAACACTTTTAACTTCATCACCCTACTGCAACGATTATTTGTGAAGACAAAAACTTTCCGAACCCACTGATACACATCCCGACACTCCATTTCAAGCTCTGTTTGATTTCAATCTGTGCTAGTGATGTGACCCAATTAGTGGTTCGTCGCAAGTGATACTCGACGTGTGAACTCTCTATAGCTAGAGTAGTAGAAGGTACTTCAAGTTGAAACGCGAGCGAACTGGCAGGTGACAGACGAGGGCTGTTTAAAAAGTTTGGAACACTAAATTGAATTTTGATTTTGGAATGGCTCAACGATGATTCACAACAGAAAATACTATAGTTATACAGTACGTAACCTCTGAGTTTGTTTCGGTCTTTCTTCTCACAGTAGTCGGATAGAAAACTCCGAACTCATATAGCTTTAAAACGTAATTTATTTTTAAGTATAAAAGTCCTTGTACCAACTTTCTTGCATAAATAAAATCATTCAAATTCAATTTCACATAAACCTACATGGGCACTTATGAAACGTCAAGCTAGGTGCACGATTCCAATTGGTCGTTTTCTATGCAGAAGAAAGAAAGAAAGTCCTCGGTTACTCTTTTAAAAAGAATTGGCCTTTACAATAATTTTAAATAATACTTACCATTTACGGTCAGAAACAAAGGTTCATTATCACTGGCACTTTTATAACTTACATGTTAAAATTGACAACAAATATTTCCATAAACTGCTTTTTAGCTTTCATTTATTAGTTAGGAGTTTAAGTTCTTAAAATAATAATTCTGCTGCTATTTTAATTAAATATTTTGCACAATAGCTAAGATTTATAAAACTGAAGTGTTAATCGACTTTTTTTGCTGGCTGTAATTTCTACGTCAACAGCACCGAAAAAATTAATGAAAATCTACTTATAGCAGCCGTATGTTACTTTGACATAACGAGCCAAATAAAAGAGACAGCCTTAGCTAAAGTATAAGGGTACAATTCCGTAGTCGACCGCAGGCGGCAACTGCAGACGACGTGTCGCGGCGACACGACTGGTTAGGAATGTATTATGCTTCGGAAGGTATTTCATAGAAATTGTAAATGGTACCTTTAAGGTACCATTGACACGACTGGTTTCTATGTATTCTTATGTATTTCTATGAAAGCGACGTGTCACTAGCTTCGGAAGGTATTTCATAGAAATTCATAGGAACCAGTCGTGTCACGGCAACACGCCGCCTGCGGTCGGCTACGAAATGATACCTTTAGTGGCAAAGTAAGTATAATGCTGGTAGTAGACGACCCTTTCCAAAATTTAACTTTTCCTAACTTGATATGCTATAAATTAAGGGTTACATACACAAGGTACCATCGAAGAAGTTCATATCTAACCACCGTAAGGACCATTCTTGCTTGCAGGGGTCGGCAGCTATAGCACCGGGCTGGTAACAAATGTGGTCATCGTGTTTACGGGAGTTTGTTTTGAATGTGGTTAGATATGAACTTCTTTGATGGTACCTACCTATTACTAAGAGACAAATCTTCGTGTATTTCTGATCTTGTTTGCCCAAAACTTCGACACTTCCACGGCGTCGTCAGTGGTAGCGCGGAGGTCACTTTGACTACATGTTTTGGGACACGGGTGGCAGGATAGGAGGTGAAGCTTAGCTTGCCATATAGCTCCATATCCACACCCTCCGCCGTTCTGTAAAAGTGTTAAGAAATAGGGGACAAACGAGATAATATCATCGTGTATTTTTTCACATTTTTCACGAACGATACTGCAGCTCATCTGTCTCAACGTTTCTACGTTTGAATCGAAATAGACATGAGGCTCTGCAAAGCTAGGCGTTGTGATTTATAAATGTGTTTTTCAGAAAGGTCAGGTGCATAGTACTCGCAACCGGCGTGCGTGTATGACCAGATGTATGGACGTAAACGAAGGAAAAGCAGTACGTAAGGATCGTAGGAGTTGGCGTTCTGTAGTTTCTGCCTACTTCAATGGCACGAACGCATGAGTATCAATGTACTATCGAATAAGTTCATATCTAACCACCGTAAGGACTATTCTTGCCTGCAGCGCTCAGCGGCTATAGCACCGGGACGGTAACAGATGTGGCCATCGTATTCACGGGATTTTGTTTTGAAACTGCTTAGATATGAACTTTTTTGATGGTACATTAATCTGCATAGCCTTTTCCTAACTATGTTGGGGTCGGCTTCCAGTCTAACCAGATGCAGCTGAATACTAGTATTCTACATGGAGCGACTGCCTATCGGACTTGCACAATCCAGTAACTGGGTAATACTATACCCCTTGGTAAGACTGGTTGTCAGACTTTCGGGCTTCTGACGACCCGGGACCAACGGCTTAACGTGGTTTCCGAGGCACGGAGGAGTCTCGGTATGTCCACAGACCAACCCCGGCAAGCGTAGCTTAACCTGATGGATCGACCCGTGCAGCAGTTATTACTTAGCCACGAGCTCCTATGAGTACCTATACATATGTACCTGTACATATGTATGTAAATAAATCATCACATCCATACTCAACAGTTACCATACGCCATATTTAACAACGTAAAACGTGGACGAGACAAAAAGGCATCCCGTCAACTTTGCAGAGCAAAGCCGCGGGCGAAAGCTTGTTAGCGGTAAATGTGAATGTAACTCCGTGTCTGCATATTTGAGGCGAGGCGACGGGTCGGGCATGTATAATGTGTATCGTGTTCCTTACATGTTTGTGTTTTAAAAAGTGCATATCGTCGCCTTAGAGTGAAAAGCTCGGGAATGCAACTGTGAATTTTTATTTTATTAACATTTTTGGAAAAAAAATCCTCGCAACGCACGCCATAGTTTTGTGGCGGCATCTATATCGCCACATGCGACCTACGCATCAGATTGACGCCACGCAAAATCCTGCATCGCGTAAGCAGATTTTACCGCGCGATCAGCATTTAAATAACTTTCCAGTTACCCACCAGTTTTGGCATAAAAGAGTTTTTCACTCTAAGACGACGATATAGGTAACTTGTGTATGTGACCGTTAATATGACACATCGTGTTTTCCATTAGGAATTTTGTCAGTAGCAGCCCGGAGTCTGGATTGTGCCCGATTGACGGGAATAGGCTCGCCGCCATTAATGGGACTTAAAACATAACTAGCGAAATGTGGGTGTACTAAAGGTGCACCTCTGCCCAACCCTTCGAGAAATACAATCGTGATGTTATGTTAGAAATTTTCCGCTGTATACAACTCAATCCTAAAAACCGCGAAAAAAAATCAGCAGTTCTACATATTTATTTTATTTGATGGTAGGTATCAACACGTTGGAACTGAGAGTGTGCACTTTTGATGCACTACTACTTATTGCTCAATAATAAGATCGCTGACGCGACTACTCTAGCTCGCTGTTCATTGTTTGCTCCGGACCGGCTGCGGCGGTCGCATGCTTGTGCCTCGCGGTGCCTGTTCGCGGCATACTGCTCGATATGCTCCCATAACCCAGGCAAACAATCTGCTGAACGCCCTGATTGCTCAGGAGCCCGATGTTGACATATTTATGTATAGCAGTAAATTTATGTTAAATGTTTCCATTAAGCTTTTTACCTAAATGTTGTTGTTGGCTTGCTGCGCGCTTTGGTGTTTACTGTAAGTGCAGCAAGCAATTGTTATATACACGGTTAATTTTAGCTCGTTCTGGAACGAAAAGCCATAAACTCGATCATCGAACTCGAAACGATTGGGACTATTATTTTCAATAAATTACAATTTAAAAAAAACACGAAATATCTAATTTATTGTTTTTTTTGTGAAATAATGAGAACTCGAAGTAACTGCGATCAATGCATATGTGTGTAAAACGTATCGACGAACGACAACACTTGCGAACGGTACCCATTGAAAAATCCATTCATCGATCAGACAGCATAAAAACACATACGCAATAGATAAATAGGTACACAAATAAAAATACGAAAAGCGAATTCAGACTTTATTTCTTAACCGTAAACGGTAACAAATAGAAAATTCACCAAACTAGGTACAAGGTAAGTAGGTACGCAGTTTACTAAAATTATTCTGAGAAGTGTCCGACCGGACTTCAAAAGGATGCACAACCGAATTCCGCGGTTAAGTGTATAAAAATAAGGTCTTAATTCGGTCCAATATTTTCATAGAAAAGGGCACCATCTTATAATGAACTCTATTCGACAGATAAAACGATTCATTTTTTCTGTTTACATTGCCTGCCTTTGTAGAAGCCGCGTAGCTACTCGCAAGCAAGCATTGTCGTATAAAAATTGGTTTAGGCAGTATTCTTTTTATCATAAATATGGTAGGTAGGTATGCTTATTAAGTACCTATTAGCTCGATTGGTCGACACTCGTTTCAAGGCCTTAAATACAACTCCCAAGTGTACTCGTCGTGTCTAGTTGAAAAGGTACGAGTACTAGTGATTTCGTGATACGAGAGTGGTGAATGAAATTTCAATTAGTTTCTCTCGTTTACGAGGAGATGTGATAGTGGTAAACACCGTGCCGTGCTTCCGATACAAACGAGAGATAACGAGGTGAATGAACTTACACCAAACTATCGTACCAGAAATGAAATACCTACTTGCAGGTACTTACTTGCAGCCGGACTCGCACACGCACAGCTGTGCCGCGCTACGTCATCACCGAGCGGATCGCGTACGATCTTGCGTTTATGAATGAAATAGTGTTAGCGCTACTAAGATTTAACTCGAATGACAGAATAAAAGTGATAAATTTCTAACTTCTATATTAGATGTCTTAAAAAAACAATAACAATGCTAATAGTACCTATTAATCGTCTGGAGTCACTGTGTTTTGGCTCCAGAACGATTTAAAAATAATCGTGTATAAGTATAAATAAATTTGCTTTCGCATAAACCGATAAAATGTCGGGAACAGTTAATTTTTGATTTCGCGATTTTAAGGTTAAAAGTAGAAATAGGTAGTAGTAAAAGATGTTCATAATGATGAGTACAATGACCCCTTTTCAGGTTTTTAGTTTCTCAATTACACCTTGTAGATAGAGCATTGGCGTCGCGTCGCCCAATGGTCCGGTTTAAAAAAAAATGGACATAAGATCGAAAATACAAAATAGTCTTTTTGACAGATTGTGAATGAGATGCGAATGCAACCGTTCTTTAAAATTACGGGAATTGCTCCTCTAGTCCCTTTCCAAAATTCCAGATGTTTGGTATGGCTAGTGGTCGCGACTACTGAGCGTAGGGTCCTGTTTTCATTCTCAAGTTAGGCAAAATGTTATTGAAACTCTTAATAGCAGCCCGGATCTTGAATTTTTTCGAACCTTAAGACATAACTGGCGAAAAGTGGGTGAAGGTAGGTACCTAATATAATTTTACTACAAAGTAGAAATTTTGATTTATTACTTTATCCCCCGACGGAAAAAGAGGGGTGTTATAAGTTTAACGTGTGTATCTGTGTGTCTGTCTGCGCCATCGTAGCTCCCAAACGGCTGACCGATTGTGTTTTAGTTGTTTTCTTTTGTTTGAAAGGTGACTTGATCGAGAATGTTCTTAGCTATGATTCAAGAAAATCGGTTCAGCCGTTTGAAGATAATCAGCTCTTTTCTGGTTGATGAATGGATGTGAGCATCTTCCACAGGTCTGATCGGTTTTAAATTTGGTATTCTGTTACTTCAATGATATTAGAAGAACATAGTAACCTTGAAATGATGCTGCAGCATCACCTGGAATTTGCAGGATACAACCCCCCCCTTACCAACTTACAGCACAGGTATCGTGTTTGGGCTCATTGGAATGGTCTCAATGGTTATAAATGCATGGTGAACAGGGTCTGGTGATGGAGTAAAATAGAAATGAGGATGATAGAGATATAATGGATGATAGAGATGAGGATGTTTGTGTCGGGTTTTTTTTTAATATAAGTAATTGATTCAGGTGTGATTTTGCGGAAATCCATTATAAAACACAATAGACTACGTATATTTAGTAACCTAATCCGCATAACTGTGCCTAAACAGTCATAAAGAATTCTATAAGAAATGGACACGTGTTTCGCCTCTCAACGAGGCATCCTCAGGATGGCGATTGGCTTGTTGCGAACCCGGACCCGACGTGTGGACACGTCAAGCGTCGAGAGCAGTGTGAGCTACTTCGCCCGCCAATGTTTAATTTATGCTTGTTCAAATAAAGGTGCGATATGTACAAGCGTGCCTATCCCTAAGCCTGATTGCAACCGTCTAAACAGTGTTTAAACGATGGAAGGCATTTTGTTGCTCGAATTTTATTGTATGCCACGGGCTTGTATCGTGTAAATGGGGTTTTAGATAGATAGATAGATAAAACATTTATTCAGTGCATACAAAAGACACACAAAAGCACAAATAAAAGATAAAAAATTACATGAATATACATAAAAACATGATGCCACTATACAAAAAATAAAAACATAAGTAATTCAAGAAATGAAGTGACATCACTACATACTTTGTTTAAATGTGTGGTGTACGTCTAAAGGTTGCACCAAATGGGAGTCCAGCTCAGCATGTGTCAGGCAAATATACCTGACGCTGATATTCTGCTGGATCCCTGCAGTGACATACGGACATCGAGCAGACGAGATAAATTGGTGTTGTGACAAAGTGTTATGCGTGTGAAAAAAGTAAGTATACCCGCAACTTAGTAAAGTCAACGCAGTAAAGTTTTGCCTTTGGAAACGTTCTTGTTCATTAATGTGTTGTTTTAGGGTTTTGTATATTTTGGAAATCAATCTTTACCGCAAAAATCAAAGAGCTAACGTACTTCGCCAATCCTTTTCCAAACACTTACCAGAAACAAGAGGCATAGCATTAAAATACATTATTCATTGCTCCATTATTCTTAGGAAAGCCAATTTTTTTTGAACCTTCACCAGTTGATTTGCAGCCTTACATAAACACACCTTTCCGTAAACTAACATACTCAAGTAGGTACGAGCTTCGAAACTGCTTTTTGTATCTGCCTACTACGTTTTTTAAGTCCTGCCTACTGTAATCCTAACTAATATTAAAAATGCGTAAGTGAGTTTGTTAGTTGGACTATAATCCTATCCTACTAATATTATAAACGCGAAAGTTTGTGAGGATGTATGGATGTTTGTTACTCTTTCACGCAAAAACTACTAAACGGATTCGGATGAAATTTGGCACATGAGTAGACCTTGCCCTGGAAAAGAACATAGGTTACTTTTATTTCGTGGATCGCAGACGAAGTCGCGGGCAACACCTAGTATCCTACTTAATATTATAAATGTGAAAGTTTGTATATTTGGATGTTTATTGCTCAATCACGCAATAACGGCTGCAAGGATTTGGATGAAATATGGTACACAGATAGTTTATTACCTGGATTTACACATAAGATACTTTTTATCCCGGTAGGTAGTACGTTCTCATGGGATAATTTCTGACCTCCACGCCGGCGAAGCCGCGGGTGAAAGCTACAAGCTACAACACTAAGGATCTTCTGCTGCGTAATTTACAATGATAATGAACTATATAAAACTAAATCTAAACGTAAACGGATGTGTACTCGTTACACCCCATTCTTTCTCACTACACACACCCTACACCTACTCACTACATAAACCCACATACACACACACTCACACATCCCACACTCACTCACTACACACACTCAAACCATACTTTTATTTCACCACACAGTTAAATGTTTTTCATAAAAATTATATCCTGTTTTCTTTTACACCATTTGCTTATTGTTGAAACGTCCTGTTTAAGTATAATAAGGCTTTGTTGTTACGGAGAATCACTGACTCCTAAGACACAAGCACATACACCTAGTTTAGGAGTCAGAGTATTAAAATTATGCTGACCTAGTTATAAGCCTTAGGTATATGCTCTTAGTCTTTGATATTGTAATGTGATGGCTTTTGGTGAAAATAAGGAATTTATTTATTAAGTATTTCATAAAATGCTGAAGCTTATTTTAATGACTTATTATGGCGGAGCAAAGGAAAGTGTTTTAGAATCAAAGACTACATGACACTAAGAGCTCATATAATTTTTTAGTTTATATTATTTGATTATGTGTCAGTTTATTTTAATTTATTATTGACATAATCTACTCATTAAAATGTTCTTATTTTGTGAGTTGTATTGCAATTTGTGGTAATGTAAATTATTTTTGCATAAGTACTTATTATATAGAATCAAGTTTTTCCAACTAAACAGACAGCTGTGCTGCTGGGGAGTTTGTTGCGCCACTTCTTCTCAGCTTAAGCACTAGGAAGTGGTGAAGGGTGGGCGTTTTTGGGGGACTGTCTTATGTAATTTTGCCGTTCGAAAAGTGCTGATTCTCAGCCTGGTACTTTTTGAATTTTGCAGGTAGCGTTCTGTAGTTTCTACCTACCTTGCGTGGAAAGTAGGCGTGAGTTTATGTATGTGTTATCCTTTTCCAAAGACAAATTTCGTTTGATACACTGCCGTATGTCATGGAGTCTAGAATAAGAAACAATTGAAAAAAAATCCGCGGCCACGGCGGACCATGCACAGTGAGGGGTTCCGTAGTTGGAATGAATTTAACCGAAGAATAAACTTAACATTGTATTTGGCAAAAATGTTCATTGATATACGTCACGGTCTCTTCTCCAACTGCAAATGTAAGTTTGCAAACGCAAAAAAAAAGATAAACATACAAATTAACGAATATCGAAAAAAAATCCTTTACTGGGCTATCTATTTTTGGGCTATGAGACCATACTTCTTGCCAAATTTCATTATTCTAGGTCAACGGGAAGTACCCTAAAGGTTTTGATTTATTATCGAGTATCAAAATATGTTGCATCAATGGTCTTTTCTTTATTGCGTTGACTTAGAAGCTTGACTTTTTTTAGAGCTCCAAGGGACCGTCGACCTACGTATTTGATATATTTTTTTTTATTAGTTCAACTTGATACCGGCACGCGTTCCTGAGAAAAGGGTGTTCACAAACTGGCAGACAGACGGACGGACGGACAACAAAGTGATCAGAAGGTCAATTCTCGTACTAGAATGTGAACGTTTTTTAAAACGTTCACATTCTAGTCGCAATCTGTCAAACTTGACAAAAATGTTGGTAAATTGATTGCATTTTTGACAGATTGCGAATGAGATGCGAATGTGAACGTTTTAAAAAATTACGGGAATTGTATAAGGGTTCCATTTTTCCTTTTGAGGTACGAAACCCAAAAAATATCGGGCATAGGGGAAAATTTCCAGAATTATGTTAATTTAGTTACGTATCTGACTGTTGCTACCTAAAATATGTATGTAAATGTTTCATACTTTCTACCACAGGTAATATAAAAGCAAAACCAGAGCCATTTATTCCAAGAATAAGCCTTATATTGCTGAACAACTTTTCTTGGAGAAATCTTCCGAAAAAAAGAGATTTTGTGCGTTTACTAGGCCCGCACATTCCATCTTTGTAGATGCCATATCGGTTTTCCAGGCCATTAATTTTTGTGCCCACGTTAGTGTCTGACATTGACATTGTTGTGTCTTACCTGTCTGCTGTTATATGTAGATAGGTATTTACCATTTAGCTTTAATATCTATAGACATTTTTCACGTACGGTACCTTTTTTGAATTTTCTGCTAGAAAAGGTATTCTAATGGTGATGGAAAGTTTCTATATCCATTGTTGTGAGAAGTTTTGACCATAGCAATACATTGCTGTGATAAATACAGGAGACTAGCAGTGCCCGCGGTTTCACCCGGATATGTCTCGATCCAGGTCAGTCTACCAGTATGCCAAATTTCATCCAAATCCGTTCAGCCGTTTTAGCGTGAAAGCGTAATAAACAAACAAACTTACTTTCGCATTTATAGTATAATCCTTTTTTATTCAATTTCTCAATATTTACATTAACCAGAAACATTTAAAAAAGTAACAGACTTAAAATAATTGGGCACTCTTCCTGTTGACGATGCGAACGAATTTTTTGATGCCCTATAATTGTTCCTCCCCCACCCCTTTCTAATATTATTAGTTAGGATTGATCGAACTTACATATACATATAACATCAGGCCTTGTTTAACCGAAGGGTTGGGCAGAGGTGTACCTGTAGCAGGTATACCCACATTTCGCCAGTTACGTATGTTTAAGTCCCATGTAAAAGGGAGCGAGCCTATTGCCATCAACCGGGCACAAAACCAGACTCCGGGTTGCGGTTGAAATTCCAGATGGAAAAACCCAATAACACTTTGCCCGACGCGGGAATCGAAACCCAGGACCTCAAGCTTAGCAGTAGTGCTTGTGCCCAGTATCCCAGCGAGGCAACTTACATTAGCTATTAATATCTGTAAAAAACCATTTGTGAAAGCAATGTGTTTTAAAGTCGCTCATGCAATATTGAACCTAGAAAAAAAAAACCTTTAGCTACCCAAAATAAAACCCTAATCCAAGCAAACAAAAATCAATTATAAAATAAACAAATGGCAGTATAATCCCGCGCCTCATAGTTTAGCTGGCACCAACAGAGCTGCGTGACTCCACAGTCTCTCAAGGAATTAGTCCAACACTTAATATTAATTCTATGCACAGTCTTAACAAACTTGTTGACAACTATATCGTATTACTGACGTAACTGTTACCAGCCATCTTGATTTGCATAGTTGCAAAACTTAAACCCCTGTTTGCCAAGATCAGGGGTGGAGTGAAAAAACTCGCACGCGAATGGTTCCTTACCGTATTATGATAGAGCAAAACACGTCGAAAAAAACACGTTACTTGTGTGGGGAACCCCGATTATTAACTTTATTAATATTTTAATTTTTATTATTTGTTGTCATAACGGTAATTGAAATACACAATCTTTGAAAATGTTAGGTAGGTAGACCGTACTTAATAAAGTACGGTTCATGAGATGCAACCCGCTGACAGACAGACGGATGGACAGCCGAGGCTTAGTAATAGCGTTCCGTTTGGCATCCTTCAGATACGGAACCCTAAAAATGCATAGTTTTCATTTACATCTTTGGACTGTTTCTTTCGTCAATACTACATTTAAAATTGAAATAAGATTACACATAAAAAATATGTAAACCGTTTTTGTAATCCGTTCAACCGATTTTGACTTCTATACTGTAGGTATAAAGATGGCATTAAAACCAAAAAAGTGGTTACAAAACTAACTGTTTACTGCAGCTGCCATTTGTCATGCCACCATGGCAATAGACGTCAAAATCGGTTGAACGGGCTGTAAAAAATGTTTATTCAAATGTTTAATCTTATTTCAAATAGAGTATAGTCTCAAGCGCTTGCTACTGTTGAGGTTGAGGTTTTAGGTTCAATTCCCAAGGCGGGTTCGATTCCTAAACACCTTGTAGATACTACCTACCCATTATGGTTTTTCCTATGGAGTTTTTCAGTAGTAGATTTTTGTGTCCGGTTATTGTCAATAGACCTAGGCATAGTCTTCCTATTTAATGGAACTTTTTAACAATCTGGCAAAATGTGAGTGTTGTATTATACATCCTTCAGTGGTATAAACGATATCTGCAAGTCACGGAACCTGCTTTGTAAGACACTAGCTGCGCCCCGTGGTTTCACCCGCATAAGTCTCGGTCCCATGAGAATATCGGACTAAAAAGTTATGTCCTAACCCAGGTCATGGTCTACCCATGTACCAATATTCATCCAAATATATTCAGCCGTTTTAGCGTGAAAGCGTAACAAACAAACTTTAACTTACAATAAAATCTTTCTAATTTAATATTGTTAAATACCGGAGGGTATTTAGGGAAGGTTGGTCTTTAAGGTACACTAGTGAGGGTTGTAAATAAAACCACTGTTTACTGGTCTGATATGATAGCTACTTTATTTAAAAATAAAAAAAACTGTTTGCTTATACTATTTGTGGTAACGAAACCATAGCGACTTCTAATTTGATGCCAACGCCATCTACTGAGCACGCAGGAAGCTTTACAAATAATCAAGTCTTAAACAAATATTATATTAAAAAAATATTATTTAAGTATATAAGATTTTATAAGACATGAAAACCGAGATGAGAAATGAAACTATTAGAAAAGCCAGCGACTCAAGCAAGTTAATTTTTAATTAAAAGCGCCCGAGTGTAGGTACGAATATTTTCGAGCTCGCGTCAGTGAAATTAATATGAAATATTGTGTTGTTATTCATGCTTCAACGTCTTGCTTTAGCGCTCATAATGTTATGAACTAACATAGCTTCACCTGTTATTTAAAAGAGATTCTGCTTTATGGAATAATGCATTATTATGTTTCGCGTCTTCAGTGTTTAAAAATTAATAAATAGGTAGTGAGAAACCTTAAATTATCTGCTACCGACTTTTATTTAATTGATGCTCTGGTGTGTAACGTTGTGGCTTCACTACTGAACTTAGTTGACTAACTACATGTTACTAAGTGACACATCATTGAAGACACGCCCAATTCTAGTTGACTGTCATTACTCTGTCCATTCCTATAATTTAAGTGTACTCGTATAATCTATGACTCTGTCGTTTCAACTGAGAATAGCTCACAGAGTACTTTTTATATGACCAGCTATACTAGCGGTTCATTGTCTGGAATAACATCATGTACCCCGAATCTAAGGTGAGTTCATCATTATTAAGTGTGCTATAAGACTGTAAGCTATTTAGTGTGCTATCTGCAGTGATTACTGTTCTCCTTCATATTCTTTATGCCTCGTGTCATATACATAACTTCATATTGCATCCGTCATTATGCCATCCTGTCTTTGCAACCTCTCTGCCTGTAAACCGCTGCGATGTGTTAAGCTACCACCTACCCCGCGGCCTATCGCCGCAAGCAATCTCAGGTCTTACGAATGCCTGACCGGCCTCTTGCTGAGCCTGTGCTTATAGGCCCCCACGTGTCCACGTGCTACCAAGGCCTGTACCCTTCCTAACTAAGTGTGCAAGTGCTCAGTGAATCAGTGATCTTACCCGTGACGTAGCTGTGGACATCTACTTATCTAATTAAATGTATTAACCTATCCAGCTGGGCTTAAATATCTCTTACCCTACCCACCAGTTAACGGCCGGCGCAGCCTACCTGCAAAGGTCTAACCGTTCCAGGTGTTCTTCTAATATTAAATCCAATTACCTCTATGTACCTATAGGTATTCTCGTACCTTCTTAACGTATTTATTTTTCAAAAGACGTTTTTTTAGCATCCGTGTAAAATTTACATAATATTAATCAGACACTAGTCAAAAATTTACCTATGGCAACCAAAAAGAAGAGTCTCCAACATACGCAGACGAGATCGGTGGTCCTCTATTTGCACTTCTATAAAATTATAATGTTGCGTCATATTAACCACGTTATACCAAGAACATTTCACATGTTTAGACCCTTATAACCCCAATACCCTATTACATCCAACAAACCGAGCACTCGAAACCAATAAAACTCCTCATAAACTCATAAACATCGATCGTATACAATTCCTTCATCGTATTACGTATAAAATTGTTGGTTATTAAAAGTTTCTCCCCTTAATTGCGTATCCTAAGCCGAAATCCTTATTACTGTTATGGTTGGGAAAGTCCCGCTAACTCTGCCTAAAGGTTTGTCCACAACACCTATTGTGTGTTCTTTTTGACGCGAACTTTTTTCGACTTGACTTTTTTATTTGAGCGAGTGCTGGTTGTTTTGAATGTTTGTATCTTGTCTTCTTTCCGATTGAATTTTCGAAAAACTAAATTGTTTAATGCACTCAAGTTTTATGCATCCTTGAGCGGTTCTAAAAGGTTGACGTTTTACACATTAGCTTCTGCCCGCGACTCCCTCCGCGTGGAAGTCAACATTTCCATAAAATATAGTACTAGCACTAGAAAATGGTGTAGTTTTCTTCCATTGAAAGGATTTTTGAAATCGGGTGAATAATTTCAGAGGTTATCTCAAACATCCAAACTTACAAACTTTATCTCTTTATAATATTATTATTTAAAGTGAAAGCGTGTAGATGAAAACGCGGGTTATCAACTGGGTGTATAATATTTGTTGAGTAAGAAGGAAAGAAACAGTATTAATTGTCACTCGTTCATGAATATCACAAACTAAACTAAATACACAATAATATAAGTATAGAAAAGAATATAAAGAACGGAAGGTCCTGTATGAGGCCAAAGGGCTCCCATCTCAGCATGATGCTGCGACATTTAAAAATAAGTGTCGCAGCGCTGATATTCTTATATGACCCGCTGTGATGTCACGGGTAGATACAGAAATACATAGATATATACTTTAAATATAGAACACATACACACTATAAAACTGATTTACATCCGTAACAGAAGGTCCACTTGAAAACCAGCGTCAGACACTAGTTGTCTGGCATTTATGCTGAACTGAGCCTCTTTGGCGCAGCCGTGAGGCACACAATATTATTTAAGTTATCTTTATTTTTTCTGTTTTTTTGTTTTTGTGTGAATATTGTGTGCCTTAACCTGAGTCAAATAAATTTATTTTCTTTCTTCTTTCTTTCTTTCTTGCTTTACATAAAATATATCAATAAAATAGAGATATATATATATATACATATTATATAATGTTAACAAATAAAAATAAAATATTTATTTAGTAGAATAGAATAGAATAGAATATTCTTTATTATGTACACCACAAAAAATACAGATATAAATATAGATATTTCACATAGGGTGACACAATGGGCGGTCTTATCGCTAAAAGCGATCTTTTACAGACAACCTTTGGATGGATTAAAGGGAGAAGGAGAGATAACATTGCAGATAGTCAGTGGTGTACCATTTACATACACAATAAATACATACATTTATTTTAAGCAGTGTATGCTTAAAATAAATGTATGTATTATCTATATATAGTAGTAGTAGCACATTCATGCATTATTAATTTATTATGTAGAAATTATAATTATATGATTATTCTATAAATCAATTTCAAACGAATGGTGTGTGGTAAATCCATAAATGCAGCAGCCAGGCTGTATAATATTCTATTAGGACATCGCTCTTGCAATTATCATCAAAATATTAATTTACATTTCAAATGAACGAATATTGAAATGAGAATTCATGATTACCTAATGTAGCTAATAGAGCACGAAATTAGTAGGTATTAAGTATATGGCGACTGACTGGCTTCGGAAGTAGTTTTTGCTAGCTGAAACAAAAGTTAATTATTTCGAACTTTTCCACTTTTTTGTCGCTCAGGCAAGCCTACCTACATTTACTCTAGGAACCTATACTTATATCTGACGTCACGCAATTATGCTGTGCAAATGTCGACCTAAGATAAAAGGGGTGGTAGATAGTAGAAAATGGCCGCTCCACAAAATCTAAAAGCCAATTCCCGTAAATAAAAGACGTTCGAAATCAAGTGATAGCCTTAGTGGTGTGACCGTCGGACTGCCAAGTCATAGGTCTCAAGTTCGAACCCAAGGCACGCACCTCTGACTTTTCGGATTCATGTGCGTGTTGTATAATTGTTTCAAAAACGGTGAAGGAAAACATCGTGAGGAAACCGGCATGTCTGAGAGATATTTCTCGACGGCATGTGAAGCCAAGTCAGAGGCCAATGTGTGGCATAAAAACTGTGAAACCAGGTTAGTCACTTACCACACGAAAAAGAAGAAGAAACTCTAGTCTCTATCTCATTTCAGACACACTCAATGTTAATAATTTAGGTCTTTTTGACAGATTGAGACTGAGATTAGAAACGGACTTTCTTCAAAATACAGGAATTGCCCCTCTGGTAAGTCATCAGAGTTCTGTCATTTACGCAAATATAAAAAAGACGGTTTATTTCTTACGACTCTCAAGTAAATCTATCTATCTAAACACGGTGATTTTTAATTCACTGTCAAGCTTTCAGGGCGTGAAATTACCCATGATTATGAGCAACTTTCACTTAAACACACTCTGAAACATCTAAAAAATATCAGCTGTTTCATACAAAAATGGAATATTTACCCAATAAAAATGAATGAAACAGTTGTATAATTTTTTTGCTATTTCGTAGTGTTGGTCCCATAGTGAAAGTTTTTTATAATCATGAGTCATTTCACTTCCTGAAAGGTCAACAGTGAATTAAAAATCGCTGTGTATAAAAAAACATTAAATGCATAAAAAATTTGGTCAAATAAGTTAGTAAGCGCATCACTTGAGAAGAGAGAGTTGGGCCGATTTGGCTATTTTTTGTTTTAAATGTTCGTCCGAATAAAATGTTTATGGTACCTAGTTTTTTTTTTAGGTTTTCATGGAAATTTTTCTGTATGAATTATAAAAAATTGGACAGAACGTCTGTCGGGTCAGTTTGTTGACGAATAAAAATCGCAGTATTCCAAAGCTCTATGGTAAACAAACCCTAAAGGTCACTAAGTCCCATTTACGTCGGTCCCTATTATCCCTTCAGAACATATGGCCGTTATTGGGACGACCTTTAATGGGGAATCACCTCCGTAGTGGTAGGCCGATAGACATAAGTTATTACTATTAATATGGCAAGGGTGGTTGGAGTCTGTCTTTTTTATTGCGTAATTTGATATATTTCGACGACAGAGATATTGATATGGCCTATAATTTAGGCATAAGAACCTTCTCGTGCCTAAATTTTTGGTATATTATTTAGGCATGGGAAGTTAAATTATATGAGGCCAGGTGGTTCACCGCAAATGTTCGCAGTTGTACCTATGTACTCAAACTCAAAGCATTTATTTCAATTACAGCATTTACAGGCACTTTTGAATTGTCAAATAGTCGGTCCGTTAGTCAGAAAGTTGAAGCTAGTTGCCAATTATAAAACGCAGATCTCTGTGGAGAAGAACGGGCAAGAAACTCCAAGGACAATCTTTTAAATATAGATATACAAAATCCTGGATACATTATTCTTGTTGCTTCTATGTGAGAACTATATACAAAAAAAAACAAAATAACTCGAAATATAAGATTAAAAATAAGCCCTGGCAGATAAGAGATGACCAGTCTCTACTGACGGCGCCCGTTCACGAACATGACGCGTGGAACAACCGCTATGTACACTTTTAACCCTTATTTATGCCTTTAGTTGTAAGATTGAAAAGTGGTTCTACGCCAGCGATTCAAAAAATCAAAATTCAAAATATTTTATTTCACACTAGCTTTTACCCGCGGGCTCGCCCGCGTGGATGTCGGAAAATCTCCCACGGGTACCTACTACCGGGATTAGTTAAGTCATTGATTCCTACCGCTGCGCCCGCGTTGTCGGCAACCATAATTATTTTGTCACGCGTAATTTTGAATCTGTGATATCTTTTAAAGTATTCATTTTAATGATATGATGTCAAGGCATATTTTAATCTAAATTAACTGCCCAATTTAGATTACATATTTTATTGAATAAGGATAAATAAAATACCGGTCAAAATAGCTTCGGAAATAACAATATTTTTTTTATCAAATTCTGAAAGATAAAAATGATTACTGTAGGTCATCCTTAGAAGATAGACATATGCTATTGCGGACTTTATTTTTGAACTTTTTAAGATATACAATTCTGTAAAACATAAATTTGATGTATCTCTTACGGCTTACGCGGCGCACGCCAGTAAAGCTCCCAGTTGGCATGATTTTTTCCGACATCTTCGACAATAATCGTCATATTTCAGCCAATGTACACAAAACCTTAATGTATTATACATAAAAACCTTCTGCATGAATCATTCTATCTATTTAAAAAAACCGCATCGAAATCCATTTCGTAGTTTTAAAGATACTATGTACAGATATAGATAGACCTACATGGACACTTAAGAAACGTCAGAAGCTAGGTGCACGGTTCCAATTGGTCGTTTCCTATGGAGAAGAGTCGGCAAGAAACTCCACGGTTACTGTTTTAAAAATTATTGTTTTTTACAATATTTTCAAATAACAGTATAATAATAGATATGGGAGGACAGTATAGGTCTTTCAACAAATACCAGGTACTTAACAAAATAGAAGATGGTCAATAAATCTACAGTCCACTCAGCTTCCAGCGTTCTCACATTCACAAAATACAAAAGAATCTATATAAAATATGAATACATTGATAAAAATAAAACCTATTTTAAACGAAATGACATGATTGCTATTACAACTGTAACAAATCTGAATAATTATCATGTTCACAAAAGCCACTAATAAAGTGTTGAAATTAAATTGTAGGTATATAATGTCAAATATTAGGATGATTATGTCAAGGAAGAATGTAAAAAAAACATGGTAGTTTGGGAGCAGTTAATGTACTTTTACATAATATGCCGTTAATGATGGACCAGGGAAGCCACATGTGCGATGGTACCGTCATAGACCTGGGACCGTGGGTGGATTACTACGAGGACCTCCCTATAATTTATTAATTTTAGGTTTCATCTATCAATAGAATACTCATTACCTTTAACTAAGTCTTAATTATGTTTTAGTCTTCACTCTAGGAGAAATATCTAATCCTAATCCTAACTAAAATGTGAAAGTGAGTTTGTTTGTTTGTTACGCTTTCACGCTAAAACAGCTGCACGGATTTGGATGGAATTTGGCACACGGGTAGACCATGACCTGGAATTAGACATAGGATTAGACTTTAATCCCAGTAGTACGTTTCCGTGGGATAATTTCCGACATGCACACGGGCGAAGCCGCTGGCAAAAGCTAGTAATAAATAATAGTAATAATAGTATTTTTTATTTTTTATAAATATATTAAAAAATGTTAACAATATGTATTTAAAAAGAAATAATAACATAAATTATAATATTGTAATTCAATCTGTGAATGAATAAACTTCCTGAAATTACTACAGTAGGTAATCGCCTTATATTGATAGATTAATGGTCCACAGTCCTAAAATGAAAATTACATCTACTTCCGCTGCCGATTCCCACAGCAGAACGCCATAAGACATAATACTGTGAGATTTAGTTTTGTTCGCATTAAGTAAAAGATTAACTGCAAATTTAAGTTTCTACGCACAATATTGAGTGATTTACCATGTTTTTGTAAGACCATAGACTTCTTATAGGTTTTCCTGTAATCTATAAGCATAGAACTATTCTCTGCATTTTTTTCAAAATTTTAGGGTCAGTAGTTTCAGAGATAAGGAGGGGAATGGTAAATTTTCATCTACTTTCTTAAATATCTTTAAAAGTGTATATTTTAAAATTTAAAATATATATATATTTGAGGTCCTTGCAATAAGCCCTTTCATTTGATATGTCACACGTTACAGAACTCAAAACTTTCGTTTTAAATTTTCTTATTTGACCCCCAAAAGTGTCTTCCGTTTTCAAAAGTCATTTATTCACGTTACACGATCGTGTTTGGGTCATAGAAATACATAAGTGTACCAAATTTTAACTAAATTGGTCCATTGGATTCGGAGCAAATTGGCTGTGACAGACGGACAGACAGACAGACAGACACACGAGTGATCCTATAAGGGTTCCGTTTTTTCCTTTTGAGGTACGAAACGCTAATAAAAATACAATTGAAATTAAATGAAATTGTTTATTCTCTAAATAGGATATCGGAATCACTTTTACACGTCATATAAAAAATATTAAAAATAAGCTAGATGAGGTCGTTTCCTATCTGACTACTCTGAGAAGAACGGTCGAAACAAACTCAGAGGTCGCAGTCTCTTTTAAAGTTCAAACATAATTTTGGTCAAGCAATATGAGAAACATGTAGATTAGTGTCTGAAATGATCTTTTGAGGAAAGAACCACACAGATTTGAGTGGACCTGACCAGTCAGTGGAAACATTTGTCAGTAATCGTGGAGCTCAACTCAGAACTGAAGGAGCTCAACTCGACGAACAATACCAAAGAAAGGATATTTGGGTAGGCGGCATCAACTACTCAAGCTGCTAAACCATCATTAAAACTAACTGAGAAAGGAAAAACAAATGAAAAGAAAAAATAAAATAAAATAAAAATCCACATAGTCCTCAGATTCACAATAATTAAAATAATATAATACTTTACAAAGTAATCATGTCATTTTGTATATAATTTTCAACAATGTCAATGTGTATATAAAACTGGTTTATTTTGATGAATAATTAAAATGTCAAGTTTTTTGGTTTTATCACAAAGCTTAGCAGAGCGAGTAGCTCAATCCCAAGCTTTAAGCTTAATTAAATTAGCAACCAATTTTATTTTATCTAGATTCCAAATTATCCATCCTATGGAGCAGGACCAGCATGTTTCCAAGCATTCTTATCTTGGATATAATCCTCTAATTTGTAATATGTTTGTTTATAAAGTGACCTTTAATTATGAGTTTTAAATTTTCTTTCATTTAATTGCATTATATCACAAGATATTTTTTTATAACATTTTCCACATAAAAGATGTGTGTGCTATCTGAAAAATGGTTGATCTATTTAATCTTCATTTCAAATATTAAAAGTATGTCTATCTCTTATTTTATTAAAAAGATGTAGCTTTTTTCTAACATACATAATATTTTCATAAATGAATTGGCAAGGTAGGTACCGTCATAATATTGATCTTTTCATATAGTTCCCTAAGAGTTTCGCGGCGACGTAGATTATAAATGGCTCTGACAGCTCTCTTTTGCAAAACAAAGATGGATTCAATGTTAGCAGCCCGACCCCACAGTAATATGCCATACGGCAAAACACAACCCTTCAAAAACATTATACAAAAACTACAAAAACTCGAATATTAAACAAAAAGTATTTAGTTATTTCTCAGTGGCAGCCCGGAGTCTGGATTTGTGCCCGGTTGATGGCAAAAGACTCGCGCCCTATAACATTAGGACTTAAACTTATCTGGCGAAATGTGGGTGTACTTATGTAAATTTATGTCATTGTTCACGTGCAAAAGTGCATTTTATGTGCCTATTTAAAATAAATTATTTGAGTTTGACTTACACCTCTGACTAACCCTTCAGGGAAGACAGGCGTGATGTTGTGTCAGTATTTGGAACACCCTTAACATAAGCCCAATTTTAAACGTTCCATCATACACATTCTGCAATATTGTTAAACAATTATTGGCGAAGCTTTCAAATCAAATTGCAACGAACATTTTTGGTTTAAACAAAAACGCATTTGTATGTCCATTTTGTTTTGTATTGCAAAACATTAACATTGTTTGTTAAATTTGATTTACGTTACAGACACAAAAGTTAATTAAATTAATTCCTTTCTTTGATCTCTGCCCGGGGCTTAGAGTTAACGAGAAAACAATTTGCCCAGAAATAAGATTCGATTTAGTCAGGCTGAAATCTAAACACGGGGATCGTAAATGTTTTGAATAGATAAGTAAACAATTGGACTGTTTTGTATTGGATTTGTAATCTGAGTATTAAGTACCTATTAAGTTCGTTCTAAGAAATTGGGCAAGATTTTAAACTTAATTCAAATCTGGCCTGAATTTCTTACACAATCGATTCAATGTAGGTACAAAATATGTACACGTACTACGTAGAAGTACCTATGTCATCATCTACTGAGCCTTTTCCCAACTATGTTGGAGTCAGCTTCCAGTCTAACCGGAAGCAGCTGAAAATCAGTATTTTACATAGAGCGACTGCCTATCTGACCTCCACAAACCAGTAACTGGATAATACGATACCCCTTGGTAAGACTGATTGTCAGACTTTCGGGCGTCTGACGATCTGTAGACTTACCTATGTATTAAACGTATTTTGTTTGTAATATTAATAAATGTAAGCATTACATTTCATTTCATTACAGTTCATACAACTCCATATTATCATGATTATTATTTCTCACAACCATCATGTGAGATGGCATTTATAGCTAATATCTGCCACATTTTTGCTACAAATACATAACCGCACAGTAAAAGTTTATATCCACGTGAACTACGGTTGTAAAATAAGCTAAATTTCTTTAAAAAATACTGTTAAATAAAATTTTAAGTACACAAAAAGGTAAGCTTATGCTCCCCTGTAATATTATATTTAAACGGGTCGACCTTGACCTTAAAACGGCTACAGCTCCATATTTCTTCCTTTATAAAACTTAACGTAAGGTTATAAAAGTAGACTTTTTTGTTTCTTTACAGCTCACATTAATTTTATAATATTACTTTGCTTATGATGATGTTTGCATAATGTTATAAAATGTTTTCTTTTTATTAGCCAACCAACTTAATTCATGCAATTATTTAGCGCGAACCTAGTCATTGGTAAATAAGCACGATTACGTTTTCAGCTGAACATTTTAATTATGCCTTTTATATAAAGATATCTAACAAACATAAATGGCGGAATGTGAGTGTTCTATAGGTACACCCATGCCTAACCCTTCGGGGTTGTGGTGTGATATTATGTTATATTTAAGACGCAGATATATGCCAGTGACCTTGAGTGGTTAATATGCGTGTTCTGTACTGAGCTCTCGCAACGCGTCGTACGTCCAGCCAGTAATACGACTCGCCCATCAAGGAGCGCTGTCCAAAATTAGACGCATTATTAAATTATTATACAAAAAACAAATGGTATTTTAATAAAATACGTAAACTAAAAGATCAATTATTAAATTATTCTTAAAAAGGTTTCAGAAAAATACGCTTGATAGATTTTGCGTGATTCTCAGTTTTTTATCCGCGTTAGACATAACATTACAAATTAATTTCACTATGTAAATAAACATAATCTAAAATATTCCTATAATTAGTTAATAAGGAAATACTCTAATTTAATATATATTTTTTCCAAATCATTAACACTACAAATTTAGACATGATCTTCAGTATAAAATCATTAAAAGTCGTTTATCGTCGCCTTAAAGTCTTCCTACAAGCAACGGTCACTATTGTGAAAGGTCGACCCACTGAAATCAGCAAATGACTTGGTGTGGTCACCAAGTCATTTGCCAAGCATTACATCATTTTTGAGGGCTATGCTTGTAGTTTCTCTAGGTGATCGAATCAGAAATGAAGAGATTCGCAGGACCATGGTAACATAGCTCGAAGAATGATCAAACTTAAGTCGCAATGGGCAGGGCACATTTCTCCCAGAACAGATGGCCGATTGGGCCGATTGGGCCGAAAGGTTCTGGAGTGGCGACCGCGTACCGGAATTACGTATTCCGGTACGCGGTCGCCGTTGGAAGGCCACAAGTTGGACCGATGAACTTGTGAAGGCTGCAGGAATCCGCTGGATGCGGGAAGCACAGAACCGGCGGTGCTTTGGGGCGGCCGTTGTCCAGCAGTGAACGTCTTTCAGCTGAAATGATGATGATGAGCATCATTTTTCATCACCAGTATATGAGGTTATCAATTCTTATCGTTTTGACAGAATCCGCCATTCTCTTTTTAGGTCTAAAAGAATGATAAAATAATAATAATAATGCCAGCCTGTTACTGTCCCACTGCAGGGCAAAGGCCTCTTCTCATACAGAGAAGGCACGAGCATTGATCACCACGCTTGCTCAAGACGGGTTGGCGATTTCAGACTTATATTAACTATAAGTCCAGGTTTCCTCACGATGTTTTCCTTCACCGATGTCAGTAATGTCCAAGACAAACTCAGAAAGTACATATGAATTGAAAAAGTCTAATTGGTACTTGCCCGGATTTGAACCCACAACCTCGTGCATGAGAGGCGAGGCCTTAACCACTGGGCCATCACGGCATTTTTTTTTTAAAGAATTAAAAAAAAGCCTATCAAAAACGCGTAAAAAAATGCTGTGAAGTAAATGGCTGAATACCTGTATATGTTTCTGCCTGAAAGGCTTTGTTCACAAAACTTACAATATAACTCTTCGGCAATAGCCAAGATAAGTTCGTTATCAATTAATTAAGACTTGTATCTGAACGTTGGTCTGCTACATAATTTTTTCCCCTGGCCAGACATTAGCGACAATCCCACTTAAGTTTAATGAACAACTTCATTAATTTTATTCCCCTGTTGCCATGTCACAACCTTTCGTACTGTAAAGTGATTTCGAAGTAAGCTAACTCAGTATTGTCTTTTAAATAAATACCGAAATTAATAGCTACTCTATGTCATTGCTGTCTGGTGGGGGTTTTTGTGAGAGTCAATCAATCTGCCTAGCCTTTTCCCAACTTTGTTGCGGTCGGCTTCCAGTTTAAGCGGATGCAGCTGAATACCAGTATTTTACATGGAGGGACTGCCTATCTGACGTCTACAACCCAGTTACTGAGTAACACGATTCCCCTTGGTAAGACTGGTTGTCAGACTTTTGGGCTTCTGATGACCCGTAACGACTGTCAAATATCCACGAATGACAGCCGGGACCAACGGTTTAACGTGCTTTCCGAGGCACGGAGGAGTCGCGGTATGTTAAGATGGTCCCATAGACGGACTGACCCCACGGCAAGCGTAGCCTGATGGATCGACCCGTGCGGCTGTTATTTCTTAACCAAGAACCCGTCTTTTTTTGGTTTTTGTGAGAGTCAGAAGTAAAATATAATTACATAGGTAGGTTAGGTAACCTACCTATGTAATTATATTTCACTCACTTACTTAGAGACCACTTAAATACTAATTATAATTAGTATTTAAGTAATGTCTAGTCCTAAATTAATAGGTATGATAGATACCTAAATGAATAACAATTATTGGGGGGAATTATCCCCTCTCCTGGTCGCCGCCAGCAGTCAGCCACAACCAGCCTCACTGGATCATAATTCAGCGCCACCTGACTCACTGGGAAATCACCGCAGATAGTTCCGATTCACCGCGAACTATGCGGCACCAGGTTGCGACTCACTGGAACCTCAACTGGCACTGTGAAGCATCGCAAGACACAAGACTCAACCAACTATTGACCTCCGGTCTCCGGAGGGGCGGCATCTACATCGCCACATGCGAACTACGAATCAAAGACCTGACGTCACACAAAATACTGCTTCGCGCAAACAGAGTTTACCGCGCGATCAACATATGTATAACTTTCCGACATCAATCGTTGGGCATTTGCCCACTATAAATGACACCCGTCTGGTTGGAGGATCCTCCCTTTTCTACAGAGGGTGAGTGAACTTTCACCTAAATGAATGGCAATTGAGTGAAAATTCATCGACATTCTTTTCACTGTCCACTGTCTACATAGGGATGATGCCTGGGTAAAAAAAAGAAATTCTAATTAGTCCGTCAGTCAGATAATAAAAAAAATATTAGACTCGTATTTTTTGCTTTACGAGTATCATATTAATAAAAATTACTTAGATAAAACGCATTTCAAGTCGGGGAGTGGGGGTTGCTACGTCACAAGTCAGTATAAAATCTACTCGTACTCGTGACGTCATGGCACATTTTAACTCAATGTATCGCCGTAATCTCTAGATTACGTAAAAAAAAAAAAAATACGTGTCCAATATTTTTTAATAACCTCCATGATGGACAAAAAAAATGTTGTTTTTTTTCCCTATTCTATATGTCTATTTTTATAATAATTATACCGTCCACTTTAAAAATTCTCATACACATAACTTTCAGAAGTAGCTTTTACACTCCGTATTAAAGAAAAATAAAAGAATGAATTTTCTTATTTACCTTTATTGCAAAGACTACAAAGGGAAGCCCCAATACAAACTTCTGTTGGCGATTAGCGGAAGAATCCTGAACGAGATTAAATTTCTTTATTTTTCACTGCCCCATTGTGTTATTGTAGGCGACTCTAATTTATTTGACTTGCTATTATATTTGACGTCTATTTTTAATGTTTTTTTTTTAGACGGAATATTTTTTTCCTTTTTTTTTAATGAAGGAATAATTAAGGGTAATTTGAAGACTTTATTTTATAAGGAAACAGGTGTATTTATCTTCATTTGTATTTATTGTTTTGATTCATGAACACTGCTGCTGACTAGCTTACCTGTCGTATAGGTTAAAAAATAAAACTAGTTGACAAAAAAAAAAACAGAATAAAAATACCATCACCCTAGGCTATTTTACAACATTATATTGTAATTTTGAGGTTAATTGGATCCCAACACATTTATTAGCACCACAATTAATATAAAGGTGTGTCCAAATAGCGCGGCAATCGTGCGCGGCCGTGCGCGAATGCTTCTGTTAAACGCAAACATTCGTCGGTTTAGTCCTAACTAGAGCGCGGCAGAAATGTGTCCTGCAAACTCCGCGTATTGCTGCCGCGCTCTTGCCGCTCAATTCGGACACACTTTTGTACACATCGACTTTTTCTCCTTTACGGAACACTTTGTAGTGACAGATTCTAAACAGTTTTACTCGAAACTTAATTAAAACACTGTCATGTAGGTATACAGCCTCCCTCAATTCTAAAAAGTACTCTGTGCTCAATTCTGAGCATAACCTAGTCATTTACAGGCTGTTGTTTTAACGCAATAAATATTCACAACAGAAAAACACTATTTCACTTTAACTTTAAAACACACATTTCATATTATGTGTACATTTCGCAGCGAAAAATTCGAATAAGCAATGAAACGCAAACAGGAGCTATGCAAATGCATTTTTACTCTGAAAGCGATGGAAATGTACCTACACTCTATTTTCTACGTAAGTACAAAGCTTAAGAGGGAGTCACCGAAAAGCCGCAGGTTTAAACAGGGAGCGGTTCAAAAGCAGAGATTATAATAAAATTTAAATATAGTAAGCTGTTTAAACGAACGTGGTCCGAATGATTTATAATTACAGCGCGGATTTCGTATTGTGCGGTGCTGCTGTGTGTAAGCGAAAAGTGTAGTAAGTAGTAAAATATTATTTTTTAGTTTAGGTATTTGTAGGCAAAATAACAAGCTATTCGACGCTGGAGAATGCTGTATTCCTACAGGATCCTACCTAGAAGATCAGATGTACAGGACAGAGGTAAGGTGACAAACGACTTTCGACCCAGTTGTCAAAGACGAAGCAAAGTGGATGAGAATGATGAAGAAGTCAGCTGAGAGAATGAAAGAGTGAGAAAGTATAAGAAAATTCTGTTTTATTCTGATGTTGAACAATATTAGAAAAACCTTAAAAGCGTTTATTCTGAAAGTGGGTAAGGTCGCGAATAGATGTCAAATATTTCGCTGTTTTGATTAATTTGGCAATATTACTGTATGGATACACGAAATGTGGCTAACTAGCGAACTAGAATATTAATAATTAATTGCTATTATAACATTGAATTTGATGTTGTAACCGTTTAAGGTGTAAATATTCGGTGTTACGATATAAATTATTGCATTTCATAATCCATATTTTAGTTATCTAGTTAGCCACATTTCATATTCCCATACAGTAATATTACCAAATTAATCAAAACAGGTAAATATTTGACAGCTATTTGCGACGTTGCCAACTTTTAGGATGAGCACTCTTAAGGATTAGATCGGAAATTACAAGCCAGTACTCGCATCTTTTTGTACTTTAGTTACTGTTAGCATATATCTTCCCACAGCTGGGCAACGGCCCCACATGACTTCCAGTGCTTGCGATCCAGGGCTAATGTACTCTACTTAAAACTCAAAATCTTTAAAATAATACTTACCCATCTTTTAGTCTGCAGCCTGCACCGAGTGTATGGACCATGGTTTATCTGCGAAGCTTCCCTGGATTCTGTGCAATGCGTAATTATTTTGACGGTGCATATGCCCAGGGGATGAAGTGGAATCTCTGCGAGCTATTTGGGCGTGTAGGGTTTTAATAATGTCGTGTTAATTGCCGTACGAGATTCCGGTTAATGTGATGTGAATTACTCTGTACAAAGAAATGAGAGTTGAGGTAAAATTATATTTAATAAGGTTAATTATTCAACTGTAATACAGGTATTTTAGCGTCGGCATTGGATGCTGATTTATACGCGAACAAACAAAAACTCAAACCATTTATTCCCATCCCCCGGGCGAACATAAATCCAGTCGGTACTCTCGGGCGTCCGCGTAAGGTACACATTTACTTTTGAATTGTCCGTCAGAAAGATGAAGCTGGTTGCCCATTCAATCCTCAATTTTTTTACTACTTATTGTATTCCATATAGTTGGTAAAACGGTTGGTAGGCTTAAAATTAAAGAAACAATTTACGGACCCTGTCTGGCACAGCTTAGTAGGAGAGGGATTCCAAAACTTTGTAGGTTTTTATGGCGAAGAAAGGGCAAATACTTTTACATTATGTTGTTACTGTTACAGTGGCTGATATACACCGCTGGTGAAGAATTATTTTACATAGATGACCAAATTCCTCCCCTTTTTAGTAGCTTACAGCCAGCGAAGCGGAGATGTCAATATCACCTTATTCAGACAGCAGTTAGAGTGCATTTTTTTTTTCATTTCCGTCACGAAAATTCTCCTATGAAAAAGATATACACATATTATTTCGAAATGTCTAGGAGTCCAACGAATATTTATCTACTATCGGAAAAGTCGAAAGGAATATCGACAGGCCTCCGAACTATCACGTTCGGATAATTTATAACACTATAGGCTATTTTCCGAATGCCAAAGTTCACAATAGTTGGGATTCGGGAGCTGTGTCTACTCAATAACAAATGGTAGTGAAGATATTGACTTAGAATAGTTCCGTGAAAAATCTGTGTGATCAGTTCCAAGGCATGTTGGACATTAATGAAACAATACCTGGGTGACCGAGCTCTGCTCTCGTGAAAATAGAGAATGCTCGATTAATAGTATAGGATAGTTCATACTAATTCCATGTATCCGGGTGTCACCACTGTGTGGATCGCCCGGAGGACACGGTGGAGCATAAGGTGGACGTCTGCCCTGCTTGGGCGGAGCACCGCCGTGTCCTCACGGAGGCGTGGTCCGGAGCGAGAGTGCATGGGATGCCGTCACTTCCTTCTGCGAAGCAGTAATGCTCGCGAAGGAGGAGGCGGAAGGGAGAGGCAAGATTCGCGCACTCGCGCCCCTAGTCGCCGCAGGAGACGCCCCGAGCGTCGGGAGTCGCGAGCCGACTTCCGGCCACCGTAGGCGCACGCTTGCGGACGGTGAGCAATGGGTAGCTCGCCGTCCTATAAGGACCAGGCCCAGGTCGACGGCGCGTTATGATCCACGCGCGCCTCAAAGAGATGTCAGCACCAACTGACGGGGTCCGTAAGGGCCAATGCCTGCCGGGGTTGCGGGTTTGTCCGAAAGGGATATCGCGGCCCCGGCACACAGGCAACGGAAGGAACACGGGTGGGTTTTAGTCAATAGAAGTCTGTCACGCCCTCCCGCTCCAGTCAGAGCGGGAGAAGTTATTTGATAATTTCACACCCTCACAAAAAAAAAAGGTAGAGTAATGCTTGCAAAAAAAAAATTGGATATCATCAAGTTCACTTTAAGATTTGTCACAGAAGAACTGGTTTTGGGTGGGGGAGTGACCTCCTTAGCACCTCCTGCATCCGTCGCTGAATGGGAAGATACATAGATCGACAACAATTCATTTAATTGTCTAATACAATTACAATTTGTGTTCCAAAAATTAAAAAAAAAAGTCAAGCGTCGAGCGCAGTGAAACACGCAGTGAGACTGCACTTGACGCTTGACGTAGCAACACGTCGTGTCCGAGTTCACAACAAGTCAATCGTCATCCTACGGATGCCTCGTCGAGAGGTGAAACAATGACGATTTCTAACAGGATTCTTTATGACTTTATGGAAACAGTTAAGCGGATTGGGATACTAAATATACGTCGACTGTTGTATTTTTTAATGGATTCCCGCAAAGCCACACCTGAATACCTACGAGTATCTTCCATAATTTTGTATCAATGCGAACCTAATATTTTTTGTGGCTATACATCGATACAGCAATTACATACAATCAATAACAGAATATAGGAGCTTTAAACTTTAGTAAATAATCCCATTTCGATACAACCTGCTCAAATGTCAGATACAATTACCAGCATCCTTTTCAATGATTGAAAGCATAATTTATTATTTTTGTTTACCTAAAACCAAAGGGAATTAGCATTTGATTTTCAAACATTTGATAACCCGCGTTGCTCTATGCAATACAGTATAAACTGAGCAGTCACTCTGCTAATTAAAATGATGAAATGTTATCTGAAATCCTAAATGAAATTGTTTATACAGTTTGTGGTTTTAGACTAATAGAAAAATAGAAAGAGGTAGAAACCTTTTTTTTTTGGTGCATAATCCTGGCTACTTTATTATGCCAAGTGGCATTTTTGTTAGGAGAAAAATTATAAGGTGTTATAGGGGCGAATAGAATAAAATACAGTTCTGCCCAGGAAAACTACACAATATAATCATTCAGACCAATACAAAACACAGAAACACTTAAAAGTTCAGGCAATTCGAGTAGGACACCGAACGAAAGAACAAAAATCGTGCCGTTTGCGAGCGTGATGCGGGCCGGACTGGCGGTCGCGGAGTGGGGTGCCGACCGACGCCCGCGCAACGCGGGGCGTAGGATGCGCGCACGCGTGGATGTGCGTGTTCATGCTAAATGCCTACTCTTTCTACAGTGTTAGATTAAATGGGGAACATTCTTCAAGGAGTGTAATACTAATGAAATTTAATGACTTTTACTATGAGCATAATCAGCCCATGATTTTCCCACTGGGACACAGGCCTCCTCTTGGTGAGAGAGAGTGGGCCGTAACCCCAGTTCGGGTTAGTAAATGTCACATGTCTTCGGTTCTTGGACATGCCGCGGTTTCCTCACGATGTTTTCCTTCACCATTTTGTGAGCAGTGATGATGAAATAATTAACACAAAGTAAAGCGCCTATCAGGGTTCGTACCTACGACCTACAACACCTAAGTCGCGGCCGTTACCACTGGGTCACCAGTACGTTGAGACCATTTCTGAAATATGAAAAACACTGCTTTTCCATACATTTTTGTTAGTATCGAACTTTTATATAGAACTAGCTGCGCCCCGCAGTTTCATCCGCATAAGTCTCGATTCAGTAAGAATATCGGAATAAAAAGTATCCTATGTCCTAACCCAGGTCATGGTCTACTCATGTGCCAAATTTCATCCAAATCCGATTAGCCGTTTTAGCGTAACAAACAAACAAAAAAACTCACTTTTGCATTTACAATATTAGTTAGGATATCAGGTGTTTTTATTCCTATTTCAGGGTTGGGCCCATTGTAAAAGGTTTTCATTTTCATGAGTGAGTAGGTACAACACCCCCGTATGTCCCTCATTTAACCTAACACTCTGTATGTATAATGCGAGTCAAATTTTAACCAACGTAATGCTGAATTTTCTATCCACCTTTAAAAAGTTCGAAGTAGAGTAATTTATTAGTGTACGAGATAGTTATTTTTACGCGAAGATTATTATTCTTTTACAAAAGCAGTAGGTACTTGATTTGCTAACATGATATTAGTTAATTGACTCAGATGTGATTTTGCGGAAATCCATTATAAAATACTTGTCATTACAAGTAAAGACGTAAAAGTCGGTTTACCAAATGTGTTATATGTCCTTATTTATAAAAGCTGCTTAAAGTTAAGAGCGTTTATCCTAGTTGGCACCGTCGCAAATAGCTGTCATAAAGTTACCTGTTTTGATTAATTTGGCAATATTACTGAATGGAAATAAGAAATGTGGCAAACTAGCGAACTAGAATATTAATAATGAATTGCAATTATGACATTGAATTTGATGTTGTACCCGTTTTAGGTGTAAAAAAGGCATTTGCAAAGTTTCCAAATACGTTTTTTACATCTAAAACTAAATATTCGATGTTATGATATTAATTATTGCATGTCATAATCAATATTCTAGTTCGCTAGTTAGCCACATTCCTTATTTCTATTCAGTAATAATGCTAAATTAATCAAAACAGCGAAATATTCGACATATATTTGCGACGTTACCCACTTCAGAATAAACGTTCTTATTAAGAGACGTTTTATCTTTTTGTGTAGGTAGTAATAATAATATGAATGATTTGATCATTCGAATGTTCGCGAAAACCCTAGAGTTATTGCGAAAACCCTAGAGATATTGCGAAAAACCTAGAGATATTGCGAAAACACGGATTATTAGACAATGGTGTTTTCGCAAAAACCCTATCTTTTTCCAGTAAGATTGAGAAATGTTTTCACCATTGTCTAATTATTCGTGTTTTCGCAATATCCCTAGGGATATCGCGAAAATTCGAATGATCAAATCATCCTACGACATATATATATATAAGGTTAATAGTTAGTTACTGATGACAACACCCACAATCTTTCCACTATAATAATATTTCTATTTCGAGGACCGAACACAATTTTCCGTCGGAAATTTCATTATCCGTTGCTTAATCAAATAGCCCGCGTAATAGCCGCCGAGCCTTTCCCTCTCCATTGCATTTTCATACCCTGCACTACTAACGTTTTATACTACATACTCACGAATACGTAGGTAGGAACGTACGTATGTAGTTTAATTATAGTGCGGTCCGGTTTTTATGGAAATTAATGTTTTATTCGTTTCGTGGAGTCCATAATTCTTGGTTAATGTAGTGTTCTTTGTGGTTATTTCCATAGCGCCATGGGAATTTTATTTAGTTAGTGAAGGGTTGGTTAGGATTCCTGTAAATGACGCCGGAGCCACACTGGCGCCGGACCTTATGTTTGTGTATACGAATGAATATCGCCCATGCACCGTACCGCAGCTGCGCTGGTCGGCGCCGCGTAGATTTTCGAGATATTATGATAATTTTTCATCTCGCGGTTCGGCGCCGGTGTGGCTCCGGTGTTATGTATATGAAGCGATCTGACGGTCCAACTTTATAGACATTCAATCAAATTAATCGTTCTAGCCTGTTCTCAACCATGTTAGGGTTGGCTTCCAGTCTAACCGGATGTAGCTGAATACCATTATTTTACATGAAGCGACTGCCAATCTGACCTCCATAACCCAGTTACTGGGAAACACGATACCCCTTGGTTGGATTTTATAGACATTCAACACCAAGAAGTTTGACACAAACTAAATGAAAATAGTTCATGCGTTGCCAACCCAATGTATTCTCGTGTGCCTATACAGAGTGGCAGGGACATCGACGCGAAAACTGTTACCATGGATTCAGTACAAACATGATTCGGAACCGCATTTTTTTTTTTAATCTGCTTTTCCACACATTTTTACCGCTTAACACCTTCGGCGCCAAGCATGATTTCCAAAATCACACTTTTTAAGAAGTAGCTATTTGTTTTATTTTTAGTTGCATTTAGATTCAAATGCTTATATTTTCTAAAGCATAAGTCGTACTCCAAACCCAAATACACCAAAAGATTCGTCCAAGCCAGCGTTTCATTTTTCCTTAAAGAAATGTATGAAAAACGCGTGCATTAGTGATACACAACGCCTTGAACGCGATGGGCCAGGTGTATCCTTTTTGATACACATTGTATTAACAAGTGTGTGCAAAAATGATGCACTGGCGCCGAAAGTGTTAAGCGCACGCCCACTTTTCTATGAAACAGCAGACTTAAAAAAAAAATCCGACATAAAATTTCAACACAGCGGGGTTCAGAATCATGTACTGAATCCATGGTAACAGTTTTCGTGTCGATATCCCTGCCTGTATAGATATAATTATGTACGAGTAGATACAGATGGCGGTGGATCACTATTTGAAATAGAAATTCGTTGAATAAGTTTTCAATAACTGGCCGATTAGGTTACGTAAAGGGCTATTCACAATTTTCATTTGTTCTTTTTCAGTTGCAATTTCAATTTCAACGAAATGTCCCATTTGAATTTCGAATCACAATATTTGAATTTCGAATATTAAACAAAAATAGTGATGACATTTATTATTTACTTTATGAGCAAGAATGTGGGTCATTTGCGGGCTTTTCCATAACTTACGTCCAATTATATTTTGCGTCAATATAAAATTATATTCTGATGGGTACTTAAAGCTCATGACTTGATAAGCAAGCTGAAGCATTGAGTGAAACTAATTAGCACGTTGAAATTTTTTCTCTAATTGAATAAATATTTTCTACGAATTTCTAGCATTTGTTGGACGGGACTGCCGCGCTGGTCTTGTGGTCGCAAACGCTGAGCGAGGTCCTGGGTTAGATTCCCGGGTCAGGCAAACTGTTATTGGGTTTTTCTATCTGGAATTTATCAGTAGCAGCCCGGAGTCTGGTTTTGTGCCCGGTTGATGGCAATAGGCTCGCCCCCTATTACATGGGACTTAAACATAACTGGCGAAATGTGGACCTGTGCACCTGCTACAGGTACACCTCTGCCCTACCCTTCGAGGAAATAAGGCGTGATGTTATGTTATGGATGTGTGGGAATCGTAAATTACAACTCAGAATATATTAGCAATCTATGTGAAACGTGATCTCAAGGATAAACAGATAGGTACCTACCTATCTGCTTAGCTTTGAGATAGCATATTATCCCCTTTAATTTGTTATTCAAAATAGTGCTTATTGAAAATTTGCAAAACTTTTTTAGCTTTTTTGTATGAAGTTAATTTATTTGTAGGCGAATCAATTTCTGAAGTTGTCAGTTCGCCTACAAATAAATTAACTTCGTGCGTATCGCTCAAGAAAATATAATATTATTAAAAATTGTCGATTCCCCGTTTCGGGCGAGTAAAGGCTTGTGCAGACCAGCGCGACTTGTCGCGCGACGCGACACGAACAATACAATTTCTAAGAAAACTTCACAGTATAACAATAACCGGTGTCGCGTCGCGCGACAAATCGCGCTGGTCTACATAAGCCTTAAATTCGTGCGAATCACCAATAAACCGTCGAAAGTAGGAAAACCACCAACGTGTTTTTATTTAGGCATTAATTTAGTTGTCGCCTAGTGATCGTGAAAATGGGCATGTACTCTTATGTCTGTTCTGCGCTGAGCACTACCTATAGAAAGCCAAGTCTCAGTCCCAAATAGATATCTCAATGGGCAATCTCAAATCGAGCACAGTTTTGTTCAAAAGTGAGCATTCATCACTGTCTAACACAGCTCCGAATTCTAGAACACAAAAAAAAACAACTAAAAAATTATCAAGCAAGAATCTCACAAATTGTAGAAGTCAGTTGGAAAATAGTTAGCTGCTTGTTAGCAATGGTTGGCTACTTCTCACTACTAATCTTATGTTTTAATCTTACTTACCGTACTATTACGAGCTTTGAGCATACAGTCAACAATACGTTAGTGGGAACACTGGTAAACTTAACATAAAGCATAGAATTTTCAGGCTACAAGGGTTCCCACCGCTGGGACTGGTAAGATGCACGATGATAAGAAAATATTCTGTTCTACTATGACAAAAGGTCAAAAGGAAGGAAGAAAAAACCGGCCAAGTGCGTGTCAAACTACGCACAATGAAGGGTTCCGTAGTTAGGATGAATTTATACATGTTCTCCCATACGGAATGTATGGGAAAACATGTTTTTGCAACTGTAAATGTAAGTTGGTCGATTATTACTCTTTAACTTGTAAAGCCTACTTAGCTGTGATAGTTTTCATTTTAATTTCGTTATATACGATGTCACTCATGGGCATGTGCCCGCCCGTATTTTTCTGAATATTTACGACAAATTATCGAGAATAAACTTAAAATGGTCTATCTTTATTTATTTTTTCTTAAAAAAAAATGTCATGTCCCGCTATGATTTAATGGACTTATACTTATGTTTTTTTTTAGTAAATACTGTTTTTTTTTTTCGAAAAAATGTCTTCACCTCCGTTTTTTTCATAGTCCACAATTTTACTAAAAAAAATTCGTTAATCCGATAAAATAACTCATAAGCTATTAGAAATAATAAACAAAATCCAAATTGAGCCAATAACATAGGAGATATGGCAAACGCTACGAAAAAAATTGAAAATTCAATAACATGAAAAATATTTAAGTTAATTTTCGAGAATTTTTCATGAATATTAAGAAAAATATGGGTGGTCACATGCCCATGGGCGACATTGTATATCGGCGTGATTATTAAGTATACCAATGTCAAATTACAGCTTGCTAGTACTAAGAGTCTCTGAGCTAAGCCGCGGACAGACAGACAGACATGGTGAAACTATAAGTGTTCCATATTTACTACGGAAAAATGGAAAGTAGAAAAAAGAAACGAAATAAAATATTCACAAAAAAATAAGACCTTCTCACTTGAATCCTACAAAGAAAGTCCTATAAACAATTCGATGCATGCCTACAGGTCGTAACAATAGTAAATAATAGGGTAGGGCCACACTATGAGGCGGCACAGTAACTATTACTAAGCTTAGGTCGGAAAATTGAAAAGTTAACGAGCCTATTCCACGATGCTCGCGTTTCCACCGACCACCTTTGTTTTTAGCGCCCGTCGGAACTCGGCCTTATTAAGAGGAAATTGCTTGAAGTAACATGAAAGGTGTGTGTCGATGACCTAATTTTTGCTTTAAATCTTAGAGTAATGAGTTTGTTAATAGGGTCTGGGGGCAATAGGAAATGTAGGGGAAATATTGTTCTTCCAAGAGCCAGTGTAATAATACCATTCTATCAGTGTCCCTCTGCAACGCACAGGCCCGATCTCATGCGGAGAAGGCACGAGTATTGATCACCATGCTTGCTCATGACGGGTTGGCGATTTCAGACTTATCTTAGCTATAAGTCCAGGTTTCCTCACGATGTGTGTCCTTCACCGATGTCAGTAATGTCCAAGATTACAGTTACATTGGTACTTGCTCGGATTTGAACCCATAACCTCGTGCATGAGAGGCGAGGCCTTAATAACCACCGGGCCATCACGACGATCCAGACAATGACGTAATTATTTATTTATTTCTAAATACTTTATTGTACACCAGAAAATACATAGCAAATTTAAAACTACAAAACATACAACTGGCAGCCTTATCGCTTTCTGCGATCTCTTCCAGGCAGACTTACTATAATAAACAACAACGGTCCAAACACAAAACGAAATATATCAACCTAACACAAATTGAAATTAACTGCCGTAAACACTGAAAGCAAAAAGTATGAAAACTGCTCTCGAATGAACTGATCGATAATAGTTATACAAATGTTTAATGCAGCCTTTGAATTTCGGAGGCTTTGTGGCTTAAAATGCTGCACCATCGATAAAGTACGTAATAATTTTTTTCCTAGATCAATGAAAATAATAAAAGAGGAAAATAATACTTACTTTGTTCTTCAGTAGAAAAATACTGGCTTGAAACAAGTCAAGTCCAGTAAAAATAAAAAACAAATACGCGACACAATTCCTTTTTCAAATCTTCCCACAGAGTAAAAAATAAACAGAGTGGAAACACTAAAAACAAGTAAGCGTTGACTAGCAGTAGCTCAACGGTACTTAACCCTTAACGAGGCTACGTGACATTCCCGGAATTAAAACAAACAACTTCGCACAAGTCGAAATTCCTACTTATTCAACAGGACATTAATTATATACTTTCGTCGTCTTTTGTGGAGCTATAAATGTCTTTTCAGTTTCGTTCATATTTTTTTTTTGCTTAAGAAGACAATAACAAAAATATGAATATTTATTTTAGGATGTGCCTTTGTGAATGTTTTATTTTTACTTTCGCTTTTGTAGGTAGCGGAAATACCTTATTTTTATTCTAAGTTAGATTGGTACTGTTTTTCACACAATTTTCCAGAACTCTTTTTGTTACCTCTCTTTTCTTTTGATACCAAGAATGTTTTTTTTTGTATTTATTACAGTTACAAGCATAATAATGTGTTATATATAATTATGTAGAATTGGTATGTGATCTGGCCGAAAAAACAAATCAGGATAAAAAAGAAAAAACAGACAACAAGTCCTAAGAAAACTCGAATGGTTTTGTGTTTTCTTTAGCCAAACTTTGACAGCAACAACAATATTCAAGCGACAAGCTATAAAATTAAAATTTTTAATAACTGTGGCCACTTAATTAATCCCTAAGACCATCTTATTCGGCCGGGTTATAACTCAGTTGAAAAGAAAATATTTTTACAGCCACATTATATAACTGAAAAGGCCGTAAAGCTAATGTTTGAGTCCATTATGTCTGCCGAATGGCCTCGTCGGACGGTCTGATCGCAGTTCGGTTAAACGGATATTAAAATTTCCACGACTTGAATTATACTTTCCAGTGATTTGATATCTAGAGAGGAAAATTGAAATGTTTACGCGAACGAATTGTTCAGGGATTTTGTGTGAGTAACAATTTCGCGATCACTTCAGATAAATGAGATGGTATTACAGATTATTGAGAACATGATTGGGCTTTATTTGTTATACGGTTTATTTCTTGATACTTATTCGGGTATCGAGCCGGATTATTAAAGAAAATTGTTTGCTTTGTCTGTTACTTGGCAGGTTGAGCTGTATTGTCAATGTGTCATGTTGTGTATTGTCAATGTGTCATATTGTAATGTAGCTGCATATTAACCGAGATTGCAGAGACGTAATATCATTGTGATGTACCTTTGTAATTATATTTTTGTCAACAGAAGTGACAGGGTTGACAATTTTAAAGCTGGAATCTTACAATATACGACTTCAACAAACTTTAATATCAATAGTAAACAACTACTAAGTACCTAAGCCCCACTTTCCTTTGACTGCCACGTTTGATTCCTGAAACGGAATTAGTTATAAGTTCCAACTTTGAAGTATGTTTAACAGGTTTCTCTCACAAGTGGAACCTAATTAATTTAATAGGTTTCTAGATGTAATTACTGTTTTTAGGTAGAAACTTCGTAGTTTATGTAATAACATCGTATGTGTGTTGGTTTTCTCAGACCAAATAGAAAATTAAGACAGCGCTGCAAACATACAGTGAAGCATGCCAAAACCACACCTCCATTCTGTGCATACACGCTCATACGCACACATTTACAATCAAACTACACCTCAATGAGTGCACACATGTTTCCGAAACCAGACTCACTTCACTGTTGACAGTGCTATGTCTTGGTTTTTTATTTGGTCTGAGGTTTGCTGAGCTTTTCAAAATACTTTATAAAGCGCTTACACTGTGAAGCCTAGTAATTGTCGACATTATAACTAATTTACACGAGAGTAAATAAATTGTACTAATTTAGTTTGACTTTTAACTAAGTTAGTTGTTAAAATTAAGAATGATATTTTCACAAACTACGTATTATAGCGTAGTTTCTTTAGTTATATTGAATTTTCTTTTTTATATAACAGAATATTCTCGCATAATCCATGGAAATAATTTAATAATGGTTTTGTCAAGCATGAAAGGTCTTGTCGATTCCCTGGGTCGGGCAAAGTGTTATTGGGTTTTTCTATCTGGAATTACTCAGTAGCAGCCCGGACTCTGGATTTGTACCCGGTTAATGGCAATAGGCTCGCCCCCTATCACATGGGACTTAAACATAACTGGTGAAATGTGGGTGTACACCTCTGCCCAACCCTTCGGGGAATTCAGGCGTAATTTTGTGTGAAAAAACTTCTCGAAAGAGTTGAACATTTTTATTTTAAATATAAGGACTTTTAAGGTCTTCTACGGACTGTTGGTTGGGTAACATTCCCCTCCATTTCGTTTCGAACTTGAAATGAAGTTTATAGGACTTCTCTTTCACAAATTGTATTATTTCTTGGTAGGGGAAAAATGTGGGTCGAAGTCTTTGCCCTATTGAATCTAAAAATACGTCTCCATATATTATTGTGTGCCTAAAGAAAAGAAATTCTTAATGAATGAATGACATTAATCATAATCATCGCCAGTAGCACACCTTCGCTCCGCCGCGAAACCGTAGCAGCGAAACCGTAGTAGTTCAATTCAACTGGCTCGCGTCATGTTCCGCTACTCGAAACTTGAGTAGCGGAACATGACGCGAGCCAGTTGAATTGAACTACTGCGGTTTCGCAGCATTTACAGGTTAATAAAATGTACAATCTTAAATAAAGGAAGGTGTCTGACATGTTAATTTACAAAACGGTTAAGCTGCGTTTCCACCAGAGATGAGCGAGGATGCGTAGCGAGGGATGTGTGTGAAACTAACCAATAACATCGCTTCATTATCACTGTGATCTCTGAATTTTCGGATTCATTTGCGTATTGTATAATTATCACTTGCTTCAAAAACGGTGAAGGAAAACATCGTGAAAAAACTGGAATGCCTGAGAGTTTTATTCGAGTAATCACTGTTATATGAGAAATGTTTTCATATTTCATTACACTAGGTAAACACAAAACAGTTCTATAATATTATTTACTATCCAAAAATAATATAAAATAAATAGAGCAGACTCATCAGATAGACTGAATCAAATGTCAATACTTAAAATACCGTTTGTTTTGCTCGCAAACCTTCATTTAATGAAAATCTATCATCATTTTAAAGCGAATACCTATCATGTTTTAGCACTGGCCGTCGAATTGTGTATCTGGCAGCGATGAAGGGAATTCTGCCTGAATTTCATCAAGCAATTTTTGGTGCCAGCCTAATTGGATATAGGGATAAATAAATCAATTAAATTGTTCCGCTGACTGAGTCCTCTAATGGCGTTGGATGTTGGTGCGTAAAAACCAATCCAGGATGACCTACCCCACCCCTTTTTCTCATATTAACATAGGATATGAGCAGCGAAAATATTTTGAGAGACAGGGCTCGAGCAAAATTGGCGCTTATGTTGACAATGATTTCATGATTTGAATTTTGGAAGTAGAATTTTAACGCCCTGCATTCTAAATTGCTTAGTGGATTATTATTAAAGGCGACTTAAATGATTTCCACTTGAAAACCTATCTCATTTATCCCGCAATTTTTCAATATAAACACAAAACGTAGCCTATTTTTATATTTAACCAACTTAAAAAAAGGAGGTTTTCAATTCCATACGTATGTATGTAATATTATTGAAACTGCAATATATTCACTTAAGATAATCTGTTAGGGCCTCCAAACAAATATACAAAATTTCATAGGTGTATGTATGTTTGTCGATGTATTTCTCCGGTTCGCGACCATTTTTTTGGCTTACAACTTAGGGAACAGTGCAAGTTTCATCAAAATCGGTTCAGTAGTTTTCATGATGTGACGGCCGTTTTTTTTTTTTTTTTTTTGGATGGGAAGTGATCAAATGACTTCTCCCGCTCTGGGCAGAGCGAGAGGGTGTGTCAGACTTTTACTGACTAAAACCCACCCGTGTTCCTTCCGTTGCCTGTGTGCCGGGGCCGCGTTATCCCTTTCGGACAAACCCGCAACCCCAGCAGGCATTGGTCTTTCGACCCCGTCGGTTGGTGCTGACATCTCTTTGAGGCGCGCGTGGAACACAACGCGCCGTCGACACGGGCCTGGTCCTTATCGGACGGCGAGCTGCCCATTGCTCACCGTCCGCAAGCCCACGCCTACGGTGGCCGGAAGTCGGCTCTGGACTCCCGACGCCCGGGGCGTCTCCCGCGGCGACTAGGGCCGCGAGGGCGTGCAGCTTGCATCTCCCTCGCGCGCTCCGCCTCCTCCTTTGCGAGCATAACTGCTTCGCAGAAGGAGGTGACGGCCTCCCATGCACTCTCGCTCCGAACCATGGCCTGAACCAGGGCCGGACGCGAGAGATCGCCGCCGCCGATCGCCTCCGTGAGGACACGGCGGTGCTCCGCCCAAGCCGGGCAGACCTCCACCGTATGCTCCACCGTGTCCTCCGGGTGATCCACACAGTGGTGACACCCGGGCGTTTCCTCCCGCCTTACGCCGTACAGGAACCTCCCGAAACAACCGTGTCCGGTGAGGACCTGCGTCAGGCGGAAGGTGAGGACGCCATGGCGCCTCTCAAGCCACTCCTCAAAGAGGGGACTTATCGCCGCAATTGTGGCGTGCCCAGCGCTGGGTTGCGACAATCGTACACTCCATGCCGCCATGAGATCCCGCCGGAGCTCTGTCCGCTGTGCCGTGATTTCTCGCGGCAGCGGAGTTACACCCCGGCGTTTCGCCTCCTCGCGCAACTCCCACATGTGCGCGAGGACTTTCGCCTCCAGATCCCATGGCGGTAGTTCGGCAAGGAGGCTCGCCGCCTCACGGGAGACTGTGCGGTATCCCCGGACCAGCCTGATGGCCATGACCCTTTGGGACGCGTTCAACCGCCGGGCCGGTCGCAGCCTCAATGAACGCGCCCACACCGGTGCCCCGTAAAGGGCCATGGACCGCACGACCCCCGCGTAAAGCCTCCGGCAGGAGGCGTTTGGACCCCCCAGAAGTGTGACGGCCTGGCTTATTGAGCTACGGACGTGGTGTAAAAGGGAAAACATGTCAAAACCTTGGGCAAGCACAACAAAAAAGTGAAAAATATAAACATTTTTACTAAAAAAAAACGTGAAAAATTACTTTAATTTCGGAAGTCGGTGACAAAGAACGTCGGTTGGTTTTTTGTAAAAAAAAGTTTTTTAGTAAAAAACAGTTTTTTAATAAATTCTTTATTAAAAATAACCAGTTTCTTAATAATTAACTACAATTTAATATATAAGACTAATAAGCAATTTTAATCTAACTTAAATTTTATTTTTTAACGTGATAATTGACTACTTATATAATTTAACCATCATCTGTTTCCGTCCTTTCTATATATATAATCATTTGCCAACTATGTTGGAGTCGGCTTCCAGTCTAACCGGATGCAGCTGAATACCAGTATTTTACATGGAACGACTGCCTATCTGACTTTCACAACTGGGTAATAATACGATATCCCTTGGTAAGACTGGTTGTCAAACTTTCGGGCTTCTGACGACACGTAACGACTGTCAAAGATCCATGAATGACAGCCGGGACTAAAACTGAACCCTTATAGGATCACTCGTGTGTCTGTTTGTCTGTCTGTCTGTCCGTCTGTCATAGGCAATTTGCCCCGAATCTAATGGACCAACATTTGGTACACATGTGTATTTCTGTGACCCAAACACGAACGTGTGACGTAAATTAATTAATTTTGAATATGGGGGGTCACTTTTGGCGGCAAATAAGAAAAAAAAAGTGCCAGTCTCATCCAGTTCTTCCCCGCAATCTTCCGTAAGTCGACCACCCTGGCCATTGGTCTGCCAACGCTCGTTCTATAGTTTCTTGGGAACCATGGCTGAATGGCGCGAAGAGTTTGTAGACATATACATGAAAAAAAATCGGCTGTAACTTGTGAAAGCTTCTTGACACAATGAGATGTGGTCACTAATCGCTTATTATGCGTGTGGCGGCATCTACATCGCCACATGCGAACTACGCATCAAAGTCCTGACGTCACACAAATCCTGCATCGTGCAATTAGAGTTTACCGCGCGACATATATAAGACTATCCGAATTCAACCGTTGGGCAGTTGCCCGCCAGACACGACACCCGTCTGGTCGGAGGACCTCACGCTTTCTATAGAGGATGAGTGAACTTGACACCCTGTTCCTACCTCTAAATGCGGCTGCGCCTTAGATCCATAGAACATCTTAATTTCGAAAACTAGTAACACCTACCACAAGAACGTGGACCAGCAATGATTAATAGCTTCAATTTAACAACTATTTACACATAACCTATAAGTAAGGGTTAGTCTTGACAATGTGTAGCTACCCTCATCTATTTCGTATTAAGATATGCAGTTTATGTGAGTCAGTTGAACTTTATACTTAGGTTTCCACACTTTGTGAACAGTATAAATATGGATAGTACAGAAACTATGTAAAGTCCCCGTCACGAGAAGCTATACATTTTGTAAACAACGAACTTCTACTTAGTTACGTCGGATACCAGTCTTACCAAGGGGTATCGTATTACCCAGTTACCGGTTTGTGGAGGTCAGATAGGCAGTCGCTCCGTGTAAAATACTTGTATTCAGCTGCATCCGGTTATACTGGAAAACGATCCCAACATAGTTGGGAAAAGGCTAGGCAGATTGATTTTGATAGCTTCTCGTGTCAGGGACTCTAGTAAACGTTCGACGGCACACTCACACAGACACGCTCATTAATGAGACCTCAAGCGATTGTCGCGGTGCTGTCAGTTGCGGGTGCCGTATCGTGACAGATATTTAAAAAAATGGAAGGTAGGATATTACTTAACAAATAGGCTTAGTTTCCATCATATTTATACTGTGCTGTGCCAAGGGTTGAGAAAAGCTAAGATTATATGACCAATCCTGACTGCCTCGTTTTTATAGTGGTCGCTAGCGCTACTGCTGAGCATGAGGTCCAGGATTCGACTCCCTGGTCGGGCAAAGTATTATTGGGTTTTTCTACCTGAAATTTCTTTGTAGCAGCCCGGAGCCTGGATTTGTGTCCGGTAGATGGCAATAGGCTCGCCCTCTATTACATGGGACTTAAACAGAACAAGCGAAGTGTGGGTGTACTAAAGGTACAGCTCTGCCCAACCCTTCGGGACCACAAGGCGTGATGTTATATAAACAATCATCAGCATCTGCTTTGATTTTTCGTAACTATGTTGGGGTCGTTTTCCAGTCCTTCCTGATCCAGCTGAGTAGGTACCAGTATTTTACATGGATCGCCTGCCTATCTGACCTCCACAATCCAGTTACTGGGTAACTCGATACCCCTTGGAAAGACTATAGTTGTCAGACATGATTCGTTGACAATTTCATCTAATGCATTTCCCAGTTAATTTAGGACATTTTGTTGTATAGGCGACGTCATATTTTTAGTTGACGAGATAATATGTTATCTTAATTTATTATTTTCACATTGTATAACTCCTCTTACCATTCTATGATCTTTATAAAAAGTTTGCTTATTCACTACATCGACGTCACTAAATATTCTTTTTTCTCTTGTCAAAATGAAATCAATTTCGTTTCTATCTTCGCCGTTTGGAGATATCCATTTTCACTTTCTTGTCTTTCCTTTGTTGAAGAAGCTATTCATTATTTTAAAATTATTTGCAAAAGAAAATTCTATGAGCCGCTGTCCGTTGTCATTTCTTTCTTCATTGCTGTAATCTATGACAAATACATCTTTATTTAAGTTTACCTTGGCATTAAGGTCTCCCATCAGGATTATGTGTTTGTTCGTCTTCTGCATTAATTCTGTCAGACCTTTGTAGAATTTATCTTTCGCTATCTTCGTATCTTGTTCTCTGGGAGCATGGACCTGGATAATCGACGATGGTTGTTTAAATGCAGTCAAATGTATGTCGAGGACTGCAATTCTATCTGTTATTCCTTGAAAACTGATTATTTTGTCTTTCAGATATTTTTTTATTATGAAACCCATTCCGTATAAACCTTGATTTGCACCAAAGTAGTAAAAGATGTATTCGTTATACTCTCGTATTTCTTCTCCTATTCTTCTAACGTCACACAGACCAATAACATCCCATTTTATAAATCTTAAAAAATTCTCAAAATATTCTAATTAAAATGATATTCATGTCAGAAACAGATATTGCTCTGAATTATCATCAATAATCATAATTCATCCGCTCAAATCGTTCGCTCAGCTCAATCCTAACCCGATAATGATAATAAGCGGTATTGTTGGCTGCGAGGCTTAAAACCCTGAACATGTCATGGAGTAGAACTGGCTGGAGAGTCGTTTATCAGAGGCCGGTCGAGTAGCAGCGCGTAATTAAACGTTACATACTGGTGATCAGGATGTGGAGCTATGAGGTTTTGAGCAGTTCGATGGTGGTGTTTGGCGTTCGAATGCCTTTAATGTTCCCACTACTGGGACAGAGGCCTCCTCTCAGTAAGAGGGAGTGAGTCGTAATCCACCCTGCGAGCACAGTGCGGGTTGGTAGATGTCACATGTCTTCGAATTTTTGGTTCTAGGACATGCCGGTTTCCTCATGATGTTTTCCTTCACCGTTTTGAGAGCAGTGGTGATGAAATTATTTACAGAAAGTAAAGTGCCTGCTTGGGGTTGAACCTAAAACCTACAACTCGTAAGTCCACCACTGCTCTTATCTCTTATCTGCCTAGCCTTGTCCCAAAATAATCTATTTTCTTTGTTGTATCACGGGATTACATCATCTTATGATGGTCGTTTTCAAAATTAATGTACATTTTGTTGTAATTATGTGTCCATGAATCTTATTTGTAGAATAAAAATGCAGTTCGAAATGTAAACATATAAATCAACATTCAGACTAGGTAAGCAATAGTAAAAACAGATTTTTTTATATGGAAATTGGTTTAAAAAACTAAATTTAATTACTGTCGTAATTTGTTTCCCATACAAAAGTGCAATGTCAACGTCACGTTACACTTAGGGCTTGTCACAGTATATTCACATAAATGTGAATTGTAATTCCATTTCCGTTGTAGGAAAGATGCCTGAACGGCAAAGACGTTATCTACCGACAGCCTTTAAAATCAAATCATCCACAAAAATGGAAGGAAGTACAAGAAAAGAATTTGATTAGATCCGTTGACTTCTTTGTGACTCTGACTCTTCATTTGTGTTACTTTAGCGTCATTCATTTGTGTTACGATAACACAAAATAAACACAAAAATAATTATATTAATTTTGAAAACGACCTATCATGATTTAATCCCGTGATACAAAGAACATAGATTTTTCCCTGAAGGGTTAGGCAGGGGTGTACCTATAGTACACCCACATTTCGCTAGTGTCTAAGTCCCATGTAATAGGGGGCGAGTCTATGTCTATTATTTTAGATATTTATATACTATTATTATTTTAAGTAAAGAAAATGAGAAGACGCAGGCATGCAAACTCAAACTCAAAATCTCACCCATTTTCTTCTAGTTTACTTTTTTATGTATTAGCAACTAAACATTTAAAAAAGTAAAAGCTGACGGTTGCAATATTTGTAATTATATTGATCTTGTAATTAATTGTATTTTTTATTCCTCCGAGCTTTTCCTTTTGGGCAAAAACCGCGCAACATTCAATTGTTTTTACCCAACTAGGGCGAAGCAAAAAAGAAGTTTATGATTTTGACCGGTATTTAACACCTGTGAGTGTTATTTACTGAAATTACAGAACTAGGCACTCCAGCAAAAAAATCTGAAACTTCCAATTGCTCAACAAACTCTAAACCCGTATATCCCAACATTCACAACCAACAAACAAACAGGCGGCCCAGACAACTGAAATGAAATGGATAGGAATGAAGTCGCGTGAGATGTCGCTTCGAGTACGCCGAGTACGCCCGTCGTGTCGCGATTACTCTCCATACTACTCGTCCGTGTGTCACGCCCCACGAGTTCAAAGCGAGTGATTAGGTATCGAGTTGACTTAGTTTCGTCAATTTGCTGATTGAGTTAACGAGTTTTCTTTTTGTGTTAAGTAATGTGAGATAATGAATTCTGGTTTTTGATGTTATGACTGGCCTTTTGTCTTTAGGTTGGTTTAGCCTTAGAGTTCAGTGACAACATTGTTTTTAGGTTTACCGACCCGAAAGGTGGGAAGTGGAACACTATTACTAAGCCTCCGCTGTCCGTCTGTCTGTCAGCGGGCTGTATCACATGAATCGTAATATGTAGACAATTGAAATATTGTGTATTTTTATATTTACATTGCCGCTGTAACAATAAATAATAAAAATATAAGTAAAGATTTTTTATTCTTTTTATTTAAAAAATATTAAAAAATGTGAACTTATAAGAATCTAAATCAATAAACGAATAATAAAAATATAATAAACTAAAAAATTAAAAGGGGTCCCCATACAAGAGACGTGTTTTTTCAGCGTTTTTTGCTAAATATTGTACGGTGATACGGAACCCGTCGTGTGCGAGTCCGACTCGCACTTGGCCTTTTAATGGTTTGGTTTGGTTTTGGTTTTTTAATGGTATTATATAGTATTAAGTTGCTAAGCTGTAACAAATACCGACGATTTAAATATTCTCTAAAAATCTGACAGTGAAAACTGAGCTGTCATTCCACCTGATGCTAGCGATATCTAGATATTGGACATAATTGAAAGCTCACTAAGCTAACTTCAAGCTCACTTTACCTAAAGGTAGCCATTCACGGGTAGTCAACTCCATAACATTCCACGACAACACTCCAAAAACCTTCCGAAATCTCACGTGAGTTGGGTGGAGTGGTAAATAATATTGAATGAAAATGCGCGGAGTGATGGAAATGGAGTGCCCGTGACTGGCCACCTTAAGTTTTCACTGTTTTCTTCTTTTTCGTGTGGTTAGCGAGTAACCTTTTTTTTTTTTTTTGAGAGTGGGAAATTATCAAATAACTTCTCCCGCTCTGGGCGGAGCGGGAGGGTGTGTCGACTTTTACTGACTAAAACCCACCCGTGTTCCTTCCGTTGCCTGTGTGCCGGGGCCGCGATATCCCTTTTGGACAAACTCGCAACCCCAGCAGGCATTGGTCCTTTCGGACCCCGTCAGTTGGTGCTGACATCTCTTTGAGGCACGCGTAGAACCCAAGCAGGGCAGACCTCCACCGTATGCTCCACCGTGTCCTCCGGGCGTTTCCTCCCGCCTTATACGGAACAGGAACCTCCCGAAACAGCCGTGTCCGGTGAGGACCTGCGTCAGGCGGAAGGTGAGTACGCCGTGGCGCCTCTCTAGCCACTCCTCAAAGAGACTTATCGCCACAATTGTGGCGTGTCCAGCACTGGGCTGCGACAATCGCACTCTCCATGCCGCCGTGAGATCCCGCCGGAGCTCCGTGTCCCGCCGGAGCTCCGTCCGTTGTGCCGTGATTTCTCGCGGCAGCGGAGTTACACCCCGGCGTTTCGCCTCCTCACGACACTCCCACATGTGCGCGAGGAGCGAGCAACCTGAGAGGCAATTCCCGTATATCAAATTATATACAAACACAGGGGATATTTTATTTTTATTTATTTATGCAATTAGAAATATAACTTAATATTATGAAAATAAAATTGAAATCAGCGATACCGCAGTATCCTTAGGCATGCCGCGGCATGCCGTGACGTCTTTAGGCGACGCCATTGAAATGTAAATTTTATTGTCATACACATACGTTATATTTCTATTCAATCAATCTGCCTAGCCTTTTCCCAACTATGTTGGGGTCGGCTTCCAGTCTAACCGGATGCAGCTGAATACCAGTATTTTACATGGAGCGACTGCCTATCTGACCTCCAAAAGACAATCATGTTTTCTAAAGCTACGCGCGATACCGCAACATGATTGTCCCTTAAATAAAGTAAGGCGTCTAGGAATAAATCGGTGCCGAATATGGAGTGAGTTAGAGCGAGACAAGTGTATTGCATCATAGTTTACCTTTGTTTGTTATTATTCGAATTTTCGCAAAAACCTTAGTGATACCCTAGGGATATTACGAAGACACGGTTAATTAGACAAGCAAATTGGAAGTAGCGCTCGCCGGCCGCTGCCGCGGCACCGCTCGCTACGCTCGCTCGGCTCACGCGCGGGTGGTCACAGTTCTAACCTAACCTAACCTATTTCACCCGGTTCAATATCCCTAGGGTATCCTAGGGTCTTTGCCAAAATTCGAACGGACCATGGCGTGAACTAGGGCCGGACGCGAGAGATCGCCGCCGCCGATCGCCTCCGTGAGGACACGGCGGTGCTCCGCCGGGCAGACCACCACCGTATGCTCCACCATGTCCTCCGGGCGATCCATACAGTGGTGACACCCGGGCGTTTCCTCCCGCCTTATGCGGAACAGGAACCTCCCGAAACAACCGTGTCCGGTGAGGACCTGCGTCAGGCGGAAGGTGAGGATGCCATGGCGCCTCTCAAGCCACTCCTCAAAGAGGGGACTTATCGCCGCAATTGTGGCGTGCCCAATTCTGAATCCCACTGCGTTGAAATTTTTCGTCGGTTTGTTGAAATTGTTTAATAGAAAAGTGTTAATACCTACGCGGTTAAAATGTATAGAGCAGCAATTTTTTTTTAAATAATCGATGAATAATTTTAAAGCATTCAGAATCATTGCTCGTAGAACCGATAGCCAATGGAGCCGAAAGGTTCTGGAGTTTCGACCGCGTACCGGAAGACGAAGCGTTGGTAGGCCTCCACAAGATGGACCGTTGACCTTGTGAAGGCCGCAGGAATCCGCTGGATGCGGGAAGCACAGAATCGGTCGAAGTGGTGGTGCTTGGGGGAGGCCTATGTTCAGCAGTGGACGTCTTTTGACTGAAATGCCATTTCATCATCATCATATTCATAATCCATGGTAATTAGTTAGTTAGTAGTTCGTGGATGTCCCTGCCACCCTGCATATTTTCAAAAGAAAAAATGCCAATGAAAATTTTAAATTAACATTAAAGTATTAAATGTTTCCAATATAAACACTAACGTTCTATTTTCATGTTCCCAAAACGATAACGCTTAATTACACATTTCCAATAACAGGATTAATTTAACAAATGTTTTGATTAACCAAACTCTCGTCGTCAACATTTACAATTTAATAAGCCTTAGGAACAACAAAACTTTCCTACATAAACTATATTATATTAGGTGGCAAGGGGGCTTTATTAAATACTTGTTCTTGTATTTAATTACTGTCAAAAATATTAAGTTCGTGACAAGAGGAATTAATAACATTACGAGGAATTAGGTTTTAGTGATTTTTTTCCCGTTAAGAGTCCATAATACCTCAGCTCAAATTCACTTCTTATCTCGCTTCCCCGATACTGCTTGCGGACTGAGTGAGAGCGAGACTGAGCGGCGGGGAGAAGGCTCCAAGGCGCCAATGGTTTAGGAAATTTCTTTTTACGGCGAAAATAGTGGTAATTAAAATGTTAAAAACAGATAGTATCTGCTTTGACTGCGACTGCGCGACAACAAAGATAGAGTTATGTGTTTCGCGCGTATCTTTGTATGTGTGATTATTAATTAAGCCCTGCAAAAATCGAATGCATGAGATGTCTATCGACTCTTCTAGGTCGCGCGATAATTATAGGGTTTATTTGAATAAAATCAAAATGGCGGATTTTAGACGTCAAAGTAATAATATCTTGAAAAAAAAACCATTCACTTTTCAAGTAGTCTGATGCAGGTGGTGGCAGTATTTTTGAAGTGAAAACTTTTTTAGGCGCGTTGAGTGATTTTTAGTAGCGGAAAATCTTATGGGCTCCCGTCATCGACATGATAATGACTATGGCGCGTTGTGCTTGTTGTTGCTCGGAGTACCAATAAATGTGTAATCCAGACTATATGTATATAATATTAATAATTTTTATTAACAAATTATGTTATTTGCATTTTTGATACCTACAATTAATTTCGAATAATTTCGAAATTAATTGTAGGTAAAAAACACTGTTATTTCATAGTTTTAAGTTTTCACTTTTATCGACACTATTTTTTTTTAAATTCAAGTCATTACTAGGCTGAAAATCAGTACTTTTCGAACGTAAAAATTACCCATGACGGTCCTCTAAAACGCCCACCCTTCACCACTTCCTAGTGCTTTAGCTGGGAGGAAGAAGTGGCGCAAGAAAATCCTCATCAGCAGAGCTGTCTATTCAGTTAGAAAAAAGAAATATTCTATGCAAAATAATTTAAATTACACAACACAAAACATGAATTATTAGCTATATGACAGCTTGCACACGTCAATATACCAACCAAAAACATCGAGAACTACATATACTCATGCAGAAATAAAAGCTAAACTTAAACAGAATTTAATAGCTAAATAAAAGCCACCAGGCATAAAAGGCGTGCCGGTTTACAGCTACATAGCTGTAACTGGACGTTATAAATGATAAACTAGGACCATCGAGGTAAAATAAATAAACAGTTAATTAATAATAACAATAACAGTTCCGATGACTGACAATAAAAAAAAATATATTTTGTATTGTTAATAAGACGTTATAACAGATACTGGACTCTAAAACGATTGTGATATGTCACTCGGATAACCTGTGGCATCCTCCATCATCTGAAACCCTTCAAAGATCCTTCTGATAAACGTTATAAACAAAAATCTAACATATCTTCTTCTCGCCACGATATATTTTTGAAAGGCATCTCTAAAATGAAATATATTACGGAATATATTATTCATAGACTTACATTAGTACAAGACATGCATGACAATTTGTCTATTTTCCTAAGTGCCCTGTTGAGACCTATTTAGCACCACATATATCCAGTGCAAGCGTAAAGTGATATTACTGTATTGTCTAGACTTTAGATGTCTGCAGAATACTCTATTGCGCCCCGCGGTTTCACCCGTATAAGTCTCGATCCCGTGGGAGTATCGGGATAAAATTTATTCTATGTCCTTTTTCAGGTCATGGTCTAACAATATGCCAACTTTCATTCAAATCCGTTCAGCCGTTTTAGCGTGAAAGCGTTACAAACAAATGAACAAACTCACTTTCGCATTTATAATATAGTTTTTTAAGATTCAATTTGTTGTTGTTGTTTGTTGTTTTTTTAAAAAACGTTGCCCCACACTAAGAATTTCTTCTTGTATCGTGGGTGCGTTTACAAACATAGAAACTCACATACACTAACACCCAGACCCGGAACAACTACTTGCAGATCATACAAATATTTGTTCCGTGCGGGGATCGAACCCGCGACACGTTGCGCAGCAGTCGATTGCTCAGCCACTACGCCAACCGTGTCGACAATTTATAATATTAGTTAGGATAGTGTCATTGATATATCATATTATTTACTAAACTCATATTGAAAGTTCTGTGGTATATAATTAGTTTTATTAAAAAGGTTTTGGGGTTTCGTAATTTAAGCTTATTTTAAAGTATGTCACGATCGAATTGCAAACAATACACAAACTAAGATGAAAGGGTGACTTTTTAATTTAAAAAGTAGGATCCTAAAAATCATTATTTTCAGTGTCACCTTTCTTGTGAACTTAACAGATTATTGTACTTTGTAAAATGTATTTATTATTTTAATAATATAATTAGACCTTTTATATAAAATACAGTATGCTTACTCAGAATCAGACAATACACTCATTCACACACCCACATCCACATACCCATCACACATCTCACCACACACATGCTACCCCTATTTTATTCTAAAACAGAATTATGTTTTAGAATTATTAATATTAAACATCGTCAGGAAACCTGGACTTATAGTTAATATAAGTCTGAAATCGCCAACCCGTCTTGAGCAAGCGTGGTGATCAATGCGCGTGCCTTCTCTGTATGAGAAGAGGCCTTTGCCCAGCAGAGGGACAGTAACAGACTGTTTTTTTTTTTTGTGTTCATTAATTTTTGCCATTTTTTTATATATTTTATTTCAATTTTCATTTAATTATTGTAAATTTTATCTAGTTCAGAAACCTCGGGCCCTGTCATGTTCTGGTTCAGGGGTCGAGACCTCATTGATGTATTGTGTATTGAAGTTTGGAAATAAAATTACTATTACTAATTACCGGCTCATTTTACAGTTTGTAATAGTATCTACTAAGTACCTTTACTAATCGGTTCTATCGAGGACATCTAGGACTCTCACCATAGATTATACTGTTTATTGACTCCCATTTCATCGTAGGTCCACATCTTTTTTTTTTTGGTTGCGGAATTATTCCTTCAGTTGGCTGTACGTTGCCAGGGGCCACGGTATCCCTTTCGGACTTTCCCGCGTTGGTCCACATCTCAAGTGTCATTTTGGCATAAATCATCGTATTACTGTTTGATTGTTGCTTGATATTTGGAAAACGCAAAATTTCTTGACATATCTTCAAGGCTCATTAATTAAAAACTCTAAATAAATCACTTCACTTCGTTTCCTTTTGAAACAATGGGCGAATAAGCCATACAATGTATTGTAGGTGTACATACTTAGCTTCATAATGTAATAGAATGACATTGTTATGAAAAAATTACCGCTTCAATTAATTATTCTTTTAGAAACGTTCAAATTTACGCACCGTCATTGTTACTAATTCGTCCATTGTGTTACTTCTTTTCAAGTCGTCCATCTTTGTTTCCAATGATTCCTCTTTTTATCAATTCGCTGCAGGATCCTGTTTCTGCCGTTTTATTTCTGACAGTTTTTTTAAATTTAATTAATTTGAGAGTTATTTTGGTTCAGTAATTTGAAGAATCAAGAAATTCAATTTGAGTTTGTAAACATTATGATTGGTGAAGTCAACTGTCAACGTTGGACGAGCGCTGACGGTACCAGGTTAATTATAACACTTGTTTGTTATATCGTTTAGTTTTTACATTATTATATTTTATAATATCATGACATGCGCTTGTCATCTCGGGGGGCCGACTTTTAATCGTTTCATAATCTCATTATAAATGAAATATTTGTTTCGCATTTATAATAGATACGCGAAGGTTACATGCAAATACTCGTACCATATCAGGTCCAAAGCCTCTAACACATTGTTCTCTTACAGCACCTACCTTTTTTTTGTTTTAGGGCGGGAAATCATCAAATGACTTCTCCCGCTCTGGGCAGAGCGAGAGGGTGTGTCAGACTTTTACTGACTAATACCCACCCATGTTCCTTCCGTTGCCTGTGTGCCGGGGCCGCGATATCCCTTTCGGACAAACCCGGAACCCCAGCAGGCATTGATCTTTCGACCCCGTCAGTTGGTGCTGACATCTCTTTGAGGCGCGCGTGGAACACAACGCGCCGTCGACACGGGCCTGGTCCTTATCGAAGCTGCCCATTGCTCACCGTCCGCAAGCCCGCGCCTACGGTGGCCGGAAGTCGGCTCTCGACCCCCGACGCCCGGGGCGTCTCCTGCGGCGACTAGGGCCGCGAGGGCGTACAGCATGCATCTCCCTCGCGCGCTCCGCCTCCTCCTTCGCGAAGGTGACGGCCTCCCATGTACTGTCGCTCCAAACCATGGCCTGAACCAAGGCCGGACGCGAGAGATCGCCGCCGCCGATCGCCTCCGTGAGGACACGGCGGTGCTCCGCCCAAGCCTGACAGACCTCCACCGTATGTAAAGTACCTACCTAACATATTGTTTTAGAATTTATAACGTCTTACGACTCACGTACATCTAATCTGTCATCGACCGAACTTTGCACGTATACGGCGTCGGTCAATATAATACTGCGGCCGCATCTACGTCTATCGTGACGAACCTTCGCACAGTGATACGATACACGCAAATGTGACCAACCATTATCGGTTATCGTCACGATAGTTCGGGCTGCGTAGCACTTATCGCCCGGGTGGCGGTACATTATAAACGTGGCGAAGTCACTAATGTGACCACCGCATTAGCGCGATAACTTTTTAGCGAGCAAAACATACGAAGCTTCGGCACGCATTGCTTTGTCACGATAGACGCAGATGCAGCCCCAGCATAAAAGAAAGCTGGTATATTTACTTCGTGGTACGTATACTAATCCGCGCGTGACTGTTAGTCACCGCTTGAGGTATGTGAGCAGTGAGACAGGGGAGGAAGACAAAGGCCAAGCTAACTTAGTCTGCCAATTTTGTCAAAGGCGCTCTCTCCAGTCTCAGGCGGTGACTAGCAGTCGCGCTTGGACTATACTTCAACCGACATCGTCCGATGACGCCCGATAACTAAGCGTGTTAACAACAGTGAGCAACGGGGGAGGTAGACGAAGGCCAAGCTAACTCAGTCTGCCAATTTTGTCAATGGCGCCCTCTCTCGGTGACTAGCAGTCGCGCGCGATCTGTACTTCAATCGACATCGTCCGATGACGTCCGCTATTTCATTAGATTGTGATCACAAATCTGCTTGACAAGCATGAGAATTTATTAGAGCAATTTGCGTTCTTATTCATTGTAGCTGTCTAGTAGCCTGCTCAAATGCAAAACCTATTGTGATGATAGTTAAATAAAATCGGTTTCAGATTCTAATACATACCCAATATCGAATAATACCACCACAGGGAAATGATCCAGTTTCACCAAGCCTAAATCCACTAGATCAGTGACACCAGGAACGTTACCCTACCAGCAGGGAACTTTCACATTTCCAATAGCAATGGTTTTCATTTTGACAATTCAACAATATTCATTGCGTTATTTACGTTGTTGAGCAGACCAATTTTTCGAACATATGAAGGAATGGATTAGCTTTGAAATCATTGAGATTGTGTTTGATAGTGTTACGCAATTAGGCCGCTGGTCTGAGGTCAGTCACCACACTAGGTACATCCCTACTTGCTTACTGCGGTGATTAAGGGTGTCTATATAATAATAAATAAACATTCTTGTCGTCAACAAAGCCGCCTTACAAATATGAAAAAGAAAACCTCTAGCACCTTTTATTTATTTTATTTTTTAAATAAATGAATTAAGTTTAAAATATCTGATAAATCCTTTGTGGGATACATTATTAATGTTCTAGTTCACTAGTTAGCCATATTTCTTATTTCCATACAGTAATGTTGCCAAATTAATCAAAACAGCGAATTATGTGACAGCTATTTGCGACTTTGCTAACTTTTTGGGATGAACGGTATTAACGACCTATAGCGTCCAGCAGCCTGTTGTTTCAGGGAGTTTCACCCGGAAAATATCCGCTAATTTCGCCCAGTGGTTCCACGGCGCACTGCAGTATATAGATAAGAATGTGATGCATTAGGGGGCGCGGTACGGTACAAAGTAAACAGTTGCCTGCTATCACTGCTCCGCCCACCACTGCCCGACTGCAGGCGAGATGGCTATGGGGAGCTACGAGGTTGGAATTACATATTTGGGCCGAATTTGGGGAAGACAACAATGACGTGTTTCTGAAATATAGGGGGATGTCTAAACAACTTGTTGGTGGTGATACCAATCGCCATTAATTGTTCAGTAAATACAAAGTTTTGTTCACAGAAGTTTAAGGGGTACTATCGAAGAACTTCAAATCTAAGCAGTTTGAAAACAAAATCCCTTGAACATAATGACCAAATTTGTTTATGGCCCTATTAGCGTTGACCATTGAAACAAAAAAATACATACATTTTGTCATTTTTGTTTTTTTGTTGTTCGTGTGTTTTGTAGGCTCTGTTACAATGATCACAGATGTCTGACCCTTTTTTGACCAGTAGAAACAGAACAAAAGAAACAAAGATGAGAGAGTTTTTAATTTGAATGTTTACTGTCTTTTTTTCATTTACAAAAAAAAGGTACACATAAAAAGTCTTATGCTGCGATACTATTGGTTGATGAGATTTCTATAGTGGCCAAGCGCTGCAAGCAGAAATAGTCTTTACGGTGCTTAGATACGAAGTTCTTCGATAGTACATTGTGGTCTAACCTCTCATTTGTGATGAAAGTGACAAATGTGATTCACAAATCGTTCGTTACTTTCAGGAATTGTTTAATAAGATTCTTGTCGCCACTTCGCCAGTCATATTTCCACAAGAATACCGGGTTATCCATTTTATTTATTTAATAAAAAAAAACAAAAATCTTTTTACAAATAAGTGATTGTAACAAGATCTTTATTTTTTTTTTCTTTTATTAATAAGTCAATAGGTAAGAAAATCCTACAAACACTATAAAAAATAACCGTTCCTTGGCAGTTGGGTAAAAAGATACAACAAATTAATTATAATAAAACACAACTGGTCACAATATCGTTTTACTCTCGTACCCCAGAATTAAGCGTCCATATTTCGTCTACAATCTGTCTAGACTACGTTCCGTTTTGCCAATGATCGCGACGGAATGCGCGCTTTGTTTGAACATTGATTCATTCCATTTTGTTACGTTCTTCGAACATGTTTCACTGTTTAATAAGTGGTTCATTGTTTTTGTTTGTTTTTCAATGAGGACTTTGGTTGGAGTGGCAGGCCCGTGAATATAATATGATTTGTTTTGTTTGCGGTTGTGTTTATGAATTTATTTTCGTATTAATACTGACGGAATGTAACGAGTCGTTTTCGAATAACATAGCTAAGCTTTAGGAAGGTAACAAAGGCAACCGCTTATCACTGGCAACACTTTCTCTATAATAATCAGCCTTACTGCTACGATATAAAGGTACTGTCAATGTTAACCACTGATGTCCGATTGACTGTACTAGGGCATTATAATTTTATTATTAAAGTCAAAGGATTGTATCACAATTAGGTAAGAATTAAATTTTTGTTTTTGGTACGCAAAATACGCGCTTGACGTGGCGTTGCGGACACTAACCCGTCTTACCAATACCAAGCTACCGATTTTTTGACGAAAATCTAAAAAATACCTATGTGAATTTTTCATGCAAAAAACCGATCCGGTCCTTCTGTCCTTTTAAAAAATCCTTGAAATACGGGGAAAACATTTTTTACAACATTTTTTTTCTGCCCCTCATAAAAACCTAACAAGTAACAACACACTTCCATACCACTTAACCCTGCTTGCGTGTCCCTATGTTCGTGTAATACGACACTTTAGCCCCAGGCTAACTAGTTTAAGTGAAAGAAGGACTCGCACACCATCACAAAGTAATCTTTGGCATCGATCATTCACAAAGCGAAAGGTGCCCGTGACAGTTTATAGCTGCAGAGCTGCTCTTTATGTCACTTCCGTGCTGATGTTAAAGCACCATGGAAGTGTCATGACGTCACTTTTGTTACAAAGTGGAACTTTAAATATTTTGTATCTTGTTTTTGTTTTATAAAAGTTAATGAACTCATAATGTAGTTGTGTTGTATTTAATTTAGGAATATTTTTATGAGATACCCATTCGTAGTAATTTAATCAAAACAATCTTAGATACAAAATATCAAATGTTTTTTTTAATAAAACCAGCAGTTACCTACGCATTTTCAGTAATTATATTTTGTTCCAGTGACGAAATAGAAAAAAAGAGGAAAAAAAACGGGTTCTTAATTACAGTGGCTTTTTCATCATTTCAATTCAATTACAATTAGAAAAACAAGCTCAGTCTTCCATTTTCATTATTATTTTTTGTAGGTATTGTCGCCATTGTCTGTCTCCAAGGGTCAACAACCTCAAAGAAATCCAATCCAACATTTCATCAACAACTCCAATTTAATCAACAAACAAAAGACTGTTTTTTTACTTTCCAACATTCAATTTAATCAAATAGTCACATCACAAACATTGTTTTTTTTTTACTTCGAAATACTCTCGAATATAATTGACAGATATAAATCTCTGCCTTTTAGTCTCCCTTTATTTGTTTAATTTGTTCGACTTGATACATTACTCCTATAGAAAATGGCTGTAAATAGAAAATGAGTTAAGAATTCAACATGTTCATTCAACCGACATTCTCAGACGCCTTAATCTGTCCTGTTCGTAACGAGGGTAGGTTCACACGATACCTGCTTGTTGTGAATTAAGAGGTGCAAACTGAGGAATGAAATACTCTGGGCATAATTATTTGCACAAAACGTCGCCTAATTGCATGCTCTGTTGGCGACACTTCCGAGGGTACGTGACGGGCCCATTAGGGTCGGGATATGGTGCGTATAGCGGATGATGTTAATGGAGATTGCTTGAATTTATTAGGTTTGTGTAATATCATGACTGAGGAGGTCGGTCGTATCAATGCAGCATTCGGTTAGTAAAGATTGCATGATGATATTTTTTTATATTCGTTGTTATTGGCTCATGTCAATCCAGTCAAAAGGATATTTGGGCTACCTTATTGTCGTTCAAGACCATGAGCCATGGCAAAGTTAGACGTCATGTTATTTACTGAAAGGAGGAAATTGTCCGAAGGCGACCAAAGTGAAGGTGGCATGACGATCTGGACAAATATATTCTTCTTCTTTTCGTGTGATTTGTGACTATCCTGGTGTCAGAGTTTTAAAGCCGCCCAAGGGCTTCTGACTTGGCTTCACGTGCCGTCGAGAAATATCTCTCAGGCATGCCGGTTTCCTCACGATGTTTTCCTTTACCGTTTTTGAAGCTACTGATAATTATAAAATACCCACATGAATCCGAAAAGTCAGAGGTGCCTTGGGTTTGAACTCGAAACCTCATTGGTAGTATGACGGTCATACCACTAGGCTACCACTGCTCTCGCAATCATATTTTGATGGCCAGACAATGAAAATGGTGAGGTTTGAAAGGAGCAAGGAGGTTTTACCCAACAGTTTGAATAACAAGGTGAACAAAATTTGTTTATTTTTAATTTTCAGACGTCTACGAAATTAGGCTTATGATTTTCCGCTAATCGCACGCCCACACGCCATAGCCTAACTTTTACGTTCAAGTTTATGGGACGTTATGAAACACCGCTCCACTGGGACAATGTAGCAAAACAATTTGGCGCGATAGTTTTGACACTTTCATACTTTGTTAACAAGTATAACGTTACCTGTGTCGCGAATTATGTGAGAAGTTTCATATTTTATACGGTGTAATTGCTGTAATATTAGTTGAGGTACTCTAGTTGTGTAAAGACAAAGTTTTTATGGCCTTGATCATTGGTTGCTATACATCTGAGGGGCTGTTGACACTGTTTCATGGTCGTGGGCGAATTATTTTATTTCTCAAGCATGAATGGTAATTTGTTAATATTAGGTATGTTTTTAAATAGTTATGATGTTAAGTTAAAGGGTTTTAAGTGTACGACTTCTAACCGGCTACTGTGCAGGATTTTATTTAGCTTGTGTGCTAGTTGGGTACGTAGCAGCTTAGAACATTTGTAACTAGGTCTACAATCATATGAATACAATTTGTAACAGAAGCTGCTATATATGCTGTCTTGATTTTCAAATTAATTTTAAGTATGCTCCATTTGAAATAAGATTAGACATTTAAATAAATCTTTTTTACAGTCCGTCCATTCGATTCTGACATCAATAACGTAGGCATAAGAATAGCCGACGTTTGGCTCCCAAACTGGATAGGGCTGGGGCTGCTTTGAAGCGGCTTCTGCCCAATCTAGGGGGTCCAAACGCCTCCTGCCGGAGGCTTTACACGGGGGTCGTGCGGTCCATGCCTCTTTACGGGGCACCGGTGTGGGCACGTTCATTGAGGCTGCGACCGGCCCAGCGGTTGAACGCGTCCCAAATGGTCATGCCCATAAGGCTGGTGCGAGGATACTGCACGGTCTTCCGTGAGGCGGCGAGCCTCCTTGCCGGATTACCGCCATGGGATCTGCAGGCAAAAGTCCTCGCGCACAGGTGGGAGTGTCACGAGGAGGCGAAACGCCGAGGCGTAAATCCGCTGCTGCGAGAAATCACGGCAAAGCGGACAGAGCTCCAGCGGGATCTCATGGCGGCATGAAGTGTGCGATTGTCGCAACCCAGCGCTGGGCAACCCACAATTGCGGCGATAATATAGATAATCCCTTCTTTGAGGAGTGGCTTGGGAGGCGCCATGGCGTCCTCACCTTCCGCCTGACGCAGGTCCTCAACGGACACGGTTGTTTCGGGAGGTTCCTGTTCCGCATAAGGCGGGAGGAAACGCCGGGTGTCACCACTGTGTGGATCGCCCGGAGGACACGGTGGAGCATACGGTGGAGGTCTGCCCTGCTTGGGCGGAGCACCGCCGTGTCCTCACGGTGGCGATCGGTGGTGGCGATCTCTCGCGTCCGGCCCTGGTTCAGGCCATGGTTCGGAGCGAGAGTGCATGGGAGGCCGTCACCTCCTTCTGCGAAGCAGTTATGCTCACGAAGGAGGAGGTGGAGCGCGCGAGGGAGATGCAAGCTGCACGCCCTCGCGCCCCTAGTCGCCGCAGGTGACGCCCCGGGCGTCGGGAGTCACGACCTGACTTCCGGCCACCGTAGGCGCGGGCTTGCGGACGGTGAGCAATGGGTAGCTCGCCATCCGATAAGCACCAGGCCCGGGTCGACGGCACGTTGTGTTCCACGCGCGCCTCAAAGAGATCTCAGCACCAACTGACGGGGTCCGTAAGGACCAATGTCTGCTGAGGTTGCGGGTTTGTCCGAAAGGGATATCGCAGCCCCGGCACACGGGCAACGGAATGAACACGGGTGGGTTTTAGTCAGTAAAAGTCTGACACGCCCTCTCGCTACGCCCAGAGCGGGAGAAGTCATTTGATGATTTCCCATCCTCAAAAAAAAAAAAAAAGGCATAAGAATAGCATTATAAGCAAAAAAGTGGTTACAATACCAACTGTTTACTGCAGCTGCGATTTGCCATGCCACCAACGCAATAGAAGTCAAAATCGGTTGAACGGACTGAAAACAAGTAGTTAAATGTCTTATCTTATTTCAAATGGAATATAGGTAGGTACTTATAATTTTTTAAATATTCAATTTTGGGACACAATGTAACCTGGGAGTACCTCGTTGGTCTTGTGGTCACAAGCGCAACTGCTGAGCATGAGGTCCTGGGTTCGATTTACGGGTCGGGCAAAGTGTGATTGGGTTTTTCACCTGGAATTGCTCAGTAGCAGCCCGGAGTCTGGATTTGTGCCCGGTTAATGGGAATAGGTAACTTAAACATAACTGGCGAAATGTGGGTGTATTTTAGGTACATCTCTGCCTTACCCTTCGTGAATACAGGCGTTATGTTATGTATGTATGTTTTTGTAACAAAAAATGTGTTACAGATACGTAACATTTTCTCTTAGGTAGGTACCTACCTACCTAAGAGAAAATGTTACGCATGTGTAACACTGAGTCCCTAGGCAAAAAGGCAAACAATTTTTTGTACATTTCCTGAAATTCCCGGTACTAAGGCTTTGAGAGATTTATAGCTACAAGACTTGACGCGACTTGACGCTGTGTCATTGGACCGAAGAGCAATAAATGTGAGAGCATCGGGGACACCACTTTGTTTAAAAGATTGAAGGTTGAATAGGTTTGTTTACTTTTAAGCTAAGCTATTAATCTTAGTTGTTGGCTAGGCAGCAGTGGTCGAATACAATCCACAAGATGGCTAAATTATGTGAATACTAAGTGTATTTTTGAGCAATGAACCTGTCTAGCCTTTTCCCAACTATGTTGGGGTTGGCTTCCAGTCTAACCGGATGCAGCTGAATACCTGTAGTTTACATGGAGCGACTGCCTATCTGACCTCCACAACCCAGTAACTGGGTAATACGATACCCCTTAGTAAGACTGGTTGTCAGATTTTTGGGCGTTTGGCGACCTGTAACGACTGTCAAAGATCCACGAATGACAGCTGGGACCAACGGCTTATCGTGCTTTCCGAGGCACGGAGGAGTCTCGGTATGTAAATATGGTCATCCATCCACGGACCAATCCCGGCAAGCATAGCTTAACCTGGTAGATCGACCCGTGCGGCTGTTATTACTTAGCCACGAGAGCATTATTTTGACCATTAGAAAATAATAGTTTATATGTAAAACTGAAAACATTATCCAAAATTACATATGGGTAATATAATTTTTTTCTCATCTGTTTTTTATTTAAAATCCGCCCTTATTTTACCAGGTCTGACTGAAATTAACCTAACTATTGGTTAATCCCCAAATCCCCAAAAGCAGTCAGAAACTGTATCGTTTATGTTAAGTCCTAACATAAACGAGACAGTTTCTAACTGGTTTTGTTTTGTCACACAAATTGAAAGAGAATAATAAATCTTTGTCTATGAAAAATGTTTCAATTATAACCATAGAAAACTTATTTACGACCAATACCAGACTGACGTCACAAACATTGTTATTTTTGTCCACACTTACATCAACAAAACTCTAGACATCATCAATCTAGATGTGTATGAGAAAAACAAATAAACAATAATAAAACCACAGGCTGTAGACATATCTTTTTGGGGCGAAGAAAATATATTTCGCCCTAAAAAGATACATATTCACGATACTACTATAACATTATATAGGGTGAATAATTATGACTATATATTTGAATTATGAAGCTAGAAAACCATCAGTCCATCTTAGCACTGAATTAAATCGATAAAAGATATACACTACTTAATTTGAATCAATCAGTTCGTTACCAAAGTTCAGAAAGATTTTGGGAGAAAATCTGTAGTTATTTTGAGGTGCTATGCGAACAAAAGTGTAAGGAACAGCTGATTTTTTTAGGGGTTTTTGCAGTAATTTCACCCTGTATTTGTAGTAGGTGTTTCACCCCTGAATTCTGACTTATCTTATTAAAATTTAAGTTATTTGGCTTCAGAGGCTCACCCTGTATACCCGAGGTATGTATGGATTTGTTTTTATTAATATTGTATAGTTTTTATACTAGATATTATTTACTTTAGGACTTAGTCTTACTTTATTACAAGGAAGTAATAATAGACGGCTTGTTTGTAAACAGAATATAAAAAAAAAAGTTTCATCAATCTAGAAATAATAACAAAACTGAGTTATTATGGTTACACACATATATACTTTATTTGTCAGCTACTTAGCCCTCCTTGTTGCTTCGCTGTAGTCGGGTAATTAATGTTTCGATGGTTCACGATTTACGAAAAGGTGCGATTGCTATATCATATCTTCTTCAATCAAAAGTCTTCTTCTTCTTTTCGTGTGGTTAGCGACTAACCTGTTGTCAGAGTTTTAAAGCCGCCCATGGGCCTCTGTCCTGGCTTCACATGCGTCGAGAAATATCTCTCAGGCATTTCGGTGGTTTCCTCACAATGTTTTCCTTGACGGTTTTTTAAGCAAGTGATAATTATACAATACGCACGTGAATCAGAAAAGCCAGCGGTGCGTGCCTTGGGTTTAAACTCGAGACCAACTTGGCAGTCTGATGGTCATACCACTAGGCTATCACTGCCCACAAAAGTTAAACCTACATATTATTAAACAACCGTTGAGAGACTTTTCTGCTGATATCAGAAAGTTTATTTACGAAACAAACAGAAAGCAACAAACGTTTTTCTTTTGCTCCACACAAAAGCGGGCTGGGACAAATAAAATACAGGGACCAGCTTTTATTCAGGTATAAAAGAAAGTCACAGTCTAAGATACTGGAAAAGATTTTTAACCTCCTTAGGAAAAGGCCTCAAGCAAATACAAAGACAATAAAAAGTTAACAAGTAAAATACGAAGTAAATAAAAAAGATCTCCACAAGAAAAAGAGAAAACGCCAGAAGAATATAAAATTTTCGTCGCATTTTCTTATGAAGCGTTTAATTTTATCAAAAGAAAAAATAAAAGATAAAAGTTATCCAGTCTGCTTTCGTGGATTGAATCGCGATAAGTTAAACCCGTGGACTTAAATTTTTTGAAACAAATTGTTTTGTCACTTAATTAAATTTTAATCTGCTCGACTGATGTCCCCGTCAACGATGTGACCCGGTCAAATGTAACATTGATGAAAAGTTTTGAAAACATTATCTGAATTGCTAATGTACATAGCAATTCAGATAATCAAATAAAAATAATCAAATAATAACATAGCTGCTGCCAATTTTTGTTGTTTTTATTAGGAAATACATGGTGGCGATTTATTCAACTGCATCCATCATGAGCGTTTTGAACGTCAATTTTACAAAAAATAGAATTGATTCTAGTCACCCGTCCTTGTAAGCAACTTGATATGAAACTCATATCCAATTGGAAAAAAAACTTCTCGTACATGCATCGAAATAGTCTTTCTATAAACTGTATAGGAATTTGATATGTCTTTGTATGACGGGTAGAATTACTCCCTTGACGGATGCAGGTGACTTACGGCCGAACCCACTAACTTATCTATCACCAGTTTTGGCACATTGGACATAGAAAAACTCTATTGTTTTAACGTCCCAATTATCTGTTAGAAAATAATGAATATTACGGAATGACATTCAATGACAGACATTTTATTGAAAATTGGTTATTGGGTTCGACCATTACTCGCCACCCTGTAATACAAAAGCTGTCTCTTACTTGATGCTAGAAATTTGTGTAATCAATGATTAGAGCATCAGACCTTGCCAAACCTTAATGATCATTGACCGGAAAACCGAGAATACGATAGAAATGGTTTCTAAGACCCTACAAGATCAAACCTCATTACACTTAATGAGAAATTTACTCTATCTTCTGGGTCATTACAACTGAATGTTACAGGAAAACCAGTATAGCTTGGCATTTGGGATTAGGCTGTCCATTACGGAATTTTGTCAAAACTGTGGTTTCTACTCACAGAAGTGACTAGGCTTTGAAAGCGAGGCTGGGTTGAGTATCAACAGGACATTACAGGACAGTGAAGAGTCAAGAAGTTAGAATTTAGTTTTTGTCAACTTTTGAACTACCAGCACCTATAAACTTTGTACATATTTTTCTGTTTTTTCTAATTCCATGCTGCCATGATAGTGCATACTAATTCCATGCTGCCATGATAGTCCATACTAATTCTATGCTGCCATAATAGTAGGTACCTACTAATTCCATGCTGTCATGATAGTAGGTACTTACTAATTCCATGCTTTCATGTCATTATTCTAAGGTGTCATTATTCTAAGGTGTCATTGTTCTTGTTATAAACTTTGGGCGATCGAGCTCTGCTCGGCTGAAAATACGGAAAAAACGAATTTTCCCAGATATGAGACCTAACTAGATCGATTTTTCGCCCCCGTAAACCCCAATTGCAAGTTTCATTGAAATCGTTAGAGTATATACGTAGTATAGGATTTAGCCCTACCCCCTACCCCTCACTTTAAAAGAGTCATAAAGCTTATAGTTTGACGTATCTTTGTCATCTGCTTAATAATATTTGTTTATAAGTATCCAAGTTACCCGGGGCGTCATATAATTAGATTCGTTGTTTGTCTGCGCACAGACCACAGACGCACAACTTTTGTCCCGTTTCGCGTCCGGATCTCAAGTTTTTCTTTTCGTAAACAACGTTACGTCGCGCTGTGTTCCGTTTTGTACTGTCCAGGTTTTCTTTTTTGTTTTGTTTATTCTTTGGTATTTTTTGGTCATTTGAATTGGGAAGAAATTATAGGTTACTTTTTCTGGTGATTATGAAAGGTGAGAAGTGGCCAGAAACATAGTTGATTATTTGAAATTGGATTGTCATTTTTATTCCTTTTCAGTATTTGTACAGTGGAGTAGTGTGTTATTGTGGAGATCGTATAGGCAGTCGCTCTATATAAAATTCCGGTATTCAGCTGTATTGCTGATTGTTTGAAATTGGGTTGTCATTTTTATTCCCATTCAGTATAAATACTACGGTAGAGTATAGTAGTAACCCAGTAACTGAGTTCTGGAGGCCAGATATGAGTCGATCCATGTAAAATTCTGATAGTTAACTGCATTCGGTTAGACTGGAAGCCGACCCTAACTTAGTTGGGAAAAGGCTTTATAGGAAGATGATGACTATAGGATGCATTAAAATTATCTTGACCAGGGAGGCACTTAATTATGGCACCAAGTCCCAATATACTAATCACAAATACATACAATTCATTACATCATTAAAATAATAGATGTTCAGTAAAATTTAAATTCAAAATTCCATATAATCACAAAATAAATTACATTGAAACTGAGTAACCATTAAAATTAACATTTTAACTAAGAAAAAAACTATAATTTATATTTTTATCCATTCGTGCCGATACGAGAGAACTACCTACATATATAGACATACAAACGTTTATGCCTACATATAGCTTCACGCCACAAAATCTCCAAACTAAAACATACTAACTCCGATACAAGTAGCCCCAATATGAGCGCTCCATCGCGTGGGTCCCACGATCGTATATAACGGCTAGGACGTCGTAACTCTTTGTGATGGATTAGTGCTTTTCCGGCTTTTCAACGGACCCCCAAATGGACGGACCCTTGAGGGAGCAGCATCTGTCTACCTATTACTATGAACAGTTTTGGTTAGTGTAAAATGTTTGTTTAATATACATAATGGTCACGGGTTGCGGGTTTGTCCGAAAGGGATATCGCGGCCCCGGCACACAGGCAACGGAAGGAACACGGGTGGGTTTTATTCAGTAAAAGTCTGACACACCCTCTCGCTCTGCCCAGAGCGGGAGAAGTCATTTGATGATTTCCCATCCTCAAAAAAAAAAAAAAAAGGTTTGTGGGATATTGAATGAAGAAACTTATAGAGGATTTTAATTGCATATGTATAATTTTCTTTTAAAGTCTACGATAATATATATACTATGATAATCATTATCAATCATATGATAATAATTATTAGACATCGGATTATATGCACTAACAAAGTGCCAAAATATGCATAAAAAAAGCCGAAACATAAACTTAAACTGTTCACAAAGGCCGAAATATGCACAACGCAAAATAAAAATACCATTAATTTTTATATATTTTAATTAAGACGGTACAAAAACAGCGAAATATTCTTATAATTAAATTATGCATAGTTTTTGTGGCATTATACAATTAAGTATTTTTCTAAATCAAGAACAAAGTGTCGTTTGTCACCCAGTATTAATTTGTACGCCGAAAACGACCTCTCTACGTCAACTGACGTCACATTACACACGCAACACATTTAAAATTTGACGTCATATCTGGAGAGACCTGTTTAGGTAGGATATGACCTGCAGCCCGGTATTAAACGAAATATCCACGATTGGGAAAAAAGGCTAAAATATGCATTGACGCCGTAATTAGGGAACCGATAACTGTTAAATAAAAATAAAAATAAATAAATAAAATCAAAGATAGGATAAATAAAAACACGTTTATTTGCAAAAAAACGTCAAAACATTGAACACTACTTATAGTAGGCAAGATAGATCTGTTTCGACCAAAAATTTTCAGTACTTAAAACAACGAACTTTATAATTTAATCTTCCGAAGCAGAGTTCTAGAGACGTGTAGATTATAGATATTCATCTTAAAACTCAAGATATACAAAATGATGGAAACGCACTCGCCTAAACTCTTGCAATAAAACTTCCTTCAGCGTCTATAAATTAAAGATATTGTTAAAAATTTAATCAGACTCTCCGAAGTTAAAGTTTTAAACGGCGTAAATGAAATTACGTACCGCCCTTATCTTGAAGAAAGTTCTTTTGGATGGAATTTAATATAACCTTGGAAGTTGTTATCCTTCCTCGATGGGGTTAGGTGTGAATTAATTTTATGTGAACATTCATAGTAGGCTGCTATCTTGTGTTATGATTTTACTTTCAGGGAGTTTTGGAGATTCAGTTTGTCAAGGCACTGGTACAGTTGTCGTCACGTAAAAAGACCGCTGAGCGACAGTGCAGGGGATATGCCTGCGCACGGGTACAGTTGCATCCTAAAGTACTAGGCTATTGTTTTATAATTATATATGTGTAATTGTTTTATTGTAGAATCATAATAAATTTATTAGCTACTTAGTACTATAATATAGGCTAGAATCTATAAATCGCTCAGTGCACGCGCAGGTAAACGGCCAGCGTTATTTTTACGTGACGGGACCTGTATTATTAGCTTTCATACTATGACGAAGTGTGTTAGCTGATATCAGCCGAATTTATTAGTAACTTGCATTGTTTATTGTTAGTATTAAAAATATTGTAAATAATTTATATGAAATTAAAAGGAATGCTATCGAATCCTTGACTTACAGGTACAAACTAAAGAAGAGTTATTTTGTAGCGATAATATTATTAGAAAAAGATTGTAACGTAAAAACGTTAATTAATTCATCGCCCCTATAAATAAAGTTACAGAAGATTCATAAAAATGTAAAGATACAACTGCAACCGGCTTAATATGGTTTCCGAGGCACGGAGGGGTCTCAATATGTAATGTATGGTCACCCATCTATGGACCGAGCTCGGCAAGCCGTAGGACTACTTCTAATTACAAAGCTAAAAAGTAACCAACCAACAAACAGCTACAAAGCAGTAAACATAAACACATAATTATACAAAGAACAAGAAGTATTTAAATTCCTATAGGTACAAGCAAAGTCAGACGGTCATATCGTCCATGTAAGTAATGTATTTGAGTGTTCCGGCCAGTTACTATGTTCTGGGTTCCGGGCTACATGATTAGAGCTCAGTAGTTACTACCATAGAACAAGGAAACCGTACAGAACTACCGCTCTTTACTAACCCGCTAATACCCGCGTTTGCATAATCAGCCTATAACTTTCTTACTGGTGAAACCCAGGCCTCATATCCGTGTAACGGACCTGCACTTCGGCTAATCAAGGTTGCAAAGTCGGTGATCGGGCGCAGCTGCGGAGCGTATCATCATCATCGTCACCAGCCTATAAAAGCCCATTGCTGGACATAGGCCTCACCAATTGCACGCCATCGATCCTTGGATACTTTCATCTAGTTGTTACCAGAAAACGCTAAGATCATCGACTCATCTAGTCTAAGGGCGCCCTACTCTACGTTTGCCCATTCGCGTTATTTACTCAAGAACACGTCTACCCTAATAGTGATTGGTGCTACGGCTAATCTGCTCTTCGATCTTGACTGTTTTTAATGTTTCATACGCCCCGGGACTGTAGAAAGGTATAATGGAAATTTAAGACGGACTGCCTCATTGGTCCAGCTGTCGCAAGCGCTACTGTTACCGCTATGTTATTACAAGTTTATTGTTTGTTTAATTTGTTTAACTTGCCTTGTTAGTTAGTTATGTATTGGTCAAATCGTGCAAGCTGAATTTACACCACTTCCTCTTATCCTACAAAGTTGACATTTTACACGTTGGTTCAGTTTTGAAGACAATGCATTTTTTTTATTATGTATGACCTTATTCTACATCCAGGATTGGCTCCAGACGAAATAACTCTACAACAGTCAACGGTACATACACAACATTTTATGTACGCGTTTATACACTATGACTTGACTGCTAACTCGGGATTAACTCTAGACGAGGGAACTCCTTAACGGTCAACAGTACAGACACGATGTTTTATATACGCGTTTAATGATGATAGTTCGTTCTAAAGTCTACCATGACCTGACGGCTGCAACTAGGAATGACTTCAGACGAGGGAACTCCTCTACGGTCAACAGTGCAGACACGTTATATACGCATTTAGTGATGATAGTCCGTTCTAAAGTGTACCATGACCTGGCTGCTGCAACCAGGATTAGCTCTAGAAGAAGGACCTCCTCAGTGGTCAACAGCAGAGACACTAATGATAAATGATTTTATTTCAGTAAGTAGGTTTATGCAAAAACTTTTACACGTCAATCATATTTTTTTAAACTAGATGAAGTCGGCGTTTCCTATTTGACAAAACGTTATATACGTATTCAAATATGATAGCTCGTTCTAAAGTGCACCATGTCCTTGGTGCTTCATCCAGGGATGGCTCCAGACGAGGGAACTCCTAAACGGTCAACAAACAGCACAGACAGTATTTTTTATATACGCATTTATACACCATGACCTGTCTGCTGACTCAGGATTGGCTCCATATGAGAGATCTCCTCAGCGGCGCACAGGCGCGAAATTTTGTATACGCATTGAATTATGACAGCCCGTTCTAAAGTTCACCATTGCCTAGGTGCTGCACCCAGGATTGGGTCCAGACTAGGGATCTCCTAAACGGTCAACAGCATAGAGACAAAATTTTATATACGCATTCAATTATGATAGTCCGTTCTAAAGTTTACCATGACCTAGCTGCTACACCTAGGATTGGGTCCAGTCGAGGGAACTCCTAAACGGTCAACAACTTTGACACTAAATTTTATGGACGTATCCATACACTACGACCTGACTGGTAACCCAGGATTGGCTCTAGAAGAGGGAACTCCTCAGTCCACAGACGCAAAATTTTATATACGCATTCAATTGTGATAACTCGTTCTAAAGTATAGCATGACTTGGATAGTGCAACTTGGTTGGCTTCACACCATGATTTGTGAAAATGCGTTTTTGGGTTCTTCAGATTTGTCTTTACAAATACGTTTCAAGTGAAGGTTATAGCTCAGATTTTTAAACAAATTGTAATGCTAAAATGTATGAAATAAAATATAAGTAAAAACCTTTTTAAACTTTTAATGAACTAAAAAGTACCAAATAAAACTTACGTAAACATAGAACTTTAATATTTTCTTAAAAGCTTGAGGCCTGAACGTTTTCTCACATTTTAACATCAGCCTCAAACTTTTAAGAAAATATTAATGTTATATGTTTACGTAAGTTCTATTTGGTACTTATTAGTGCATTAAAAGCTTGTTTAAAAAAAGGTTTGTACTTAATTTTTTTGTGTGTTTTATTTGGAATTTACCCTCTGTATGTTCTTGTTCTATGTTTCTACTTCACTAGGAATGTTTCACTCGTTATGTTTGTTTCAATTTATTTGTTGGTACTTTGGTAGCTATTTAATGTGGCGAGGAATTTTTAAGCTTAATTGAGAGCGCATGGTAGACTTAATGTGTACTTGGTTCTATTTCTGTGTGTCCTATATTTATTACATGTCTTTTGTTAGAAAACATTGCGACTAGACTTCTTGCTTCTTCTTTAGTTTCAAGCTCTGGTTTCTTCAAGTTGACATCTGTTTCTTTTATAGAAATACGATATGTTTCTTGATTTTGGTTAAAAGTCGCTTTTACAAGTCGGTATTTTAAATTGAGACAATTTTTTTTTCATAACACTTGAGTATCTGATTAAAATCGAAGACTTCTGGCCAATTCTAATTATTTTAAACTTACTACAACTTACTTCATCTTTGATGTTTTTAATACAGAAGTAGAGAAGTACTTCATCTTTGATGTTTTTAATGCAGAAGTAGAGTAGAAGATTTCAAATCCGGTTGATTGTATGAGTCAAAAATACAAATACCAGGGACGCTTTACGATTTGACCCTTTCAAACGATGTGTCGGGTAATGGTTTGTTTCCGCCTGATACACCGAATAGCCGACACGCGATGTAACACCATAAACATTTTGCTATGTTCAATTCTGCGGAATTAATAAGGACGTATTTGCGAATACAAATTCGGTCGTCTAGGATTTTTATGGTATAATTATTATATCTACTATTGCATTACATAACAAAAAATCTTCTATGTACCTCTGAACTGAGAAATCTGTGTTGAGTTTTAAGCGACGTTTTAACCGAAATAATTTTTCTTGTACCCTTGGGCAGTAAAGTTATTAATTTTACAATTTGTCCTCGATCAAAAATACGTTTTAAAATAGGAAAGTTTAATTAACTTCTGAAAATTATACGCATTCATATTGTATTAGGACAATGTTTTAATTGCTACTAGCTCTATAGATTGGTGCCTCAGGCGACCTTTTCTGAGCTACTTTTACTAAATGAGGTAATAGAGTCAATATTGTTCTTTCTAGATTAATTCTATTTCGAGTCGAAGAGAATTTTGTAAGAGAAATGATAAATATGTAGGTACGGTGCCGCCTAAGGATACATGATCGACACCAAACTATTTTATCGTCGTGTTATAAATAAATTATGTTGAAACAGAAGAGTCATTAATACCAAGAAACTCTACAAACTTGGGATATACAAGATTATGTATATTACGGAGGAGGATAGGTGTCTCGTCTCTCTTTTGTTATTATCAGCCATATTTTAACTACTGTGGGCGTACTGTGGGTAGTGTTGGTTATTGCGCAATAGAAAAACCGTTTGCAGTTCAGATCAAATTATAATTTACAATTTAATGACACTAGTAATTCATACACTGTAGGTACACGACACAACCATTCGGAACGCAGGACAGTTTCTAAACGTCTTCACTGCTTGACCGCCACCCATATAGTCTGCTTAGCTCCCACCGGTCCGAACGTTATGTTGTAGACTTTGTCGAGCGCCGTTAGGCGGTGGCATCCCGATTAGTCAACTCCGTAACGTATTTCCGACATAAACAAGATTGGGATTATTGCCTTGGAATTATTGATATATATATATAATCTAAAGATAATACACAAACACTTATAAACGCATCATTTCATAAAATGAAAATAAACCACAAGATCAAACCCCACATTATTTGGGAAAACTTATTATAAAATCTTAATGAGTCAACACGAAGTGGAAAACAGCAATCATGGAGGGAAATGAACCGTCCTAATGATGTTGTTTTTGAATCATTGCGCAAATTAAGGGACGGCGAATTATTTTCGTGTGGTACCTACATAGATAGTACAGTACATAAGTTTATTTTTAATCTGAACGAGATATAAAAGGCAGTCAATATCATGTAGGCTGAAGAAAAGAACAATAGCCAATAATGTAACAAGGGAGGATCGAGAACATCTAATAATTACAAATACCATTACGCCCCCCGAAAACCAATCTCAGGACTAGCACAAAGGAACTACTGAAGCCCTAAGCAACGATGAAAGCGACGGTACTCCGAACAGAGATTTAATATATTCACCCCTTAGTCTTCACAATACCTTCACGGTAACAATAACAAACATGTGTGAGCCCCAAGTGTCAAAGAGTAAGCATGCAAAGTTACCAAATACCAAAGTGATTAATATCGAATCCCCGATATCTTAGATGGTTGATTAAATTCCAGAGAGTTACAACCATTCTGGAATGGCGTAAACTTTACATCGATTAGAGTCAATAATTTCATTGGAAGTTTGGTACTTGGGACATAAAGGGACGATTTAATGTCTCACCTCACATAGTTTGGGGCGAACTATATTGATCTTCAGGCCTTATTGGATTAATCAAGTTGAGTGGAACAGGTACAGAATTGTGTGAGTTGTCTGTCAAAGTATTAAGACGAGAATTTATGGAGCCGAGTAACATTTGAGAAGATAGATGGATCCAATAACACGTCGATTACTGAGAAGATTGCTTGTAGAAACCTTAATCTCTAAGCTGACTGTAAGATTTAAACCAATGAAACAAGAATTTAGTAACGTTTTGAACTATTTAAGACAAACTATTCATCGCGTCTGCAATTGATTGCACCATAGAGAATTTTAAAGGCATGTATTTCGAACCCCAAGTGGTTCCCATTTTGATGTCCTAAAATATGAATGTGCACTCTAATATAATATATATGCTTCTTTTGTGACCCTCAAATAATTCCCATTTTGTTGTCTTAAAGTACTAACTAGACAATTAAGGCGACGATAACCGTCTTTTAATGATTTTATACTGAAGAAGATCACGCCTTAAAGAGTAGTGTTAATGATTTGGATAAAATTTATGTTATTTTATTTTTTTTATAATTTAATATATGCATATTTTAGATTATGTTTATATTACAAAGTGAAATTAATTTGTAAAGTTATGTCGAACGCAATAAAAAAACTGAGAATCACGTTTAATATACAGGGTTATTGGTAAAACACCAACAACCTTTTAGGGAGTCATTGGACTCGTCATTATGAACAACTTTTACTATGGGACCAAACCTGAAATCACGAAAAAAAATCTGCTGTTCCCTATATTTATGTTCGCATAACACGTCATAATGTAGGGAACAGCTGATCTTTTTTCATAGAGAGCTACATACAGTTATTAGAACGTAGGTATAAATTCTATTTACAAATTCAACATCCAATCCATTCTAAAATGTATTTTTGTCACGTATTCTAAAAACAAACATGGATCCAAATCCCTGATAATAACACAGAATAGAAAATTCTAACTTCCATTTTATAAAATGACCGGTCATTTTTATTTGGAACTGGTTTCGTCAAAAAAGAGGGATTTGCGACACCTAAATTAAACAATCACGAACCGGATATTTCACAGTTTCCCAAAAGAATTGTTGGACAATATTGTTGTTATGAACGTACAATTTTTCCTGAATATGAGCCTAAAATTCTAAATGGCAAAACGAGAAGGTCATAGGGAGCGAACGTTGGGACAGTAATTAATAAAAACACTCGGTTTCATGATGGAACACCAGATAATTGTTTTATGTTTTGGAACTTGCATATAGGTATGTGGTATATCTACATTCCCACATGGAAATCACGCATTACACATGTCACGCAAAATCCTGCATCACTTAAGCAAAGTTCATCGTGCAACTAGCATATATACAACGTCCCGACATCAATCGTTGGGCAATTGCCCACCAGAAACAACACGATAGTATGAGTGAACTTTACACCCTGTTCCTCATACCTAGGTATTTTTTGTCACTAAGATTCTAGTGACTTTATAAAAGCGACGAAGTTACTTACTATAAGTTGAATTAGATAGTTGTTTTTGTATAACATCAAAATAAAAAGAAATTGTTCAGAATTATTTCAACGCAGTATTATTTATTAATTTCAGTAACATAAATAAGAAATTAAGGGCCGAGGATATCATTTTATTTTTACGCTAAAATTATATCCGTTGCTAATTACAATTTCATTGTAACATTTCTGAACCAAAAGTTTCCCAAGAATAATTAATTAGTTACTGTTATACTCGAATTTCTAGGGTTCCCTTGGCGCCTCGGCAAACATTTATTAATATAATTGACGAGATCGAATCAAATCATGGAGCGTAATCACTAGTACTTGGAAAACTAATATTAGTTTTTACAGTTGCGCAATCACAGTTCACGAGTACTCGTTTCTTTAACCCCCTCCCTAGTAGCCCCCAAAACAATTTAGCCGAACAATATGGCGCAACAAAATATTAATTCGTCGATACAAAATCATTTTTCAGATTCGTTGTAAATAAATGAATTTTTAAAAACGAATCCATTTTTAAACGGGGTCTAACAAATGCAGTTGAAATAGGGAAAAACTTTTGATGAATTGATTTTGAAAAGTTCGCGCGTATGAATCTAATTCGTGAAATGGTTCGAGTTCAAATATCGAGTATACACCATGATATTTTTTCGATAAAAACTCGCTGTTGCCGACTGTGTTTCTTGTGTTATTTTGACGGGACAGAGTAGTGGAATATGACTTTCATAATCTCTGTGGAATTCTTTTACATTTCGTAGAAAAAAACTACATAAAGTAGGCTGCATTACAGTATACATAACATCACGCCTGTGTTCCCCGAAGGGCTGGGCTGAGGTGTACCTAATAGTACACCCACATTTCGCCAGTTATGATTTTTGACGACTACGGCGCGGCGAAGCAAAAGGGTTATGATTTTGACCGGTATATATGTATGTATGTTCATCTGTTACCTCATAACTTATAAACTACTCATCATAATTTGACAAATGAGGTATCGTTGGAATCGTCTTGATTGTCCGATGGTTATAGGTTATGTGACGTCACATTGCATATGGCGCCCTCTAGAGGAGTTAAAGTAATGAATCATAAACTTTTTTTTTTAATGATGCCATGTTTGGTATCAAATGAAAGGGCTTGATTAGCACTATTATCACCCCAAAATAGTTTAAATAATAATAAAATTAAAAAAAAACTAAAACCGAACTACGACAAAAAAGTCAACTAAAAAGGTAAAATCAAGACATCACAGACAGACAAATAAAAAATTTGGAGTCACACGTAATCTGTTTGATTTATGACCTAACACCTGTGACTCTTTTGTTGTTGTTTTTGAAGTCCTGTAACCGGGAGCGAGCCTATTGCCATCAACCGGGCACAAATCCAGACTCCGGGTTGCTACTGAGAAATTCCCGATGGAAAAACCCAATAACAGCCCTTGCAACGAAACAGTCGCTCTAACATTAATCCTTAATATAAAACTGTTGTGGTCATATACATTCTTTGCACTTTGTTGAAAACGCGATCATACTCAGATAGCTACCTACTAGCTACTTAAAAAATAAAACACTTATTAAAAACAACGATTGTTCCACGAAAAGAACACACCAATTTACAGGATGTGCTTAAAATATTTAAGGAAAAAATAACAACAATTTCGATAAAATGTTTGCCGAAATAACAGGAAGAACGCAGAAATGTTTTTTTCATTTTCTTTATCAGAGCCATTTCAATGATTTTCCCGTTGACTTTCCCTAACCAAATTACTACCTTATAGATAAGAATTCGGACAATAGACTGAGTTTCTTTGTTCCAAAAATACGCAACGTAAGTAACGATACATGTAACAAATTGTTGGGGCCCGAAGTCCCTTGGCAGCTACTAAGAAACTTGCAACACAATCACTCTACTCGTGATTTTGAAATCCATTGCTGGCTTACTTCAGTCTTGTGTCTAAGATAAGACGACGGTGCCATATTAAACACTCAATGGATAACTTTGATACTATTATTACCGGTTTTTTCTAATGACATGGTGCACATAAAGTCCAGCTTACAACACAGACAATTTATTTCAAAAGAGGGACCCGTTTTTGCCGTTAACCTAATGTGTAAATAAATGTGTGCAATAATTAAACACAAAACAGAATGACGTGAAACTAATTGCCTTAAAACCCTGCTCTCATGTTCTAGTAATGAAACTCATTCTGATTATATTTTTAATCGTTTCGCTGGCCGTGATGAACCGCCATTGAGTTAACTCGTTTTTTAATCGAACACAAAAGGTTATTTGTTATTATGTTTTCAGGATTGCGTACGATTTTTTGTTTTTGTTTTTGTTCGTTTGTGTTGACACACCCTGTAGCACCTACTCGTATGAATTGTAGGATTTCCGATGTTTCAACTTTGATACTTTTTACGCAAGATTTTTAACCCAGTGTTTCGATGATGGAAATCTTTTAGTTTCTGAAAGGATGAATGTTAGTTTGTACAAAATCTTTTTAAATATTTTTGAATATTCATCAAGTAAGTAGGTCGAAAATCATCTTTTGAATATTTCTATATAAAAAACTAGCGACCCGCTCCTGCTTCTCACGATTTTTAAGACTTGACAACATCCAGATTTCTTTATTACATGTAAGCATAAACTTTACGGAATAAATTCTCTAAATGATGGTGAAAACCGCGTCAAAATCTATTTCATAGTTTAGTAGAACAACCGGGCCACTCAAACAGACACGAAAGGCGACTTTAATTTATAATATACTAGCTTTCGCCCGCGTGGAGGTCGGAAATTATCCTACAGGATCGTACTACCGGGATAAAAAGTACGATATGTGTTAATCCAGGTTATAAACTATGTATGTTTAAAATCCCATCCAAATCCGTTCAGCCGTTTTTGCGTAATTGAGTAACAAACATCCAAACACAAAACATCCAAACACACAAACATACAAACTCATACAATACAATAAACGCACATTTATAATATTTATAGATGCGTCAAAAATTATGAATCCTTACGGATTCATAATTTGTCACAATGACGTTGTACATGTAAAACAAATGACAGTCTCCTCTTGAAAGATGCTTCAGTACATTTGCCTAATTATTAGGGGGAATTCAGAAAATATGACAGTAATCTTTCCTCATCCCTCGTATATCTGTCCCTGCCCTAAAATAACTTAGTTATCATTATTTGCTGTCAAAATGATATATGATGATTATCATAGAGTGCACTTATGTATATCAAGACTTATTATATCTTGGACGGAAAGAATAATTATTAATTAATATGTTTATTTTGGATTTGTAAAGGGGCTTGTGGCTAAGTAATAATAGCCGCACGGGTCGATGGATCAGAGCTACGCTTGCCGCGGTTGGTCCGTGGATGTGTGACCATCTTTACATACCAAAACTCCTCCGTGCCTCGGAAAGCACGTTAAGCCGTTGGTCCCGGGTAGTTAGAAGCCCAAAAGTCTAACAACCAGTCTTACCAAGCGGTATCGTGTTACCTAGTTACTAGGCTGTGGAGGTCAGATAGGCAGTCGCTCCATGTAAAATACTGGTATTCAGCTGCATCCGTTTAGACTGGAAGCCGACCTAGTTGGGAAAAGGCTAGGCAGATGTTGATGATGTTTATATTGGATTTGTGTAGAAGAAAATGTTGCAATATAAAAAAAAATGCACTAGCACTAAGATTTCTTGTGTACTTACTAACCATGAGTTCATTGACTGGCCCTAACTTTAGGACAACCACCCAGACTTAACACTTTTTAAACGCTTTTTATTCGTGGGAATTGAATCAGCGCCTGTTGTGTACCCATTAGGCCACAATTATATTCTAATATTTCCGCCCTGTGCACGTACCTTCACAGCCAAGATAGGTTACATGAGCCACACGAGAGCACACGCTCGTAACCTATAGCCGTCATAAACAAGATAGGTTACATGAGCCACAAGAGAGCACACGCTCGTAACCTATAAGCGTCATAAACAAGATAGGTTACATGAGCCACACAAGAGCACACGCTCGTAATCTATAGTCCTCATAAACAAGATAGGTTACATGAGCCACACGAGAGCACACACTCGTAATCTATAGTCATCATAAACAAGATAGGTTACATGAGCCACACAAGAGCACACGCTCGTAATCTATAGTCGTCATAAACAAGATAGGTTACATGAGCCACACGAGAGCAGACGCTCGTAATCTATAGTCGTCATAAACAAGATAGGTTACATGAGCCACAGGAGAGCACACGCTCATTATCTATAGTCGTCATAAACAAGAGAGGTTGCATGAGCCACACGAGAGCATACGCTCATTATCTATAGTCGTCATAAACAAGAGAGGTTGCATGAGCCACACCAGAGCACACGCTCGTAACCTATAGTCATCATAAACAAAACAGTCACCGTAGCCGAAATCGGTATGGGGTGTTTATATATAGGCTCATCAAGGCGTTATTTATTCCTGTCATTCTATTTCATTTCCCTTCTTCACTATTCAGAATCCTAGGTCTTTTAGACTTCCATAGGTTACCTACTTAATTCCTATAGAAATTAAAACTGACTCTTTGCATAACCCAATAAAACTTTTGACATTTTACCCTGAAACCAACGCACTGTTTCTAAACGAATTTTTTGTTTTTATTTCCATAAACGAACATCCCCAATGTAGTGCGTTGTCAAATATTTACGCCCAATGCGCGCATTTGACAAGGGGCAAACAATTTAACGCTATCGCTCCAAACAGACGTTTTATGTATGTAATGGCAATAAATATTGAAAATATATGCTGTCATTCAGGGAAGATCATTTATAAATAAGGTATTATTTATGAGGAAAACTTTATGGAAGCTAGTGAGGATGCTGTGAAAATTGTGTGATGTTAGAAACACGATGAAAATTTATTTAGTATGTATGTTCAGGACGAAAGGGATCTCGCGCACTATACAGCCACGACCACGACCGCGTCTAGGTCAACTATAGAAACCGATACAAATCGGGCACTTGGTCGCCACGGCCAACTAGCCGCACACCATACAATAGCACTAGACGGCCATAAATGCCGGTGTCGTGGCCCTCTAGTGCGCGAGATCTCTAACAGTATGCTGAAAAGAAAGAGTAGATTAAATAAGTATGTGGAAATAATTGAATTATGAATTTATATTTGAATGAATTATTCCTGTTTAGGTATTTAGATATTGTATTTATTTATAGAAGTTTATGTTCTTTTTGTGTGTGATGGCCCAGTGATTAAGGCCTCGCCTCTCATGCACGAGGTGGGTTCAAATCCGGGCGAGTACCAATGTGACTTTTTCAATTCATATGTACTTTCTGAGTTCATCTTGGACATTACTGACATCGGTGAAGGAAAACATCGTGAGGAAACCTGGACTTATGTCCGGGACACCATGGTCCCGAGTTACGTAAACACATACAAAATAATAATAATAAACCATTAATTTCAGGCTACACAGGCTCAGATACCTTAACCTAAAAATACATGTCATATTTTTATTATAATTACAAAAACTATTGTACTTCTACGCCTAAGTGTCCTTTTGTCTTTGCATTTATTTGCATTGAGTTAGTTAGTTACTCATTTAATTTAGTGTAAGATTGTATAAAAGATTTATGTGTAAAGATAAAAACCGAAACACAATAAAAAAATAGCAATAATATTAAACCCTGCTACACGAAGGATGCGTTCCGGATAAAATCGCGTTAAGGATGATTTCCACCAAACGGCTCGCATCGCATAATAACGGAACGGATTTTACAATCTGTATACGTTATCGTGATGGCCCAGTTAATCGTGATGGCCCAGTGGTTAAGGCCTCGCCTCTCATGCACGAGGTTGTGAGTTCAAATCCGGGCAAGTACCAATGTGACTTTTTCAATTCATATGTACTTTCTGAGTTTATCTTGCACATTACTGACATCAGTGAAGGAAAACAGCGTGAGGAAAACCTGGACTTATAGTTAATATAAGTCTGAAATCACCAAGTCGTCTTGAGCAAGCGTGGTGATCAATGCTCGTGCCTTTTCTGTATCAGAAGAGGCCTTTGCCCTGCAGAGGGACAGTAACAAGTTGGTATTATTTATTTTTGTTATTTATGTTCTTTTTGAATTTATAACAAAAAAACCCGTCTTACAAGGACAAGACCATGACCTTCTACACGTTTTTTTTACACAAAACGAAAGCCCAAAAGCTCCTTATTTTTACAAACACACGCCAAACATCAACAGCCTACTTACAAAACACGGAAGAGGGTACACAACATACATGTACTTAACACATTAACCCCTTCACAAGGCCGTCCATTGTAACAAGAATAACCCGATGAGTGTTCGAGAAAAAACATCCCCAGTTCTTATGTTACTCAAAACAGCAAAACATTCTCGCTTTGGAGGAGTGCTTGACATCCCTTCCTCCCATCCTTTCCCTTTAATAGAGGATCGTTACTACAAGGTAAGAGCGTACAAGGGTACTCCACGCACCGTTCCATAGAAATATTGCGTGCCCTAGTTCTATTTCTATTCGCACAATTGTAAAAACGGCTGGATAAAGTAGTTTACTGGGTTCAAGCGTCATGCTAACGATGTCAGATCTTAAAAAGTTTTTTTATTCGATCGCCGTGGGGTGAGAAAGTGCGGTGTTGTCGTTAAATAAAACGAGCGAGCCTTACAGTATTCGCATATGATGTGTAACATCTGACATCTTGGCTGACAGTAAGAACCTCTCGGAAAATGGGTTGGTACCACCTAACGGCCAACTATAGCACCGCACGCGCTCATTGGTCAAATGAATTAGCGTGCGGTTCCCCGGCTTCCTTTTACACACTTCCGTCCCTTTTCACGAAATCACTCCCACAGATAGCAGGAAAGCGAGAGGAAAGATGTTACTCATAAACAATGCTGGTTTAAAAAAAATTGTAAATGGGTCTTTGCAACACTGTCGTTGCAGTAACAGAAGAATAAGGTTTTCTCGAATGAACATATTTTTACGTTAATAACTGCTCTCTGCATGTAAACTTGCATAATAAAGTTCTGGATTTACTTACCAATAATATCGACAATCCTTCGGCACTGATAGATATAATCCTAAACGTCCCTATGGGAGCCATGCGGGGTGCGGGGGAGCGTGGTTTGCGTCGGCGGCGGCCCCTGCTGGCTGTGGCTGGTTCCCGCACCCGTGCCGCAAGATATGCAACTACACGACGTACTCTTACGCTCCTCAACTCAATCATACTTACTCAAGATGTGAACCTGTTCACTGATAAACTGTGCAAAATTATATTTGCGGCAAATGTCCACCTCACACACTGTCATACAAGTTAAATGATATCGACAAAACTGGGCGAATCTATAATTAAATTGTAACTCTACGCGTACCATCGAAGAAGTTCATATCTATGCACCGTAAGGACTATTTCTGCTTGCAGTGCACGGCCGCTATAGAACCGGGGTGGTAACAGATGTGGTCATCGCGTTCACGGGATTTTGTTTTCAAATTGCTTAGATATGAAATTCTTCGATGGTACATTACGAAAATGTAACTTGTTTGTAGACGCCTTGGGTTGACCTGTTATGTCTACAAATGTTTTTTTTAAATTAATAAATAATAAATGGATGCTGGTAACCGTAATTCTGATATAACTGAATCATCTCATGAAATTCAGAGGAATCGTTTTAAATAGTTTATTTCTTGTAGCAAATAGTTACTCTCCAAAAAGGAGCCTCGCAATACCTTTCAATACGAGCAAGCATATTGCAGTTCCTAATCCCCACCTGTGACATCACACGGCATAATATAAATCAAACATACAATACTGCAGGACGCAGGATGAATGCGCCAATTCCACGAAGCATAAATTAACCAGCTTAAGTAACGTTATCGCGCTGAGAACTTCAATGTGTGCTGAACTGCGGCTCTCAATCGGTGCTCCCACCTGGAGTTACGTGTGGAAATTGCAAAGCTGCTCATTAAAGTAGGTTAAGCCGATGCAGTCCAGTTACTGGACGACTGGCCTAACTTATTGTTAACTTCCCCTTTCCTGGTATGGCGCAGAACTAGAATAAACTTTTCACTTTGAGGTCTTTATCCTATGGCGGATTACCTTCGACTATGGCGACAAAATACTCCATAGTCTTAGTCACTTCCCTTTTTACCCGACTGCCCCAGAAGGAGGGTAATGTTTTCGAGAGTATGTATGTATGTATGTATATTTCTTTGGCACGCTCTGAAGCTGCTTGATGGATTTTAACACATTATGAGGTGTTGTTAGATTCATATTAATTGTTGGAGTGACATGGGCTATATAATTTATAACCTAAAATATGGTGTAACTTTTGTTTGTACTACCTTACGAAAAACAAAGTTCAATGCTTGTTTTTGTTTTTTCAGTTATGTGTTTTTGTAGTCGACTTTTTTTTCAATAATTTGTTTTTATTTAGTAAAGAAAGATAAGTTTGACATTTTATCATAGCTTAGAAAATATCAAAGTAATTTACGGATGAAAAATCGGTTTCGGATGCATTTTATGTAATAGGGCTGATGACAAAAAATTTTTTTTAGCCCCTCTTTAAGATTATAAAAAAATATTGGACACGTATTTTTTCATTTCTTACGTAATCTAAAGATTACGGCGATACATTGAGGTAAAATGTGCCATGACGTCACGAGTATGTAGATTTTATACGTACTAGTGACGTAGCGACCCCCACTCCCCAACTTAAAATTCGTTTTACCTAAGTAATTTTTTATTAATATGATAAAGCAAAAAATACGTGTCTAATATTTTTATATTATCTAACTGACGGACTAATTAGTTTTTTTTTTTTTACCCAGGCATCATCCCTATTATATTTTGCTAGCATAGTCCAAAGTATGTATTAATTGTTCAATAATATCGCAGTTCCAAAGCTGGGCATTTAGCTATCGGAAAGTGGGTATTGTAAGTAGTTTTAATAGGATAGCGATCGTAAAACTAAACTAATAGTACCGATTTACCTGACCGGCGAAACCTGATGCTTGCTGCTAGCCTACCTTTTACGAAAACCGGCTCAGATTGCCAGGATTTATCCTAAAACATTCAAAATTCAAGCCATTTATTCAAACTAGGCTGAGAATCAGCATTTTTCGAACGTCAAAAGATAATGCATTGATACAATAAACGGATCACAGCTCTAGCAAGATATATGCACCAAACTCTAACCCGAAAGGTAAAATACGGGAATGAGACAGTCAGGAATTAGGTTAATTGCATTCGAGGATCGCATTATGTCACATTACATATCCGAAGGCCTCCAGACAGCACCGCCATGCATTTTAAATAGTTTTGTGCATAATTTAAAGGCTGTTCCGATGGGCCACACCTCAGAGGATAAAATGTTGCCGGGGTGTTGCTAGTGTGTCACTGTAATTGCTTAGTTCCTTTGTTTTTGCGCGGCAGCCACCATATGCAATGTAGTCAGGACCAACTCATGATGTGGTCGGCCATTTGAGTATAATGTGATAACAACAAAAACTCGTAGCTAAGTAATAACACCCGTACGGGTTGATCCATCAGGTTAAGCTACGCTTGCCGCGGTTGGTCCGTGGATGGGTGACCATCTTTTAATACCGAGACTCCTCCGTGCCTCGGAAAGCACGTTAAGCCGTTGGTCCCGGCTGTCGTTACGGGTCGTCAGAAGCCCGAGAGTCTGACAAACAGTCTTGCCAAGGGGCATCGTATTACCCAGTTACTGGGATGTGGAGGTCAGATAGGCAGTCGCTCCGTGTAAAATACTGGTATTCAGCTGCATCCGGTTAGACTGGACGCCGACCCCAACATAGTTGGGAAAAGGTTAGGCAGATTGAATGTGACAAGTCCTCGCGTGGTTGTATTTTGGCCACGATGTCGTCGGTATTAACCATACGTTCGCGACAGCTGTTGAACGCGACTGCCAATAATTGTAGTTTGCGTGAATGGAACTACACCTCTACATACAATTTTGTGCCCGGCCACATTTTTGTCGCTATTTGTGATTGTAGTTGTAGCTCGTCTGTACAGACTCAGTGTCGCAAATCCGCGTCACATTCACGGTGCAGATATTTTATTTCACGGAAATTAACTTTAATGAACTTGGCTATGTTTCAATTTGCATTTTCGCAACACTTTTATTCAGCTTTTCAATTTTAAGCTTTATAAAATGAAGTTACTGCACTAAACAGTTAGAGTTCGCTTGGCTGTTTTTGAAGGCGATTTAGTAGTTCCAGTGATTTCATAAACTTGTTATTTACTCGTAATTGGGTAAATTAAAGTAGTTTACTTAAGCTCAATGTTTGGTCAAGATTTTGAAAAGAAAATTCTGTAAAATGCTTTGTCTCCTCGTTTTGGGAATCTGTTTTAATGCAAAGGTGCAAAAACGAAAAAAAAAAAAGGTATGAGTACTAGTTACTCTAGTACTCATACCTTTTTTTTTTTTCGTTTTTTCAAATTACTTCCCTGCTCTGGGTGGAGCGGGAGGGCGTGTCAGACTTTCACTGACTTAAACCCACCCGTGTTCCTTCCATTGCCTGTGTGCCAGGGCCGCGATATGTCTTTCGGACAAACTCGCAACCCCGGCAGGAGGTACTCATACCTAAGTGTATTCTTTATTTCTTCTTCTATGTGACAGTTGTCTGTTAACAATTTTGATAACGGGGATATCGGCCCAAAGGAGGTCAGATGTCATCATCATCATTTCAGCCGAAAGACGACCACTACTAGACATAGGCGTACCCCTAGCATCGTCACTTCGACCGGTTCATTGCTTTGGCGATTCCTGCGGCCTTCATCAGGTTATCAGTTCACCTTGTGGGAGGCCTTCCAATGCTACGTCTTCCGGTACGTGGTCGGCCACTCCAGAACCTTTCAGTCCCGTCGGCCATTTGTTGTGCGAGCAATGTGCCCTGCCCACTACCACTTAAGTTTGGCAATTCTTCGGGCTATGTCGGTTATCTTGGTTCGCCTACGGATCTCTTAATTTTTGTTTCAATCACGTAACAGATGTGATTTTTTTATTTTTTTTATTGTTAAAAGTTGTTATTTCAGAAATACTGTCACACTTAGCTAAAAACGCCTGCATGATAGAATAACAAAAATTTAAATAACCTTTGGTTTGAATTTTCAGAAGCCTAGTTTTAAATATTTTCTGTTTTCCTTTTATCTATCTTTTATCGTGTCGCGTAGTCTTAATGTTACCTTATTTGTGTATCTCATTGTTAATAAGTGAACTGTTTTATGTTCTTTAAGAAAATAAATTCTTCAAACCGAGATCAGACAGGTCAAACGGGTCAGGCGTATATACTGTTAATCGTTTGCTTCATGAAAGTAGAAGAAAAGTTCCTCAAATCGGGCTTTCTGCCAAACAGAAATTCCTATCTACAATCCTTCTTTAGAGAACAGCTAAGCAGTTGATTAAACGCTGCAGAGTACTAAAACGGTGCTAAAAGTTGTCATTGCACTGTTTTCCACGACTTTGTTACTGTTATGGGCAATATCGTGTTTATCACATGCCTACGATTCAGTTTACTTTCTATGTTATAGTAGCTCTGAATGTGTCGTCAGGTACTTTATTGTAGTACTTTTCTGTTATTTTGGATCTAATATAACGGCCTTTTGAGAGTCATAATAAGTGATTGGCATCACTTTTTATGGGGTTGGCAGGAAAATGAGGATGTAGGTATAAAGGGTACAATGATGAGCAATGTTTCTTTATGATAAAACATGACGTGAGACAATTAAAAACAATCATCAAGTAAGCAATTTCTGAAAGCATAACTGGATACTGGAAATGTGTCTATCACAAACTTTACACTTTTATTTGTTGGATACGAGGATTTTGGCTACTTTGTGTGTGTATTTTATGTTTTTTAGGGTTCCATACCTCAAAAGGAAAAAATTAAACCCTAACCTCCTTACTAATAAACGTTGTATAACGTCTGTATAGTTACTCAATGCTTTGTCTTTTTCTTTCGAAAGTCAAATTACTTATGACTGAAAGAGAGCAATCGGTGTGTAACTATTCACCTGATATAATACGTTTATTAGTAAGGAAGTTACAGGATTACTTCGTTGTCCGTCTGTCGAGACCCTTTTTCTCAGGAATACGTGGAGATATCAAGTTGAAATTAATATCAAATACGGTCCAAAAGGAGCCCAAAAAAAAAAATACGGCCATTTATGGGATATATTTTGATACTCGCAAATAAATCAAAACCTATAGGTTACTTCCCGTTGACCTGGAATCATGAAATTGGGCAAGAAGCAGCAAGGTCATTTTTTTTTTTTGATGATGGGAAATCGTCAAATGACTTCTCCCGCTCTGGGCGGAGTGAGAGGGCGTATCAGACTTTTACTGGCTAAAACCCACCCGTGTTCCTTCCGTTGCCTGTGTGCCGGGGCCGCGATATCCCTTTTGAACAAACCCGCAGCCCCAGCAGGCATTGGTCTTTCGACCCCGTCAGTTGGTGCTGACATCTCTTTGAGGCGCGCGTGGAACACAACGCGCCGTCGACACGGGCCTGGTCCTTATCGGACGGCGAGCTGCCCATTGCTCACCGTCCGCAAGCCCGCGCCTACGGTGGCCGGAAGTCGGCTCTCGACTCCCGACGCCCGGGGCGTCTCCTGCGGCGACTAGGGCCGCGAGGGCGTGAAGCTTGCATCTCCCTCACGCGCTCCGCCTCCTACTTCGCGAACATAACTGCTTCGCAGAAGGAGGTGACGGCCTCCCATGCACTCTCGCTCCGAACTATGGCCTGAAGCGAGAAATCGCCGCCGAAGCAGCACGGTCTTATAGCACAAGTAAAGGAAAAAGTCCGAAAATCTTTAATTTGTAGTTTTATCAAACCAACCATTTTCTGATTACGAACTTACATTATTGCGGTTGGAGAATTGACCGTGGCGATGTATGGGAGAACATTTTTTTCAACTACAATGTCAAATTGTTTTTGAGATAAATTTATCCCAACTACGTCCCTTCATTGTGCGTGGTCTGACACGCACTTGGCCGGTTTTTGTAATGTACGTTTTGTTTGTGCAAAATAAACAAATCTTTATTTTTTTATTTTCTTCACGTTTTTGCGAATATTTAATGATGATGATAATCAATAATTAATTTAGTCATCAGATAATGAGTTATGTCATCATTTTGTTTTTCTCATTAATGATATTGGCGTTGTCCAATTTTTGTAGTTGTCTTATTTTACAGAAACAACATTTGAACGTTATGTAAGAAAAAAGAAGAAAATCTGGTTTATTTTTCACAGAAAAAATTGTGTTTAAAAAGATAAGTATAAAAAAAGTAAAATTAGATTCATGAGCACAGGACATAAACAGTCGGCAGCTGGACGTCGACTGTGACAAGAAGGCTTCCACTCATCATGATGCTGTACTATGTAATACTACACCTTTATACCTTCAATTTTAACCGAGTTTTAAAAGGAGGAGGTTTGTAATTCGGATGTTTATATAATAAGAGTATAAATATATTTTTTTAATTTATGTTCGGGCATAACTCCGTCGTATATAGACGGATTTGCAAAATTCTTTTTTTGTTTGAAAGGGTATAGTTTCGAAATGGTTTCATTGTCATCAAGTCAGGATCTGATGATATGATTCTGGAGAAATCGAGGGAACTCTTCAAATGTTATAGGCACATCTATAGCGATTTGGGTATTTTATATAGCAACTCGTGCAGTTGCTCTCGGAAAGCATGATTTGGCGAAGTGGAACTGATGATGAACACCACAGTTGGCCACCGGAACAACTCAATAATAAATATTCCACGGGTTGCGATTTGATTACTTTAATATGGTTGCCAAGCAATTTACGCTCGTCACAATGCATATGGTGATGTGGAGCTGATGGTGAAGTACCAGGAGCACTACTCAACGATTAACGTCCCTGCATCGGAAAAGGAATATTTTGTAAAGGTGATGAGCAGATGACATTCGGCTTTTGTAACTTAGATAAATTAAAAACTGAGTCACAAAAAATGAGAAATAAAATCATTTTTACAAAAAAAAAGATTTCCAAAAAAACATAACAAAGTGGTTTTGTATTTTCGCTATTTGCCACCGACTTCCGAAACTTAAGTTATTTTTCAGTTTGTATGTACTTGTGAACGTGCGACAAGAAGCTCGATTTGACGTTTCTCAATATACATGCCGCGATAACTTTGTATGAACGCTACGTAAGAAATCAAAAAATCGAATTCATAATCCTAATTAATTTACTTTGGTATACATACACTTGAGTATCATTCGTAAGCTCCAAATTTCACTTTATATTGGAAAAATGCACTCAAAAACACAAAGATATCGTTGATTAATATTCCGACAAGACGTTATTAAAATGTCATGTCTTTGGGTTCATTGCCGTAGTGTTGTGACCGTTTTAAGCCTTTTTTGACCGAATAAAATCGAAGTTCTGAAAAATCGATACTTTTACAAACATTACATTAAGAAAATAGAGAAATGTATAATTACTGTATTATTAGAAAAAACCGGCCAAGTGCGTGTCGGACCACGCACAATGAAGGGTTCCGTAGTGAATTTATCCCAAGAACAAACTTAACATTGTAGTTGAAAAACATGTTCTCCATAAGGAATGTATGGAAGATCATGTTTTACAAACCGCAAATTTAAGTTGGTCGATTATTACTCGTTAACCTGTAAAGCCTACTTAGCTCTCATAGTTTTCCTTTTAATTTCGTTATATATACTACTGCTGTGAATTTTTTCACAAGTCCAAGTACAACCATTTAGCTAGAAGGGGGGGGGGGGGGGGGGGGCACTTGACTCTAACAAAAAATTTCAGTTACAAGTTTAATATTTCGCAAACGGATTCCTGAATCCAAAAATGGTTGAGACAAACTCACAATATTTTTGAAAGACCTTTCTAACAATACCCCACAACATGGGGTAGATGAGGAAATAAAATACATTCCCAATTTACGTGTAGGGAAGGTACCCTAAAAAAAATATTTTTCTTGATTTTATTTTACCACTTTGTCGGCATGATTAATATATAATACATATGCCAAATTACAGCTTTCTAGTACTAATCGTCTCTGAGCTAAGCCGCGGACAGACAGACGGACAGACAGACAGACAGACGGACATGGCAAAACTATAAGGGTTCCTTGTTTACTACGGAACCCTAAAAAAGAAAGAAAAATGCGTTTATTGACATTACAGCAGAAAAATACACCTTATAAACTAAAAACAAAAAACAGAAAACAATGATTATAATGCCAATATGGCCTCAGCTCAGCATAAATGTCAGATGGCAATAGAAAGTGTACCACCTGACGCTGATTTTCAGCTGCAACCCACGAGTGCTATACGCTAGAGTAATAAAGACAGGGAAGTGTGTGAACAGAAAAGATATACGTTTACGATATTAAATGTTTAAATATCTAAAAACAAAATACGATCACATATATTTTTAGCTTTTGGGGTAGGGGTGTGCAAGATCCACACAAAAGAATACTCAAAGAAGACTTTAAAAAGAAGAATGAAATAAGGTTACCTATGCAGAGTGAGACTGATAAACATAAGAAGCCAGCAAGTGCACCAAAGAAGAAAAATTGGGCATGTCCAGATTGATCCGTTATTGGTTCTCTATACACTTCTATTACAGAATTATCCATAATTAGTTCTCTATACACTTCGTATAGAACCAATTATGGATAATTCTGGATCGAGTGTATTTCTTGCAAAAACTGCTGGCACGAAAAATGCACAGCATACGTAAGTCATGGAAGCTTCAAATGTGACATTTGTAAATGTGATGCGCACTCTTGACCTACGTGCGCAAACTTGCGCACTCTTGCCCTTATAGGTTATGCAAAAGTGCACATTAAGGGAGCTGTAATTTTTTTAAATAGTTCCTAAGCTGTTAGTTTTAATATGTGCACAGGTCACAAAAGATGATTGGTTCAATGTAGTAGAAAGGACAAAGAAAATTATAACGGATGACTTTAGAAGAGACGTATATTTTGATAACATGATTGACAATAAATTTAATATGAGGGTAACCGACGAATACAGTTCAACTAATGATAATTTTTCTGGATCATACAGTGACGAAAGTGAATAAAAATGTTACAAAAGTGAATTTTTATTTACCTGACCCAACTATGTCCAGCAGTGGACTGCTGAAAGCTGATGCCTACAGCAGTCCACTGCTGGACATAGTGATCTGTCAGCTACCGAATGAAACCACCGTTGCGATTGGATGCTAGTTTATTACTGTCCTAGCGACACAACATATTAGTAATGGTGCAGGCACGCACACATACATACACATACACCTCACATAGTCATGATGATGACGTGTAATAAAAAGATATGCCTCGAGAATCAATGTAGATAAATTGTCGATTACAAATTCTAAGTATGATAAATCGATATGTGTCAAGAATCGGTTATTAACGCGACCGTTTTTTTTTTCCCATCACTACACAAAGTATTTTGATAGGTGTCAAATCGAGCTTCTTAGATTGTCGCACGTTTTATGTTTTTTTTTTTTTGTAAAACAGTTTTTTTTATATACTATTGTCAATTTGTCACCACTCAAACTGAACATAAAACAAGAACTCAACGGCCATTAGACAACTCCGTCCGTTTTCCAATGAATAATAATTTATAATAACTATTGGCTCCAATTGTACATTCATGAACAGTGGTGCAGTATAAATTATTTCCTGTCAATGTGACAACCCATTGTTGTTCATACAATAGTCCTAGAATAATGAATGCATATTAATTATTTTAATTTCACAAATTTTGTGGGGACGGTTACAAAGGATTTTATGTAGTTAACCTGTGGAAAAACGTCACGTAATCAACTATAATGTTACAATTACAATAGTGGGGAATATAATGCTCTCATTATTAATATAATAAGAAGTGTCGTCTCGATTTATTTTGGGGATTTAGTTTTGTAAGTATTATGGTCGGTAATGATGATGATGAATGAAGCTCGCGTGTTGACATTTTTGTGTCATGAGCTTTATATGTTCATTAATTATTTTCATATTAGCTAATGCCCGCGGCTTCGACCGCGTGGGACCTTATTCTTTTTTTCTTTTTTTATCAAACTGGCCTAAGTTACTCACACATAACATCAGCTATTTGCTAGTGAAAGTCCCGTAAAAATCGGACCAGCCTTTTCGGAGATTAGCCGGAACAAACAGACGGACAAACGTTTTTTTTTGTTATAAGTATCGTATATACTTTCATATGTATTTAGTAAAAATCGGTTAATTAATTGACTCAAAAAAACCTGTTAAAAATAACAACTTTTTTCTAAATAATATACATTACAAATAAACACTTTGATTTTATTTATTTGGATGTATGTATATAGAAGATTGATTGACATGTAGAGTTTTTGATGAGATATTGATAATTATTAGTTACTTTACAAACAAGTGTAGAAAATAGGACTCTTTATTATTGAAAATCAGCATTTTTCACAACACTCTTTCAATGATTTTGAATATTCCATCCAAAATTCAAAGCAATATTTATAACACATTTATTTAAACAACTTTTTACGAAACTTGCTACCCAAAACGGATAAAAACCTTCTGTCATCCCCATTTCAGTATAAAAATTGGCTTTTAAAAACCAATTTAAAAAAAACAATCAGGCTACTATAAAATATAATAAAAATCTCCATCAGTTACGAGCAGTACAATTCAGTGCTCGTATACAAACGAAAAACTTATGAATAGGAAAGTCAAATGCGATGTGCCAGTAGCAGAAAAAAAACACAATATGGAAAGTTATTTCATAGTGAGGTTAAAACCAATTCGAATATTCGATAGACGTGACACGAAACCAATTTGGAGCCGAAACCGATCTCGGCAAACCTTCTCTATTGTCAATAGGACTGTGACATACTATTTTTAGGAATTGCTAGCGAAGATTTTGTGTTAGAGAATTTTGTAGGCTACGTGTGGTTTAACCCTTTTACAAAGGTTTTCTTTAACCTACCCTGCCTATCTACCTACTTCAACAAATGCATGGTTTAATGTCGGTGACCCCCGAATTGGTTTCGGACTTTCTTCTCAGAATAGTCAGGAAACACCGAAGTCATCTAGTTTAAAAAAAAAATGTTTTTTTTCGTGTTTAAGTTTTTTTTTATACCAATTTACAGAAATAAAAATATTTTTTCAAATAAAGAGAGAAAATTGTTTATTTCTGCATAAATTCAACACGCTATAAAATCAAACTAGATTCAAATGTAGCCTTAAGGGTACACTAGTCGACGGCTCGAACTCGTTGGTCGGCGTAACTAATATGCATGCTAATTAGTCAAATTATTTATTTAGTACTTGTTTATATTTTTTTTGTTGCTATATTTATTTATTTTTTTAGTGTAATACACAATGATTTAGAACGAAAACGAACGCGTAAAATTTCATGAACTGACCTTCGGGCGTATAGATATTATGAAAAAACTACTGAATGTATTTACTCCAAATAAAATAATTTAAACTACTAAATAAATCATCTATCCCTGTAAGGTTTCTATTTTGCCATTTTCTTCTTACTACATAAGTCATTTATTTACGCCCAAACACGAGTTAAAATTTGTGTTGAAATATTGAAGTTTCGACGCTCAAAACTTCCAAACCATTTTTTTTTTCAATTCTCCTTCTATACGGTTACGAATTGATAGAATTTTTAGTTTTGAACGTACACTGTCAAACAGACGAGTAATCATCATACCACGTTTGTATGAAAGCATGACCGGCTAGGGTACCCTTAAGGCCAGAATTTAAAAGAAGCTTACACTGACGTTATTCATTATCTACATATATAACTTTATTCAATGTTTAGTGTTTATTAATAAGAGGGTTTGTGTATATGTGCTTATTTTCCAGTACTTATGAAAACTAAACTTACTGTAAAGTGGAGCACTCGCCGCGAGTGTGAAAAGTTTCTAATTTTCCGCGATGAAAATTATAGTTTCCTTGTTCTAGTAACCTCTTTTTAACCGACTTCAAACTTAGTGCTCAGTTTATTTACAAAATATGTTCATAATTTTAGCCATGAATAAACAGAAAACAGATAGGAAATTAATTAGATAAGACAATTAACACTTCCCTTTATTGTATTGGTATTGATGAACAAAATACCACAACAAAAAATTCAAATCATTCAAAATTTTCAATATCGACCGCTAAACCGCATCGCCACCGCTGACAGCGCTGCCGCTGGACTATTTAGCTAGTTATTAAGCCTGATCTGGCCTGTCGCCAAACATTCAAATTGAACTGGAAATTGCCGTGTTAGAACATGTATTTAGATGCTATCCGCGTGAATGCGGCCCATGAATAACTGGAAGTAATTTCTAAGAGAAAATGTTTAAGCCCTAAATCTTCTTAGCGTAGAATTTGGCAAAGGAGCTACTCAATGTAGTCTTGGCAAAGTATTCGATTAGTCTACACTTTTGTAAATCCTAAAGCGCTTTTAAAGCGCTGTAACATCTTGTAGGATGTAGTAGATTGTGAAATCTGCTAAACGGGAGTAAGTAGAACAGAGCCGATAACAATAAACAAAATGTCTGCTGGATTCAAAGTGAAAAAAGAACAAAATATATGAAACATTTCTAGAAAATAATAAAAACAAGCATAAAAATAATTTCTTAGCTAGGTAGGTAATGTGACGGGGTCGTTCAATAAAAGATTAGATTTAAACGCATAATTATTTAAATAAGATCAATTTATAACATTTGACATGATGACGCGCACTGTCAGCTCTTCAAGCTGAACCTCTATTATTTTCTAATATTCTTATTACGAAAAAGTGTTTGTCTCATAATCATGCCATCACCATATGAACTGTGACGGTGACTTTATTTAAGGCATATTGTCAGTCGTTTTACACGAGCAGCCTGTGGACCAACTTTACGCAGTGCGCGTACAGCGCACTGCGCGTGCAGTATAACAATGCTTTCAGGATGCTGTTAGTGCCTCGACTATGTTTGCTGAGGCGCGGACTGATGATTTTGAAACGGAGCGCTTCTCTACGAAGTCCTCTGTCCTGAAGGCAGATCCTGAGGGTAGATTACTCGGAATTGTCCGAGCGGTGGGATCTACCCCTGTTACAGAGGTGGATGCAGCTTCATAGCAGTACGTCCCCTCGTATTGTGTAATATTTTTGTGTTGTGTGTTTTATTTTATTCGTTTGGATGACATTTGTTTGTATATATTTCAATTTTATTTTTATTTAAATGTTTAAAAAATATTTTAATATTCGATTTGATTTAAATGATATATGATAAATGATGATATATATGTATTTTATTTTTTATTTGATTCGAATGTTTGAGGATAATTTTATTGTGTATGTGTGATTTTTATATCAACTTTATGTTTTAATTTAATGTAAATGGACTTTGTCTATAAAATAAACGAATTATTATTGTAAAATACTCGAGGAGGTTGCATGGAAACAGCATGCAGGCTAAGGTCTCCCCAATACCTACTTAGTACCTACTCATCATTAAGAACTGCTAAAAGAACGTTCAGATCGATTATAGCGATGGACTAACAGCTCTCCTTATTCAAATATTTGAAATTTATTGTCCTTATCAAACTAACAGCGAAATGGCTGTTCCCAAGATATTATTTCAAGTACAATGGCCGTTGCTCGAATCCGCGACCGATTCGAAGAAAGCCGCAATTTTAATAGCGTAATAGAAGGTTTCCTTTAACGGGTGGAGCACAAAGCAATTCCGAAATATGATTAACGCTCGAACAGTACCTGAATCGTGAATAAGGTACAGATTTTTGGGTCTATGGTTAATTTTGTTGAAGTTTGAATTTTTAATTACTATTGGTGTTTGTTCTATGAAAATATTTAGTGGTTTCGTAGTATTAGTAATTAAAATGAAGGTCGACCAATTTATTCTAGAAATGGAATAGACGTTTGGTTTTAGGTCGCGTACTATTTAAAAGCGATCGTTGCCCAATATGCGATCTTCGCGTTCGCGTTTGGTGAATCTGAAAAGGTGGTCGCGCGACAAAGGGCGCTTTCGGGTATTTCGAGCAAAAAGTAACATAATGAATGCGACGAACGCGTATTCGCGTGACGGCTTTAAATAGGACGCTAGGCTTTGAAATATTTTTACATTTTATTTTATTTTAGCCTGTGTTGTCCCACTGCAGGGCAAAGGCCTCGCTTTCTTTTTTCCACTCATCTCTGTCTTGAGCTAGTGTGGACCAATCTTGTCCGTAGGCGTCAAGCTCTCTCGTATTGAAATATTTGAATAACTCCTAATTCAAATTTTCTTGGTAGATAGCTAAGACTCATCGTAAAGACTGAATTCTTCAACATACCTTCATAATTTCAGAATAAATTTATCTCACGCCAAAATACACATCCAAATAAATCCCAACTAGCAACAAAACACGGACAATCTAGTTTTTTTTTCCTAGCAGCATTCCATTTTTATATTTCCCCCTGGCGTTAACGCATGAGTTATTATGAAAGGCGAGAGCTGTGAAAGAAATACGCACGGTCTGTGTTCGAATGAACCACTGACCGAGCTTAGTTTAAAAGGACTGGCCATATTTTATTACACATTGATTTATGTTGACTTGAGAACTGAGGTCACAGTAATGAAAACTGCGTAGGTACAGTCAGAAAAATGGATGATCATTAAGGATGGTTTTGCATAGATCTGGTGTTGAATTACGATTCGTAGACGCTGCACTAGAGTCGCATAGACATCATATGTATGTATGCTTTAGCATCGCGTTAGCGGAGCATATAAGTTCGACGATAACCTACGCTAGCTAAACATTAACAAATTTCCTGAAATGTTTATTTGGATTAGAGATGCCTACTGGGTCTCATAATATGATGGTATTCAAAATCCCATAAAGGAACGAACAATTTGCACTAATTACACACAGCCAGTTCAATTGAGTTGTAATAAAACTATTTCGTAAACAGGAAGCCAGAACATAACAAAGTTATTATAAAGTAATGAAGTGCGTATATTTTTGTTGAAATTAAACGGACATAGCAAGGACATTTAACTATTGGATGTACTCGGTTTTGTTTGCTAACAAATACAGATATTAGTCTTAGTAAAACTGCTTAAAATAAAAATGTAGGTACATTATTCCTTTGTGTTAATTTTTTTTCGACAAAATATCACTTTGTTGCCGTATTTGAAAAGAAGATGAAGACTGTTGTAAAAATACATCGAAGTTTTCAAACCATTTATGAAGCTTTTACCCAGAATCTGTTTAAAACATGGTGACAGGTAACCTTTTCAGTTTTTTAATGGCGTCCTTGCCTTGTTTAAGAAGTCCTTTTTATGATTTCCTAGTTATTCATAAAAGTAGGTACAAAAAGTATTTTTTTATATTAGTGATACGCACGATAACGCATTTTATTTGCTAATATTTAATATAACTGTGTTTTAATGGCTATCATTATCAATCATAGATCGGAAGCATAGATCATAGTAATATTAAAAACAATTCAACTGTTAGTAAAAGTGTTAGTTACAATGAAATTATTGACTTTGCTGTACGCCCTGGGATTAATTTCGGTAATGTAATAATATAGTACATATAATACTGTATTTTACCTAAAAATGTGTTATATTATGAGTTTCCATTTGAGTTTAAACGTGAATGTCCTCCGTCATCATCTCAGCCCAGCCTTTGCCTAACTATGTTAAGGCCAGCTTCCAGTCTAACCGGATGCAGCAGAATACCAGTATTTTACATGGAGTGACTGCCTATCAGACTTCCACAACCCAGTTACTTAATAATACGATACTCCTTGATAACACTGTTTGTCAGATTTTCGGGTTTCTGACTTTCCGTAACGAATGTCAGAAGATCTAGAAACGGAGGGGTCTCGGTATGTAAAGATTGTCACCCATCCATGTACCGTCCTCGACAAGCGTAGCTTTACCGGATTGATCGATCCGTGCGGCTGCTATTACACAACCACGAGCTTCCGACTCGAGCCTTCAAGTTTACTTTTTGTAGGTTTATTAATATTTAGGCTATTATATGCCCCGGTCCACTCCACCATTTACAATCAACAACAGACAATGTTTTAAACTTTCTCTGTTCTTTACTACACTAACATTGTCACAATTACAAACGGCATATCATCCTATAAAATATCCGTGCCCACAATAATCGCAGAGGCCCCGTTAGCGACATAATTAGGGTTGCCACCCGTACTTTATAATAAAGTATTGTACGTTATTTCAGGTAATTGTACTCTATACTTTATGAGAACAATAAAGTACACGAAAATACTTTATTTCGCATGATTTGATTTCTTTGGAATTTTGAAAAGAATACTGCTATCTTCACCGGAACTGACAAGGAAAATTCACAAGATTTTTTTATGATTTATTGACGAAGCCCTAGAATACCTGAATAAGTGGTTTGATTTTAATAAAACAAACTGATTATTTACACTTGGTAATATACATTTAAAGAGCATTATAAAATTTGGTAATATTGTTAACATAATTGAAAATTTAAATCTACAATAACTTAATGTAGATATGGATACTGATGATCTTTATGGAGAAATCGCTTTTTTAAACCAATTGAATAGTCAGATATGTACTTCTAAGGGTTCAGCATAACTATTGACTGCACAAAAATGGCAGCAAGTATTTAATAAGAGTGATGATAACTTTTTAAACTTGTTTAAAGTCATTTCATTTTTATTGTCTATTCCCGCCACGTTCACGTTCACAGAAAGAGTTTTTTTCTGTGATGAATAGCAAACGTCGAGACGGAAGAAACAAGCGTCTCTTAATGTGATAAAAAGTGAATTTCGTTATTTACTTTAATTTAAATATAGGCTGTAAAGATGCTGTGCAATTGTTTAGTAGAAATACTAATTTGATACAAAAAATATGTTACAATATGATAAAATGTGTTTATCTACATAATAAATAAAAATTTATTGTGCTTTATTTTGATAATGTGTACTTTTTTTTTATTATCTAAAATAACCAATGTAATTTAATTGCAAAAAAAAAAGGTGGCAACCCTAGACATAATGTATAATTTTAAACTTTTATAGCGCTTGCACTTTTATGTTCATGGAAAACATGTAAATTTTCAGGCTATGCAAATAGTCCCCGAGCGGCATGAGATGGAATATATCAACCACAAATATCTCAAGAACATGTCAATACAATTTAGGAAGTTCAGTCGTAATAGTCCTGCTTATGTCAATATGGAAATCGATTCGATTATTGGAGTCGGCAACAACCTAACGGTAAGTTTGTTTTCTCATTGATCAGGTGCACCTACATTCAATCAATCTGGCTAGCCTTTTCCGAACTATGTTGGGGTCGGCTTTCAGTCTAACCGGATGCAGCTGAATATCAGTATTTTGCATGGAGCGACTGTCTATCTGACCTCCACAACACAGTAACTGGGTAATACGATAACCCTTGGTAAGACTGGTGTCAGACTTTTGGCCTTCTGACGACTTGTAATGACTGTCAATGATCCACGAATGACGGCCGGGACCAATGGCTTAACGTGCTTTCCGAGGCACGAAGGAGTCTCGGTATGTAAAGATGGTAACCCATCCACTGAACAACTCCGGCAAGCGGTAGCTTAACCTGATGCATCGATCTGTGCGGCTGTTATTACTTAGCTACGAGCTCCTACATTATATTGTCTAAATCACAGTGACAACTACTATAATTATCTTTCCTTGACGGTTTTGTAAATAATTAAGTCGAGATTCTCGAGGGCCCAAGAAAAACGGGGATTTTGCAGCACCTTACATATTTGAGTATACAAGCACTTTTTACGCGACAACGGCGAAGCAAAAAGGAGGGTTATGATTTTGACCGGTATGTCTTTATGTATGTACGTTCATCTGTTACCTAATAACTTCTAAACTACTGATCATTATTTGACAAATGAAGTATTTCTGGAAACGTTTTGATGCTACGTGACGTCACATTAAATTCAATATGGCGGGCGCCCTCTAGAGGATATAAACCGATGAAAAAAAAAAACTCTATGCTATTTTGGGTATTAAATGAAAGGACTTGACAAGCACATTACAAATATGTATTTAAATTATATTAACTAAGTAAATAAATATGTTTTATATTATCAAAAACAAGCAAAAGTGAGACTGTGCTTATTACGGCGCGGCTGTAAAATTAATACCTATTAAACAATATAACCTACACAAAAAAAAAAAAGCGGCTCTGCAAATGTTTTATGACGAAATTATAACCCTTAAATAATTTAAATAAAAAGTAAGTTCTAAAACTAAAACCCGACTACTGAAAAATCACGCATGCAACCATGGTTTTATCTTGACTATTTTTGTACCTAATACCGTGATTCCTGTTGGGAATATTTTCTTGTTTCATAGTTTTTAGAGCGTGATTTTTCAGTAGTCGGGTTTTAGTTTATGAACTTACTTTTTCCGGCCTGAGCAACGCGATGGGTCGCACTAAGCATCGAATAACTGTCTAAAAGCAAATATTTTTGAATCTTAAGATTCGCCCTACCGCGTCAAAAGATAGTTGTGTTTCTGTTTCGTTTTGCGACCACACATTGACTTCACTTGATTTGACAATCAAGTGAAGTCAATGTGTGGACACGCTATTTAATCATGTATGAACTCACTCTCCTCAGTATGGATAGCTTTCGCGTGGCTAAGAACGGTGAGGGCAATTCTAGCGTATTAAATCTTCTAGCGTATTAAACCGGCATGTCGTTGAATCAAACCAAGCCCTGTGACATCCACGACCCGCACCAGGCCTGCAAAGTGGATTACAAATACAGGATATGGGAATATTAGGTCGATTATGTTGGAAGTGGTAAAGCTTGTAACACCAACCAAACAAAACACACTGCTATTTATAGAAACAATATGTTCTATATCTACAGAGTGGCAGGGCATCGACGCGAAAACTGTTACCATGGATTCAGTACATGATTCTGAGCCTGATCTTTTTTTTTTTTTTTTACCAGATTTTCCATAAATTTTTATCGCATAAGTATTGGACTTTTCTATGAAACAGCTTTTTTTTTTTTAAATAACCGACGAAATATTTCAACGAGTTGAAATTTTTCGTTCAGAATCGTGTACTGAATCCATGGTATCAGTTTTTGCGTCGATGTCTCTGCCACCCTATATATACATATTATAAATTAAAGTCACTTTTCGTGTCTGTCTGTGTGACCGCGTTCTTCTTCTAAACTACTTAACGGATTTAGATGCAGTTTTCACGATTATTTAGAGAATTTATTCCGAAAGGTTTATGTGAATAAAGAAATCTCGATGTTTAGCAAAGTTGTAAGAGCCGTGCAAAGCAGGGGCGGATCACTAGTTATTCATAAATCTTATCTTCTGTACCTAAAATAGCGCTAAGTGTGATAAATGACGCAAGCTTTTGGCTAGGTAAAAGTGTGAGAGCGAATGACGTCATCCACTGAAAATAACATGTAGGTACTTAAGCTCATATCTTCGCGAATAAATTATTATGGTTTTCCAAATTGCCAATAACTGGTTTGTGATGTAACATTCGATATTGTAAAGGACATGACATGACGGTGCGACGCGATTCTGGTATAATAATTTTCAAAATCAAATTTTCATAGAAAATATTCTACGAGTCGCTCCGCACTGTCGCTTCATGCCTGTCAGCAGGAGCCTTTATACGGGCCAAGAAAGAGTGTGTAGTTTACCTATTGTGCGAGATTTGATTGTAAAATACTTGTCTTAAGGATGAATGATTACTTAATAGGATGTACGTACTGTACAACTATTTTCTTAAAGTCCCTCGGCAAAGTTCGTGTTTCGTCAGTCGTCGGATTTCTATCATTTGCCCTTTGCACTTGGTAATTATGGTTGACGGCAACGCGGGCGCAGCGGTAGGAGTCAATACATGCAAGCACCAAGTGCAAAGGGCAACTGATCGAAATCCGACGACTGACGAAACACGAAGTTTGCCGTGGGACATTAAGAAAATAGTTTTACTGTACAGTCCTTTCTTTGGTATTGTTCGTCGAGTCGTTGAGCTTGTTTAATTCTGAGTTGAGCTACACGATTACTAACAAATACATGCATTGATTGAACAGGTCAACCCAAATCTGTGCGGTTCTTTCCTCAAAATACCATCTCAGACATTAATCTACATGTTCCTCATATGTCCTGACCAAGATTATGTCTGGACTTTAAAAGAGACTTTGACGTCTGAGTTTGTCGCGGCCTTTCTTCTCAGAGTAGTCAGATAGGAAACACCGAAATCATCTAGTTTTAAAACATAAATTGACGCGTAAAAGTGTTTTTTGAACCAATTTACTAATTTGGTGGTAGGGCTTGTTCTAAGTCCGCCTGGCTACCTACCGCCATCTTATCTAAGTCTGTCGCCATAACAACAATGTTAACAGCGTTGTTGTATTTCGGCAGTTAGAGGTAAGATACCCAGTTCCACTGTGGTTGAGGAAGAAGCTGAAGCTGGCTGAAGTTCGCTTCCACCTTCGGCCTGATCATCACTTACCATCAGGCCGCCTTTGCGTCCGCCATTGTGGATGGTTTTTAGGGTTCCGTACCTCAAAAGGAAAAAACGGTACCCTTATAGGATCACTCGTGTGTCTGTCTGTCTGTCCGTCTGTCACTGTCAATTTGCTCCGTTTCTAATTGACCGATTAAGTTGAAATTTGGTGAACGTGTGTATTTCTGTGACCCAAACACGGACATTTGCCCTTGTAACATAAATAAATGAATTTTGAATATGGGGTCACTTTTCGGGTGCAAATAAGTGCAATAATAATAAACTGGCGATCTGTACCGTGTGACATATCAAATGAAAGGGCTTATTGCGAGGATCTCAAATACATTTTTTTAATCATTTTAAAATAAATACTTTTAAAAATATTAAAGAAAATTTATAAAAATTTACCACACCCTTATCTCCGAAACTACTGATCCGAAAATTTTGAAAAAAAATCGGAGAATAGTTCTATGCTTATAGATTACAGGAAAATCTATAAGAAGTCTATGGTCTTAATATACTATGGTAAATCACTCAATATTGTGCGTAGAAAGTTACATTTGCGGTTGGAATGTCTGGGCGAACATGTTTTTCAACTAAAATGTTAAGTTTGTTCTTGGGATAAATTTTATTCATCCCAACTACGGAACCCCTCATTGTGCGTTGTCCGACACGCACAAGGCCGTTTTTTTTTTTAAATAGAATTAAATATAATTTATCATTTATTGTACACAGACACAATTTTTTTTTTTTTAACTGTTTTAATGCAATATTTTATCGTTTTTTTTTCAGTTAAAGATGGAGTTATTTGAGTTCCTGGGCGGTCATTACATACCAACAGGTGTCGTAGGAGCTTACAAGCTGTGTGATTTTCTATACAAAGAGCCTTTTTTCGGCACAATGTATGCCAAACAGTTGCCTGGAAATTGGTCATGTCCGTTCCCTGCTGTAAGTACCTTTTTTTTTTTTTTTTTTTTTTTTTTTTTTTTTTTTTTTTTTTTTTTTTTTTTTGAGGGTGGGAAATCATCAAATGACTTCTCCCGCTCTGGGCAGAGCGAGAGGGTGTGTCAGACTTTTACTGACTAAAACCCACCCGTGTTCCTTCCGTTGCCTGTGTGCCGGGGCCGCGTTATCCCTTTCGGACAAACCCGCAACCCCAGCAGGCATTGGTCTTTCGACCCCGTCGGTTGGTGCTGACATCTCTTTGAGGCGCGCGTGGAACACAACGCGCCGTCGACACGGGCCTGGTCCTTATCGGACGGCGAGCTGCCCATTGCTCACCGTCCGCAAGCCCGCGCCTACGGTGGCCGGAAGTCGGCTCTGGACTCCCGACGCCCGGGGCGTCTCCTGCGGCGACTAGGGCCGCGAGGGCGTAAGTACCTACCCTTGTGATACGTATGTAATAGATATCTTACTCTGATTGAAATAACAATAATATGATGGGAGTCAATGATGCTAAAGATGAGATAAAACTTACAAATCACATGACAATTCATCGAGGACAGCTCAACACAGTTATAATTTTTTTTTATATGTTCTCGTAAATTAACGTAACAGTAAGAAACCTTAAAAACTCATAAAATTAACGTAACAGTAAGAAGACTTAAAAAGTCATAAAAAATACGTACCTACGTATAATATTGAATATTTACCTACTTACTCTTACACTGTTTGTCCACCGCACCATAAACGGGACGTCAACGAGAAACGAGATTACGCTGAAATAGAAAATGTACTGTCGCTACTTCGGCGTTGCCATCTTTTTCTCGTTGACGTTCCCGTTCCCGGTGCGGTGGACAAACGGCCTAAGGCTGCGTCCTATTTCATGTCACCCATCCGCAGACCAACCCCGACAAGCGTAGCTTTACCTGATGGATCGACCCGTGCAGCAGTTATTACTTAGCCACGAGCTCCTTCTTGCTCCAGCTCCAGCTCCATACGATCATCGCACCCATATGTCATTTTTTGTTCGATGAACCTGAACGCGTTGTCGCACCGACAGAGGTCGCATCCCGGTTTTCCGAACAAAAAGAGACATAAGACGCGACGTATTCGCGTATTCGCGCGACAAACGCTTTTAAATAGGGGTTCACGGGGTTACTTTGCAGGGCGAATATCACTACATGAATCTTACAATACATCTGGAGAACTTCCCTTACAACATACCATTCACATACTCGTCCATGATCGTAAGGACCAGGGCCGATGTCCAGGGCATCTTCACGGCGACCAACGAAGAGGTTATGAGGTGGAAAACCTTCATAAAGATCACGCAGAAAATGAAGGATGCCAAAAAGAAGACCAAGCCAATGATACAACAAATAAAGTTTTAGAAGTAAATTATTTTGGAAATTAAATATTTGTTGTATAATAATCATGGGTGTTTTTATTAAATCCTATTATTTCGTTATTGTGGTGGAGACACATACATATAATCTATATAATCTTATTTCAACGCAGGCATTACATCACGGACTAAGTTCTTGTCAGCGTGCAGCGTTACGCCTAAGGCCTGAATTCCTCCTAGGCTGATGTCGGTCGACATCGGTCGCGAGTACGAATATAATATCGCCCATGGACATGTCCCCGCCCGTATTTTTCTGAATATTCATGAATAATTATTAAAAAATTACTTTAATAGGGGGGGGGTGGGGTCTATTATTTTATATTTTTCATGTTATTCAATTTTTTATTGTGTTTAGTAGCGTTTGCCATATTTCCTATGTTATTGGCTCAATTTGAATTCTGTTTATTATTTCTAAAAGCTTACGAGTTATTTTATCAGGTAGACTAACATTTTCAAAAAACAATTGTCGACTATGAAAAAAAACGGAGCCGAAGACATTTTTACCTAAAAATGATCAGTATTAATTTAAAAAAACACAAGTGTAAGTCCATAAAATCATAGGGGGATATTAGAAAAATCAAAAAAATAAAAATAAAGATTGACCCCCGCTTTTAAGTTAATTTTCGATAATTTGTCATGAATATTCAGAAATATACGAGCGGGCACATGCCCATGGGCGACATTGTATATTTAGTTATTACTATTTTACTCCAACTGGACTCCGACTTCTTACTATTATTACTTTAGTATTTCAACTAAATAATGAATGTTATTCTTCGAGAACAAAATTGTAAACAGTATGTAGTATATATCATGTAAGTAACCTTCGAAACATTAACGATATGTAATTATCATATTATTATTATTATATCGTTTATTACAATGTCAAACATATAAAATAAGTTTTTAAATATTTCTTAAAAAAATATATAAAAACCATTTAAAAATAAAAAAAATTGTGTTTCGCCGGTGTCGGGAGCAGGGTCCAAGCTACCGGTGGTTAGGCCTGCAAAGACAGGAACCTCCTCGCAATGCGAGCCGTATCGAGGAGTGGGTTCCCTACTTGAAATCGAATGATGTAAGATCGAATAACACTTGCTCGAAAACGTTAACTCGATAGTACTTGAAATCGATAAATTATGAGCGCGACAGTTCACTACCTCGATGCATCAAAAGCTCGAAACATCGGTAGCGCGAAGGCCCATTATCTTGAAACATCACTTTTCGAAAGGCCATCTACTCGATTTACAGAATAGTTATATGGATTTTTATTTGAGTACAATTTAATGAAACAATATGATTATGATTAGTAATATAAATCAACTATGGTCATGAATATAAGAAAATATCATATTACCTACTCGATACAAATACTACGTTTTTACACTGTTGACATTATGGTGAAAACTTCATTAATATTTTTTCTGGCTAAATTAAAATATGTATGAAGGTACAATAGTTAGATAGGTAAAAACGGTAATTAGTTGACAGTACGTGGTAGTTTGTCTTTTTAATCAATGGTGTTTAGTGACTATTTTGATAAAAATGTCCAAAATAAGTGTTCAAGCTTCAAAATCACAAAAAGGCAAAGACATTTTGATTCTAAATGGTTAAGTGATGGCAATCAATAAACAAATCGGTGAAAAATATTATTGGTACTGTGTGCATAAAAAACAAAAGCAATGCAATGCAGTATTATTATTATTATCTTTATTTCCCAAAAAACATATACAGAAAATCGCACTATAGGTTTACAATTTTTAATTTGTGGTAGAGAACATAAACATAAAACATTTGGATGCTGCAGAAATCTGTACACAATAGATTGAACTCTGTCTCTTAAACTAGGGTATCCTGTATCTTAAGAGACAGTGTAAACAGTGTGTGCAATAGTACGACCATTAGCGAATCACCAGAAGGAAACGGTGAGCATTACTTGATAAAAATAATGAGTACTCATGATCATGCGCCTGATCCGGGTATAAAAATATTGTAAAATTAAAAAATGTTATAAAACAAGATGCAATGATTAATTTTACGTCGCGTCCAGCGCAGATAATTAACAAAAAATTGGTTAATGTGCCGAGCTCAAGCGCTTGTTCAGTCTCGAATAAAAATGCCTTACGACAAATTATAAGGCGCGCCAAGAAGAAAGGAAAGCCAGTAGAACCTACAAAATTAGAAGACATAGGACCAGAGGAATTGCACAAGGTAGACGGAGAAATATTTTTTGCGAGAGATTACAAGTTTGGCGATGAACGTATACTGCTGTTCACAACTAAAATAAATTTTGAAATTTTGATAATATCTGAAGTTTGGATAATGGACGAAACTTTTCAGAGTTGCCCTCGACTATTTCATCAATTGTATTCTATTCATGGCATTATCGGCGAAGGTGATTATCAAAGAATCGTGCCCTTGGTATATGGGTTTGTAACTCGGAAAAAAGAAGAATGTTATATTTATTTTTTCCGTCAGCTCCGAGAACACGCGAACGAATGCAATATAGTTTTGGAGCCTCAACACATCATATCTGACTTTGAAAAAGCAGCGTTGAATGCCATCAAAATTGAATTTCCGAGCGCAATTAGCAAGGGTTGCTTTATTCACTTTGGTCAGTCTTTGTGGAGAATAGTTTAGTGCTTGAGATTTCCATCGTTCTGAGAAAAAACATACCTCAAATAATTTTAAACTTTCAGACTTGTATGGGAAACGTTAAAAAAGACTGTCCGTTACAAAAGTCAGAAACAGCAAAAAAAAATGTATGGATAAAATTTTTTCGAAAGCAGCAAATTTTGTTCTCAAATCAAATAAAATTATAACGCGTATTTGTTCGAAATTTGAAAAAAACCCTTTTTTCTTTAGTTTCGGCCAGCCTATCGTAAAAATTAGGTTGGAGTCCCATTTCCTACGAAAGCAATGGGAAAAGTTTTTTGCGATTTCTGAATTTTCTAGTACGGTACTCAAACCTCAGTTGTTCCGATAGATATGATATTTATTCATTGATTGATGAAGTGGGTGTTTTTTGCTTGAGAGCGTTTTGCGACACAATAAACCCCGCTGCCATCATTTTCATGACGGCCGTCGCTGCGGCTGGCTATTTATGGCGGCGTTTATGTGGAGGCCGTTATATGGCGGCCGTTATGTAGCGGCCGTTATATAGCGGCCGTTATTTTTCGGACGTTATGTAGCGACCGCTAGGATGGGAGGAAGCTAGATAGATACTCCAATATCTGCACAGGGCAATCAATGAACTAAGCAATAAGATGATAATAGTGAGTCGAATTCACCACCGCATTTCACCAATCACCATTACCAACAACAATATATTCTCGCATTGCAAAGTAATATTGGGTAAGCATTATATTTTCTAAGAACGTCTGTTTTTATACCTACAACTTATAATCATTATTTATCTAAAGTATTCTATAGGTTACTTAAAATATATTTTCAGGTTTGAAATTCGTCAACAATACTCGTACATCAATATGTCAAGTACTGTCACTACGAATGATAGAGCACAAAGATGGAATGGAGTCGCATTTGAATTGTGAAATAAGGTGAGTTTTATCCAACTACAGCAAAGCCACAGAAGGGTTATGATTTTAACAGGCTATGTATGTATGTTAACCTGTTTCCTCATAACTCCTAAATTACTCGTGGTATTTGAACAAACGAGGTATGGTTGGAAGTGTCATGTTTTTCCGCTAATATCGGCAAATATGTTATTAATTTATTACACATAAATATACTGCATGGAATTACTATGTACTATATAAGGTATTTTTCGGGTTCCGTAGTAAACAAGGAACCCTTATAGCTTCGCCATGTCCGTCTGTCTGTCTGTCTGTTTGTCTGTCTGTCCGCGGCTTAGCTCAGAGACGGCAAATACTAGTTAGCTGTAATTTAGCATGGATAAACGTATACATAGTAATCACGCTGACAAAGTGGTAAAATAAAATCAAGATAAATATTTTTTTCTCTCGTCTATCCCATGATGTGGGGTATCGTAAGAAAGGTCTTTTAAAAATATTTTTTCAATTCAGGGATCCGTTGGCGAAATATTAAGCTTTAAAGTACAAATTTTTGTTAGAGTCAAGTCCCCCCTGCCAGCTAAATGGTTGTACTTGGATTTGTAAAAAAAAATCACAGCAGTGTATATATATATATTATAACGAAATTAAAAGGAAAACTATCACAGCTAAGTCGGCGAGTAATAATGGACCATTTGCAGTTTGAAAAACATGATCTCCCATACATTCCGTATGGCAGAAAATGTTTTTCAACTACAACTACGGAACCCTTTATTGTGCGTGGTCCAACACGCACTTGGCTGGTTTTTTTTATATCCCATAACTCAAGGGTATGAATGAGACCAAATTAAAGAACCAACTGGCATGTCTATTATTATTATTATATTTTTTGTATTTTTTTTTTATTTTACGTTTCAAGTAATTTGACAAAGTCACGATCATTTATGTAAAAAACCCATGGGTAAAAAAAAAAAAAAAAAAAAAATTAAGTCAGACTACTTTGTTTATAAAAAGAAAACGAAACGTCGTATTTTCGTAGCTTTAAGTTACCTTAAAAATTAAAAAAAATAGAAAAATAATTTATTTATGCTAGTTGATTCTTTGACATGGTCTCATTAATACCCTAGAGATATAGGATATCAAAATGAAAATTTGTATAGTTCAAATGGAATGCTTATTGACGCAAAAACGGCTGAACAGATTTGGATGAAATTTGGCACACCGATAGTTTATTACTTGGATTAATACATAGCGTACTTTTAATCCCGGTAGTTAATCCCCATGGGATATTTTCCGTCATACACGCAGGCGAAACCACGGGCAAAAGTTAGATAATGAAATTGTTTTAGTGTTGATGATCCATCAACAAATTACAACACTAAAAATAAATCTGGGGTCATCACTCCTGATTTATTTTTTAGATTTATGGAATATGGGTTGGTTAATCTATAAAAAATTGCACTCATCATTATAATAAATTGCAACTGTCATCAGTGTCATGTCATCATACCGTATGGTATCAAAAACAGTCATTAAAAAAGATTTTTTATGCAAGCAATAAATAAAAAAAACAATTTTAATGAGGGTTTTTTTATTACACTGTTTTTGGGTGATTTGAAAGGTTCTAACGTCAGGATTAGCACAAAAAAAGAGAGACCTTTGCTCACCCGTGGATGAAATCGGGTTGTGTATGACGACGAGGATGAAAATGATTGCGATACTTCTTGTTACAATCTTAATGTTTCAATTTATTGCAGTAAGTCTTTGTTTTCATCTGTGCTTCTATAATAATTTTATGGCTCATTGCTCATATTTTTTTTCATCGAGCGCGACTAGTTTGGAAGAAGTAGGATAAAGTCACTTAAAACACTGTTTGCGAAGCTTTACTAACTATTATGTTTCTTCTTAAAATTTCAGACCACTGAAATATTTCCTGAGAGAGTGGAGACAGAATCTGCTGACAGCTGCTTGCACACTATCAATTTCACCTTCAGAAAACGAAGTCGCAACAGCCCATACTACATAGATTTTGATTTCAACGCAACCGCTGGATATGGAAATAACTTAACGGTAGATTATCGTTGTTTACACATCAATCAACAATCAAATCAGCCTATCGCAGTCTATACGTAGACATAGGCCTCTCCCAGACTGCGCGACAACACCCTGTTTTGCGCTTTCCGCATCCAGTCTGTCCCAGCCACCTATATTAGGTCATCGGCCCATCTAGTCAGAAGGCGTCCCACACTACGCTTACCGATACGCAGGCTCCAAACTCAAACTCAAACTCAAAGCATTTATTTCAATTAAACCTTTTACAGGCACTTCTGAATTGTCAAATAGTCACGTCAGTTAGTCAGAAAGTTGAAGCTAGTTGCCCATTCCAAAACGTAGATCTTTATGGAGAAGAACGGGCAAGAAACTCCAAGGACACTCTTTTAAATATAAAAATTACAAAATCCTGGGTACATTATTCTTGTTGCTTCTATACGTATGTGTGAGAACAATGTACAAAAAATAATCAAAACAATTCAAAATATAATATTAAAAATAAGCCATGGCAGATAAGAGATGACCAGTCACAACTGACGGCGCCCGTTCACGAACATGACGCGTGGATCAGCACCATTCGGCTCAACCATTTTGTAGGGAACCGAATGATCCAACACACTCGCCACCATCAGCGAGACATTTAAGTGAGCATGACATACTCTCAGCTACAATGATCTTTCAAGTCAACATACATCTTAATAAATTTAAAAAAAATACTAACGGCTCCATGGTGTTCACATTTACAAAAATTTAAAAAATGCTTCTAAATTATACAAAACTAATTTGCAATGTATTTGAGAGATTAATAGAATGTTACTACCAAAAAGAAAGAAAATCATTATCCATTGGAGTATTCAACAATTAAAACTTGTTTAAATAAAAAATAAACATTAAGTTTGTAATGTCAGAAAAAATTAAAAGGGGGAATAAAAAATGAATAAAGGGAGAAAAATAAGCAACTCTTCCAAACATTAAAATTTTTAACTAATGAGCCCAAGTGGCTGTGGAGCAGGACCAGCATTAAGCCAAGCATTTTTATCTATGATATAATCATCCAACTTATAATATGCTTGTCTACATAGTGTGCGTTTAATGCTATGTTTGCTAATGTTTTAAATTTCTTCTCATTCAGTTCAAGAATATCGAGTGGTATTTTATTATAACATTTTACACAGTACCCAATAAAAGAAGTGTGCACTTTAGACAATCTGAAACGTGGTTGATCTAATGTGTTCCTATTTCTAGTGTTAAAATTATGCCTGTCACTTATCTTACTTAAAAGATGTAGATTTTTCCGAACATACATAATGTTTTCATTTATATACTGACAAGGTACCGTCATGATGTTAATTTTCTTAAACAGTTCCCTTAGAGATTCGCATCTGCGGAGGTTATATAAGGCCCTGACAGCCCTCTTTTGCAAAATAAAGATACAATTAATATCTGCAGCTTGTCCCCACAGCAAAATACCGTAAGATATGATGCTATGAAAGTAACTAAAATAAACCAGTCTCGCGGTATCCACGTCTGTTAGTTGGCGGATTTTCATAATAGCGTAAGCGGCTGAACTTAGCTGCCCTGCAAGTGATGTTAAGTGAGGACCCCACTGTAGTTTAGAGTCAAGCGTGATCCCCAGGAAAACCGTTTTTTCGACAAATTCTAGTGTCTCCCTATTCAGTACAATATGACATTCACTACTTCTAACATTTGGTAACGCGAATCTTATGCATTTTGTTTTCTTCTCACTTAAAACCAAATGATTTACAGTTAACCAATTATGGACCTTAAGCATAGCGTTATTTACTTCGTCAAGCTCCTGTGCATGTCTGTTTATCTTAAAAATTAGTGATGTGTCATCAGCAAATAACACCATTTGTGGTCGGTTTTTCAGTAAATGAGGTAAATCATTTATATATACTAAAAAGAGGAAGGGACCCAAAATCGAGCCCTGTGGTACACCCATTTTGACTTTTAAACCCAATGAATTTACACCGTTTATTTGAACTTGCTGCAGTCTATCATTCAAATTTGATTTTACTAAGCTAAGCGCAAGTTTACCCAGTCCGTAATGCTCAAGTTTCAAGAGCAGTGTTTCGTGATTCACGCAATCAAATGCCTTGGATGCCTATTGCATTTTGTGCCTTTTCCCATGCGTTAAAGATGTGTTTTAATAAGGTGACACCGGCGTCGGTTGTGCAACGTCCTTTGGTGAAACCATACTGTTGATCGTGTAGGATATTATTACGATTAAAATGATGGAGCATTTAATTTAACATTACTTTTTCAAACACCTTGCTGAAAACCGGCAAGACCGATACGGGCCTATAATTATTAGTGTATTTGCTGTCCCCAGATTTGAATAGTGGAATAACTTTACTGTACTTCATTAGATCCGGCAATACCCCTTGATCTACACACAAATTAAATATTAAAGCTAAATAGGGTGAAATTGTCTCAATAATTGATTGACAAACTTTAGTAGACATACCCCACAGATCTTCGGTAATTTCGATCTTGAGTTACTTAAAAGCCTTTACAACGACCACAGGGTTTACATGTTTGGGCACGCCACAATTGCGGCGATAAGTCCCCTCTTTGAGGAGTGGCTTGAGAGGCGCCATGGCGTCCTCACCTTCCGCCTGACGCAGGTCCTCACCGGACACGGTTGTTTCAGGAGGTTCCTGTTCCGCGTAAGGCGGGAGGAAACGCCCGGGTGTCACCACTGTGCGGATCGCCCGGAGGACACGGTGGGGCATACGGTGGAGGTCTGCCCAGCTTGGGCGGGGCACCCTTCGAAATAAAAACCAGACTGTTTACCTCGGGTGAAAGACCTATTTAGGCACGAGATGGCGCCAATAGTTCGAGTGTCCCTTTCATGCCTTGTATAACGAGGCGATCGGCGGCGGCGATCTCTCGCGTCCGGCCCTGGTTCAGGCCATGGTCCGGAGCGAGAGTGCATGGGCGGCCGTCACTTCCTTCTGTGACGATACTTTTTATCCGTTTTCGTGGGATAATTTCTGACCTAAACGCGGGCGAAGTCACGGGGAACAGTTTGTATCATATAAAAGCATATCCACCAATATTCTTGATTGTACCTTCAGTGATTTCTGTTCTGCCTTGTCTGTCAGTGAGTTCTACAACTTTATTTCTTTATTCCAGGGAAGAAGTATCTTCAAGAACTTAATAACAAATGTCGACAACATTCCTAAAATACCATTTACGTACGCATCACTGATAGTGAGAATCCGCGTTGACCTCATTTTTTTTTTATTGGACCGCCTATTGGGCAGGTTGCTATCGTGAAGGTATACATGACGGTGAGTCAGAAGATAAAGAAATCCAAGTTTTAAGGATTTTATGCATGGGCTGCGCAGACGACGACACTTTGTCTACACAAAACGATCGACGCTGGTTCTCACAGCTGGCCGCGGCAACTGGCTACCTCACTAACCTGTGTTCAGAGGAATATTTGAAAAGGCTTTTTTTATACATGTTGTTGTTAATGAGCCGATTGCGAGATATTTCAAATTGTTGTTGAAAATTCATAATTTATTATTTCTGTAACTGGTTTATATCCCTATTTGTTGTTTTATTATCAATTTTACAACAGCTTTTCCAAAAAATACAATGTCTCTAAAAAAATAATCAACAAAATTGTTTACGCGCGCGCAGTACTTACCTTATTTTGCCAATTAATATTCTTGAGTAATATTTTTTCGTGTGTTGTTTTGTGTGTATTATGTTTTTTAACACATTTCTACGCATTTATTACACGTGTGTCTTGATAAAAAAAACGATTTTTCTAAGCTTCGTTTTTTGTTTGTTCTTCTTCGGAGCCGCCTCACAAAAACACCTCCAAATACAATTAATGTGTACCTACTAAAATGCCAGAATGTTTGTTCGAATGTGGTTGTGATTCTATCAAAGACAAAGGAGATGCTTTTCTAGAACTATCTCAATCAGCCTAGCCTTTTCCCAACTATGTTGGGGTCGGCTTCCAGGCTAACCTAATGCAGCTGGATACCAGTATTTTACACGGAGCGACTGCCTATCAGACCTCCACAATCAATGACTGTCGAAGATCTACGAATGACAGCCGGGACCAACAACCTAACGTGTTTTCCGAGGCACGGGGGGGTCTCGATATGCAATGAATGGTCACGCATCCACAAGCTGACCGCGGCAAGCGTAGCTTAACCTTCGATCGACCTGTGCGAACGATAGATACAGATACCCCAGCAAAAGTATGTTTTTTTATCTATTTGCGGAAATACGAACGTGCGATGACGAGATCTAATATAGAGCTGTTATAACTATGGTTACATTTGAGTTTAACAACTTTACGAATTCCAAAAAAAAAAACTTTGGACTGACACTGACAAGGTGTGACCAGGGTAGGTAACCTAACAGAGAGGAATCTTAATATAAACGCACAATGATAGGTGCGCTATGAAAAAGCGCAGCAGTACATAACTTAGAATCCCTTACTCTGTGGCGCAACTTTCGCACTATAGTTTGACCGAGACCGCTGTTCCGCGCTTTAGGGATGTGCACGGTAAGACGGGGGGCTATCCAGGCTGCTCAAGGTACGGAATAGCAGTTTCGGTCAAACTATAATTCGGAAATAAGAAGATTACCGAAGCGCATATCTTTTCTGGTTTACCTGTAATTCCCGTCTAGTTTAAGAAAGTAGAAAACTTTATTTTGACATTCCCTCCAGCAACAAAACAATCAGAATAGAAGGTGTTTCTTGTTTGTAAAAGTGTTCCACAAGGTTCTACAATCAGACCTATACTGTTTCTTATAGAAAAATGCAATTCAATCATGCAGATGACCGTGAAAACAATTTTATGGATTTTGTACTAAGACAGATTATAATATGAAACTAAAATAGAAACCTACAACATCCGCATTTCTATTACCTTCGCCTAGTTAAAATGCTTTATGACCCTGAAAAGTGCCAAAATGGATAGATTTCTAATGGATAATTATGCTGCTACGGAAAATAGTGAATCATAAGTGAACAATGCCTTCGTGATTACTTGTCGTCTTGAATTGACTGTTTACTGGACAGTTAATTAAATGATAACGGTTGCCTATTTAATTGGTGCAGACTGCCCCGTTGTTTTAGTACTAGTAAGCGTTATTGCTGAGGTCCTGGGTTCGATTCCCAGGTCGGACATAGAATTATTAGGTTTTTCCAGTAAATGGAATTTCTCAGTAGTAGCCTGCAGTTCGAATTTGTGAATTTAGATTCATCAATAACTGAAATGGATATTGTTTAAACAGTGACGTATTTGATATTATATTGATACCTTTTTGGGGTTCCGTTCCTGCCAGGGTTGCGAGTTTGTCCGAAAGGGATATTGCGGCCCCGGCACAGAGCCAACGGAAGGAACACGGGTGGGTTTTAGTCAGTAAAAATCTGACACGCCCTCCCGCTCCACCCAGAGCGGGAGAAGTTATTTGATCATTTCACACCCTCAAAAAAAAAAAAAAATACTCCGAGACTATTTGCACTGTATCGGACAAAATTAGAAAGAAGGAAATATTCTGTGCACCGCTGGTGAAATGGAATGGCGCAAAGGTGCAGTGAAATTACTATAAAGATAATTAGGCGTCGCACAGGCCCCATACATGTAACCGAGGGATGAAAAAAATATATACTCATGAGCGTGTGGGGTATTATTGGATAGCATAGCATAAAAGATTATGGCGTTTCTAAATGACTTTGCTATTTAAGTACCTTTGATTTCGTTTTTAATAGGTCGTTTTATCGAGAAATAGTAAGTATTACAAACTTATTTTTGCGGTCGACAAAATGAATACTGTGTATGAGTGAAAATTCATTCGAACTACGGATAGTTGTGATGAATATTTACGCATCCACACGTGCACTCTTCACTGCGCGCGGTCCGACACGCACTTGGCCTGTTTCTAAAGGAGAATTATTTAGCTGACCCTCTAAAAACTTAATGATCTTCTAATAATGGACACTTTTTTAAATTAGTGAACTTCTTAATTAAACCTTTTTCATGTACTTAATGCATTTCTAATGATGCACACTTTTTTCTATAATTGAGCCTCTTTTTAACTTGCTGGCCTTTTCTCATAGTTGGTCACAGTAACTAAGTTATGTAGGTTAGGTTGGAATTGTGACCAACCACGCGCGAGCTGAATTGGTCGCAGTAACTAACCTAGGGCACCTCGACCAATAATACTTTGGTATTTAAAATTTTTACAACCACAAAATACGAATTATTTGAGCGTTAAAAAAAAGAGGCGCAATCATTATATTACAGTGTTCAACAACATTTTTAGGAGCGCAAAATGGGAATTATTACAAATTCAAATCAAATCAAAGTATTTTATTTCACATAAACCTACATGGGCACTTATAAAACGTCAGAAGCTAGATGCACAATTCAAATTGGTCATTACCTATTGAGAAGAGCCGGCAAGAAACTCCACGGTTACTCTTTTAAAAATAATTGACTTTTGATTTAATGAAATACTTGCCTTTTTAAAGCAACACCACGCCAAGGTGAAAGAGTCACGAGGTCATTGAGGTTAATGGTAATAGAGTTAAACGCAACGTTAAGTTTGATGTAATGATAATTGCTAAATAAATTGCAGTACTAATGAATGGCTCATGATGTGACACTCACATTTATTTAATTACAGAAATAACTAAAAGAAGAATTTTCGTTAAAAAACTGTAGGGATGAAGAAAGACAAATTATTGATTTTGGATAAATTCAACGCCCACAAAATATAAATAACACTAGGTACCATCGCGGAAATTTATAACTAACCACCGTAAGGACTATTCTTGCTTGCAGCGCTCGGCCGCTGTAGAAACCGGGGCGGTAACAGATGTGGTAATCGTGTTCACGGGATTTTGTTTCCAAACTGGTTAGATATGACTTTTTTTTTTCTTTGATAGTACACTGGTATTCAGCTGCATCCGGTTATACTGGACCGAGCCCAACATAGTTGGGAAAAGGCTAGGCAGATTGATCAACACTGGGTTATTACAATATTCGTTACTACCAACTGAATATTAATTTGTTTTAGATGTCCTATTGATAGGGTGTTAAAAAAATGCACTGCCTTTTGTTAAGGTTAAATAAATGTATTTTAATAGCAAATTGCAGTGTCATAAGTATGATTACTTAATAAAGTATCGTCTGTCATTAAAATTGATTTCATATAAATTTTTGAAATATAAATCACTAGCAGTTTGCCTATTGCACGGCATTTTGGAACTCCCCTGGTTCTGAAATGATGAAGGTTTTATTTTTATTGTTTTGCACTATTCAGTTTATTTCGGTAAGTCTTTACTTTACTACGTTGTTTTGTTTCGTATTGAGTATAGGTATAGATTCGATTGCTCAAAATATTTCGATAGTGTTTTTTTTAATTGTAATTTTCGGTGCATAATCATCATTTTCCTGCCCCTTTTTTTGTTTTTAGGGTGGGAAATTATCAAATAACTTCTCCCATTCTAGGCGGAGCGGGAGGGCGTGATAGACTCTTACTGACTAAAATCCACCCGTGATCCTTCAGTTGCCTGTACGTTGCCAGGGGCCACGGTATCCCTTTTGGACTTTCCTGCGACCACGGCAGGCATCGGTCTTAGCAGACCCCTTCTGTTGTGCTGACATCTCTTTGAAGCGCGCATGGAACACAACACGCCGTCGACCCGGGCCTGGTCCTTATCCGATGGCGAGCTATCCATTGCTCACCGTCCGCAAGCCCGCGCCTACAGTGGCTGGGAATTGGCCTGCAATTCCCGACACCCATGGCGTGAGGGCGCGAAATTTGCCTCTCCCTCACGCGTCCGCCTCCTTCTTTGCGTGCATTACTGCTTTGCAGAAGGAGGTGACGGCTTCCCACGCCCTGTCGCTCCGTACCATGGTCTGGACCAGGGCCGGACGCGAAAGATCACTGCCGCCGATCGCCTCCACAGGGACACGGGCAGACCTCCACCGTATGCTCCACCGCGTCCTCCGGGTGATCCACACAGTAGTGACACCCGGTCGTTTCCTCCCGCCTTATGCGGAAAAGGAACCTCCTGAAACAATCTTCCTGCCCCTGTCCCATGTTACTTGGGGTTGGAGCAACACGTTTTGTTCCATTCACACCTGACAACCGTCACGCTATCATTCACCACCATCATCATCATCATCATTCATTTCCTCTTTCTTATCATTCCTTCCACAACCCATCCATCTTTTCTTTGGCCATCCTTTTTCTAGTATTATAAAAAAAAAGTATTATAAAATCTGCCCTCCATATATCAACCACTTAATCGAACAAATCGATTCTTAAACCTTAGAAGATAATTCAGTATTGTTTTTTTTTTTTTTAATATTTAAGCCAACAGAAATATATCCTGAGAAACTGGAGACCATAACTAAAAGTGACAAGTATATCCACAACATCAAGTTCACGTTCAGAAGGCATAGTCGCAACAGTCCTTATTACATCGATTTTGATTATATGGCGACCTCTGGATACGGGAATAACTTTACGGTACGGTTCTTAATACATTTTTATTAAGATAGTTAATTGACTCAGGCGTGACTTTGCCGAAATCCATTATAAAATACAATAGAGATAAAGAGTCATAAAGAACCCTGTAAGAAATCGACACGTGTTTCACCTCATCAACGAGGCATCCTCAGGGTGACGATGAACTATTGCGAACCCGGACACGACGTGTGGCCAAATCCAGCGCCGAGCGCAGTGTCCAGCGCTTGACGTGGCAACTTTCTTACAGATTACGGATTTCTTACAGGGATAATTAAGAACAGGTGCATACCTGTTCTTAATTTATTAGGTTGATTATTAGTAATTGATTAGGTTATCCATTTCAATGTTACATGATTAACTGGTATACGTCGTCTATTGTATTTTACATTTTATTAATAAAAAAAGCGTTAACAAAGAAGAAATAGAGTCGCAAGATAAAGTATTAGTAACTTCTTTACTCGTTTCCGTTTATTCTTTACAACTAAAGCATAAACAAGCGTCCTTACTTAAAAGTGATCGCCGCGCGAATACGCGATCGTCGCGTGTATATGACAATTTTTTTTCGGAAAATTAGAAAACGTCCTCTGTCGGCGCGACCACGCGTTCAGCTTCAGCGAACAAAAAGTGACATACGAGCGCGACGATCGCGTATTCGCGCGACATCGCTTTTGAACAGGTCGTGGCCTACGGGGCTGAGCTTTTGTGCATTATTTATTTATTTACATATACTTTATTGTACACCACCATTTCAAAAAGAAAAATACACTAAAAATATACAATGGGCGGCCTTATCGCCTACTGCGATCTCTCTCTGCATTATTTAGGTGACTTTTTCCAGCAAGAATCTGGTAAAATTCTGCACACTCTTTCTTACACTATTTTTAACTATGTATGTATACGTTTAAAACGATTTCACGTTGAACACTGACTTGAATCGGTTCCTTTGCAGGTGAGTCTGTTTTCTTCCGCAAGTACCTAAATTTACCTGAATTTTTGACCCTTACTAAAAAAAAATATTATTATATTTTCAAGTGTAGTTACTTATATGTTTATACTCTTATTTTAGTTAAAATGGCAGTTAAATGAATACATAAGCGGACGCTATGTACCAGTCCCGGTACAGTTTGAGTATAAGTTGTGCGACTTTTTATACAAAGATCCATTCTTTGGTCAGATGTACGCAAAGCAACTGACAGGAAATTGGTCTTGTCCTTTTCCTCCCGTAAGTACTGAAGGCTAATAAGATTTGTGTTGTTATTTCTATTACCTAAGTAGTTTCTAGTGTGTTAGGTCGGGCAAAGTGTTATTGGGTTTTTGCATCCGGAATTTCTTAGTAGCACTGTAGCAGTCCGGAGTCTCGATTTGTGCCCGGTTGATGGCAATAGCCTCGCCCCCTATTACATGGAACTTTAACACACTGGCGAAATGTGGGTGAACTATAGGCACACCTCTGCCTAACCCTTCGGGATAAAAAGCGTGATGTTATGTTCTAGTATGTCATATCTACCACGCACTGGGCCCACCTGGTAGGTTACGGTCTACTCCTTTTCAAAGAGGAGACCTGTGTCGCAGAAGTAGGAACAATATAAACTAATTATTCTTATGGTAGTGTATACCTCTCCACCCTATCAAGAACACTACTATACAAGTTTCTATCTGTATTAGTTTAAACTATGTAATTTCCTTTTCAATAAGTCAGTTAATAAACTGTTTAAATATAGATTTAATTAATGATTTCTAAGACTTCTTCCGTCATTCTTGATTCCGTATGGTGCCGGACGTAAATAATAGTACCATCCTATTTCTTCCCGTGGGTGTCGTAAAAGGCGATTAAGGGACTCACTAGAGAATCAGCAGCGTTCTCTCCGCATTTTAACGCCATACTGCGATCACCAACCCGCCTGCCAAGCATGGCGATTATGGCAAACCTCCCCATTTGGGGTAGGCCTATTTCTAGCAGTGGACGTCTTTCGGCTGAAGTGATGATGATGATGAAGACTTCTTCGAATTTCTTTACTTTTTCCAGGGACGAAGCCCGTTCAGAAATCTGGTCATGCACATAGAGAACATGCCTCGCGTACCGTTTACATATTCGTCACTAATAGTGCGGACCCGAGCTGACCTCATCATTTTTATGGGACCACCTGTTGAAGAGATCGCTTTAGTGAAGATATACCTGACGGTGAGGCAAACATTGAAGAAGATTGATATGAAAACATGGAACGGAACGATATTGGCTAATCATACGTTTGCATGAAATGTGACGATAGATTTGCAGCAGCTGTGTTGGACCTTTCAAATGGCAACCATGTGGGAGCCCAGCACAATATTTTTTAGGGTAAAATGGATTTTATTTTAATAAAGTATATTGGATATATATACGTTTTCTGAGATTATAGCTATTCCATAGGCTATTCTCATCTTCAAGCTTTATTGAAGTGAATTATAATTTCGACTAAATTACATATTTTAAGACTACATAATACACTCACATTTTAAGAGGAAATGTTGTGAAATATGTCTTTCAAATAATGACTGATTAGCACAACAAAATATTAAGTTTAAACCAAAAAGAGCAGAGTTATATTCAATACGCAAACCAGACAATATACAGCAAGTATCTTACGTTCACAAGCAGTTCATTAGTTTGAATGGTCAGTCAGATTCTGGCAAGTTGCACGGGGCAGTTGCCAACATCGTAACGAAGATTCTAGAACAGAAACAAAGAGGCTCTTATTACAACGATAACGTTGTAAATGCCAACATTGCTTTGTTTAGACGCGGTCCATTAGGTACAGTGGAAATCTAGACAATCCTACTACATATATAATATAATATATAATCCGACTAATATTATAAATTCGAAAGTTTGTATGTCTGGATGTTTGTTACTCAATCACGCAATAATGGCTGAACAGATTTGGATGAAATTTGGTACACAGATAGTTTATAACTTGGATTAACATAAAGGATACTTTTTATCCCGGTAGTACTTTCCCGTGGGATAATTTCCGACATCCACGCGGGCGAAGCTGCGGGCGAGAGCTAGTAATATCCTACTAATATTATAAATGTCAAAGTTGGTATGTTTGGATGATTGTTACTCAATCACGCAACGCACGAACGGATTTGGATGAAATTTGACAAACACATAGTACATATTACTAGTTAGGATGCGAAAGTGAGTTTGTTTGTTTGTTTGTTACGCTTTCACGCTAAAACGGCTGAAAAGATTTGAATGAAATTTGGCACATGAGTAGACCATGACCTGGGTTAAGACATAGGATTTTTTATCTCGATTTTGCCACGGAATCGAGACTTATGCGGGTGTAACCGTGGGGCGCAGCGAGTGTTATCCTAACTAATATTATAAATGCGAAAGTGAGTTTGTTTGTTACGCTTTCACGCTAAAACGGCTGAACGGATTTGGATGAAATTTGGCACACGAGTAGACCATGCCCTGGAATAGGACATAGGGTTTTTATTCCGTTAGTATGTTCCCGTGGGATAATTTCCGACATGCACGCGAGCGAAGTTGCTGGCAAAAGCTAGTATTCTAAGAAATAAAAAAGAGAAAAGATTTGATTTTTTGGATGTTTGTTTGTTACGCTTTCACGCCTAAACGGCGGAACCAATTTGATTGAAATTTGGAATGGGGATACTTTGAACCCTTGGGAAGGATATGGGATACTTTTTATTGACATACCACGCGGCTGAAGCCGCGGGCGGAAGCAGTGATATTACAAAAATATAAGATATGTATGAATAAACTCAAAAACGACTGGACCGATTTAAAAAATTCTTTCAACAGTAGAATGCTATATTAGCACTGAGTGACATAGGCTATTAAGTAAAAAAATATCACGCGGGTGGAGCCGCTGGCGGAAACTAGTTAGAAACAATTTAACAATTTAATTTGAGTTTTCAATAATGATAATTTCTTTTGGAATATCATTCAAGATTCACATCCAATTAGTAATGCGTCTCTTTCTCATTTTTGGCATTTATACGAGCCATTTCGTAGTCAAGTACCTAAGTAAGTATATCTCGAGATTTTCGATAAGGTCATAACTAGAAATTAAAATAATAGATAAAATTATTTAACTGCTTGGTACTTAACGAAGTAATTAAGGGCGAGTTCGATGAAATTTGAGTAAGTATAAATCAACCGTGCCTCGGCAATCAATCAATTCTACGAATAAAATCACTTTTTACTCTAGAATGATTTTGGAATCGAGTAAAAAGTGATTTTATTCGCAGGATAACCAAGTGATATCTATCCTATTGTCGTGTAGCTCTATCTACTTTGCTGTTAAACCAAACACGGACAACAACAAACCTTTGATTTAATGCTTAATTAAGATGTAAAACCTCCAACGCATTATTGAAAATGATAAGCATCTGTCCGAAAATCCAGTAATGAAAAGATAGAACTATATATTTTTATGAAGCCGTTTCGAGCACTATCAGGCGTTCCGGTTCAACGGCTCGAGACGATTCCAGTTTATCGTGCAACCCTGCCGTGGTTACTTTGTCACATATTTTATACAGCCCTTAAAAATTTTTGTGGTCCATCACAAACTTGAGTGACAGAAGTACGGACTCATCTAAAAACTTTAAAAAAAAAACGGGCGTTACATTTTTTTTGTTTTGGCTATTGTTGCAGTTTCATTTCAAATTGTATGATTTGTCTACAGTTTAAGCTGTCTGTCATAAAATGTTTATTGGGGACTTTTTATTTTGGCGTTTTTCTCACGTTTTTGTCATTGACGCTGGTGGAAAATAATTCAAAGAAAACTTAGGGCCCAAACACACGAACCAGAACCACACCACAACGACAACATCAGGACGGGCGCTAACTTGTATGAAAATGAATAGTTTATTCATACGGATCACATTTGGCTGTCCAAATCAACCGTGTAGTTGATACCGAACACATCAAGGTCACGTCGCAGCTATAACGCAACCACAACGATCTGTCTTTCTGCAAACACTAGCCACAACGTAACCACATCGCAACTACTAGCAATGCTTGTAAACAAGCATATTATAAATTAGAGGATTATATCCAAGATAAGAATGCTTGGAAACATGCTGGTCCTGCTCCATAGTATAATCCAAAAACTAGACAAAATCAGGCTGGTTGTTAACTTAATTGTTTTTTCTATTTTGTTTTTTTATTATTTGACATTAATTTTACTTTTTGTGATTACTTCCTCACACACTGACTAATTAATTGTAATAATTTTTTTAAGTGAGCACACACAATATGTGTATCTATCACATAATTAATTTATCCTTCGTTGCTTCATTTTTATTTTTTTTACCTATTGTGGTATAATATTTTTATTCTAGGTGCATCGTCTTCACATATAATTATATACCTAACTAATGTACCTATACAAAATCTAGTTAAAAAATTAAAGAGCAACGGTGAAGTTTCTTGCCCATTCTTCTCCATACGAAAACTACCTTTTGGATGGGGCGACTAGAATCAATTCAATTTTTTTGTACATTTTAACGTTCAAAAGTGCCTCACCAGGGCCTATTTGAAATAAATAATTTGACTTTGACTTAGCGACAACGCAACCACATCGAATTATTGTAGATACCACAACGCAACTGCTCTAACTGCAGCGACACTATTCACACGCAACCACTACTTGCCCACATTTTGTCGCTGCAATGTGGTGTGGTTGTGGTACGTGTGTACGAGCCCTTATAGGTCTTTGTCCCTGAACAAAATACTTATTTTTGCCTCAACGTAATTTGGGGCTGGAGTAGTAAAAGGTAAACTACAATTCTATCTTTCTAAAGTATGCATTTTAAAATCCAATACTAGCTAAGTCTAAAGCCGGAAAAAAGATAATATACTAACAATAAATAATGCAATGTTTAATATATGGAATGTCCGGTCTCAGGGCAAGATTCCAACGAAAAATAACAACTTCATATCATTTGAATACGATGAAAAGCCAAACGGTATGCATTATTCATTTGAGGAGAGTCGGGTGCTCGCACACGATAAGATTTAATATAAGTGCATGCAATATTATGACGTGATCACGTAGAGATGAATAGTCGCTTATAGGTTTTTCCTGTAAACTGTATTACAGAATCGTTGGTTCGCGTTCCTGAATGTTGTATTGAAGCAATGTTCCTTAAAAACTCGGCGCCACACTGTCTGTCATACGTGCCGTGTCTGATATAATGTGAAATATATGAATGTCTACGTATATTAATTTCAGAGATTCATTTTTACGGAGACAAAGGATTTCACTTTATTTAAGAGACAACAGATGTACAAATTGCCGGTGGTACATTATACTTTTTATAGGCCTGTAACCTGGGATCTCAAGGGACCTAGGATTATTTTTCACTTAAAGATGATTTTCATTTACCTAGTTCTCCAAATAGTCAGGTTTAAAATGACATAAATAACCGCAATGACAATAATGACCGCTCAGACAGGTCGAAATATATTTCATTGTGTGTCGCGTAGTATCGCGACCTGTCCAGACCAATATAAATAATTATATAGGCTATTCAAATACAAAGTCTCAATTATAGAGGGTTAATCGGAAGATCGAACAGTTATTTCAATGTAAAAGTGTTGGGATCTCATTGTAATTAGGACTAGTAGAGGTTTCTCACATGATATATCCAGAACACACTTAACCAGGTAAAACTGTTTTATTTTTAAGCAAAAAGTATTACTTAAAAACAGTTTTGCTGTAGGGCTAAATGGTACTGCGAAAAATATCCATAAATCCAACTAATATCATAAAATTTATGTCCATAATTAAGTCCAAAAAAAAACTCCTACCATTATCCCTCAGTAAATTAATATTAAAAACCACAAAGAGTCATTACCTCATCATTAGTACAACGGTAAATTATAACAGAGAAGCTGCAACAAAAATAAATTAACGAAGCCACAACACTGTGGCACTTCAAACAATTTGTCTTGTCTATCATTTGTCTGGCGATTTGCTTAAAACTCATCTGCTTTGGACAGAAGGGGAGTAAAAACATCGAGGGAACTTATCCAGTTCACCCCACAAAAGTCTTCCCGATCCACACTTACACCGCTATTCAGTACTCGACTGTGAACCACCCGCACATGCATACTGTCGTTGAAATGACGTCACTGTGCGCGCATCCAATGACATTATGTAGATCGATGTGTGCGTACCACCACTGTTGTAACGTACGCAGTGAATCAACTCCGTATTATCTGTGAGCAGCCACTTGGATGTCGGCGGATGATTGATTGCAGTGGTGTCGCTGACTCTGCAACACTTGGTTATTCTTAGCTACGGATCATTGGACAGATGGGGTAAGCTAGCGTTAAAAATTTATAATTTACGCGCGATTATGACAAATACATTTGACGGGTTTTTTTTAGCAATTATATATATTTTGTAAAGAAAATTCAATTTTCCTCATGAATGTTATGGAATCATTTCGTATAGGTTATGTAAGGAGCGCTATTACCTACACGCAGCCACAAACTACGAGTAGATATCCAGAAAGTCCAGATATCTATCATAAGAACCCATTTGCATTGATTTAGATATCGAACCCTCTTGAATACAGAAGCCATTTTCTTCGCTGAATCAAAACCAGCCTCCATTTTATTTATTTTTGCCTTCGCCATGGATTTTCTTGAATAAACTGTAAATTACATAGATTGTTTAAAAGAAACTATTGTTAAATGAGCATTCAAATGACTTATTTTAACAAGTAGTATGTGTATGGTAGGTATGTATTACTTTGTTCCAAAGCTTAGAGTAAAAGCATGCCTTTTGGCGCACAACGGTAGGATTTAAACAAACATTAATTGCTAGCAATCATGTCCATAGAACCATTTCCTCTAAGTTGGAGTCACTCGCGAAGGAAAAGATCCCTTTCATTTTAACTCAGAAAAAAGAGGCATTGCGCATTGATAACAGTTACAATATTATAACTCTGATGTACTTAACATAATTTTGACACCCCATAATTCCTATATAATCATGAAGATCCATAATACATAAATTAATATCGACTCCATCTCACGTAGGACGGATTGCGATCCAAATATTTTTTCAGTTCATATCGAATCACGGCATTGTATCCCAATCACAGGTGCCCAATACAAACTAATAGTTTGTTTGTATTGGGCCCTTGCCCAATACAAACAAACTATGTACAATGAAATTAATTGAATAAAATAATTGCATATGTATATTCATTACACAAATTAATTAAACCAAAGCCATTGAACTCCGATGGCGTCAAACACACGCTTCCAATTTACTTGGCGATGAAGAATGGCTGTGATAAACACACTAGGTATATTGAAATTATTCAATAAGTTTTGGTAAAGCTGCGTCCTGATTGAGTTTTGATTGTAAGAATTAACAGAGGTTCAGTTTGAAGTGTATTCGTTTTTTTGGTATTGATGGCTGTGTCGTCAGTTTGTCAAAAGTTAGAGCTATATATAGATACATACATAATACATACAAATAAATAAAATTGAAGTGTCTGTTTGTAATGTCAAAATAACAGCTATTTACTAAATGCATAAGAAAGTATAAGGTACATACAAAAAAAAAAAAAAAAAATGTCTATTTGTTCCGGCCGGCTAATCTCTGAAACGGCTGGACAGATTTTGACGGGACCTTTAACTGGCAGATAGCTAATGTTATAAGGAGTAACTTTGGCCACATTTACTTTAGAAAAAAATTAGGGTTCACGCGGGCGGGCAGTAGCTAGTTTATAATAAGGCATTTTTCTGCGTTGATTGCCTAAAGTACCTGACGAATACGAGACAATAGATCAAACTCAAACTCAAACTCAAACTCAAAGCATTTATTTCAAATAAACCAATTACAGGTACTTTTGAATTGTCAAGGGGTCGGTCAGTCAGAAATATGAAGCTAGTTGCCCATTCCAACGCGTAGTAGGTTCCTATGGAGAAGAACGGGCAAGAAACTCCACGGACACTCTTTTCAATCAGAATATTTTCACAAAATATTGGTTACATCATCTATTTTTGTAATTATGCATGTGAGAACAATGTAAAAAGACGTGCACGTTAAAAGCGTCAGTAATAAAAATAAAATCAAAAACAATTAAAAAATTAAAATAAATTCAAATAAGCCGTGGCAGCTAAGAGATGACCAGTCCCCACTGACGGCGCCCGTTCACGAACATGACGCATGCATCAGCACCATTTAGCTCAACCATTTTGAAGGAAACTTAACGATCCAACACACACGCCACCACCAGCGAGACATTTGAGTGAGCATGACATACTCACAACCGCCAGGGCAAACTCAAGTCAATGAAAGACGTACCCAGTAAATGGTAACTGTAAAGTAGGGACATAGTGCTCACACATTTGCTATCGGATCGGAGCATTGCTCCCAATTTCAGTGTTAAATATTGTTAGGATAAGTTCAAATTAAATTGAAGAAGGTCGACTTAAAATAAAATAACGATTATTTCATTAATTATCGTAATAGGTTGGAAAGTTATAAGTTTTTCGAAAACTTTACTAATCTTCTTAGCGAAAGTTTGCGTTGATAAAAGAGTAAAATGTGACGACCATTCATAATTTTAAAACTTTACAAAAACCAAGACAGAAAATTGTGGTAATAAAAGTATTTAACCATCGTCTTGTTTTAAAACTAAGTTCTTACCGGAGTTAAACAGAACTTTTATAATGGCAGTATTATTTTATTTAGTTAAGAACCTGAGTTGGGAAATGTTTTATCTACATTTGAGTTGTTTGCCCGGAGGCCCTGCGGCCCGTTAAAGCGTGTTCAAAAGGTTCGAAATTTAAAAAAAGACTGGCTGTACTGCATTTTCAATTTACGAAATAAATTCGAGAGAAAAATTAATAGACAACACGCGTTCGTGATTTTAATTTAAAAACTGGTAGTTATGTAGTGTTACCTATTATATTTTGTGGTATGGCTTTTACAAATTACACGACTGCCCAAAAAGGAGTATAATGTTTTCAGGGTTCATGTATGTATGTAATAAATAAATTAATTTTGATTGCCTTAATTTTTTCCATATCTTATATAGTTTAAATAATAAAATATGAATGTTAGTATGTGGTTTAGTAGTTTTCTTACATCTAGTTGTTAGTAATTAGTTTGAAGTTTCTAGATTTGGGTTTGAGATATGGACCCCATCATGGGTGAAGGCCTCCTCTAGCATTTTCCATTTAGTTCGATGTTCTCCTACTTCCATCCATCCTTGGCCTGCTATTTGGTGATGTCGTCGACCCATCGTTTGTTAGGTCTACCAAATTTCTTTTTTCCTTGTGGTCCTTTCCATTTTGTAATGTTTATAGTCCATCTATTGTCTGTTAGACGGATATGTATGTATGTGAGTTTATTTGTTCCACCATAACTTTTTTTTAAATATTAATATAATTTATTATTGAACTACCTAGAGATCCATTCATATTCATTATTGGTTTTTAAATAATATGCGACTAATAATAATAAATATTTTAAATAAAATAGAGCAAAAATCGAGAAAGATGTATGTTCCTTTAGAACTATACCTACTTGTGTTAAAAAATCACTCCTATAAGTCCACAAGCCTATTAAAGCCTTAGAACCAAGTTGATTTTATTGAATTGGCTCCCATTTCTCTAGTGCCGATACGGAATACTAAAAATAAATAGACTGAAATGAATTGTTCGAAGTTCTTGAATTAAAGTTTCACCGTTTTGCTTTCTTCTGGAAAACTGTTGAGACATTGATACATCGTAAGCATTATTTATTTATGAATGAATTGAAGTACCTAGAATTTGTAACTTAGCAGAAATAAGGTCGAAAGATAGAATATTTTATTTATTTATTCATTAGCTTCGAGTAAAATACCTTTGTCATCATTTATTCAAAATGACGTTTTATTTATTAAAACTTAGATATGTACCCTTTTTCTAACACGAATATGTTCGATAGTCTATTGTTATTCCTCATATAATCTTGGCAAAATATCAACAGTTTCGGAATCACGCCCGCCGCTATATAAAACTCGGCAAGAAATTTCACTAATCTTTCGCAGTAGTTTCGCAGTGCCATATGGGCCCACTCTTAATGAAAACACAGCCTAATATACACCAGTTGTACCATACGATGGGAATTGAAAAATAAAATTGGCAGTACCCCAATTTTCCGCTTCGATAAATGCAGTTCACTGCAATTGTGTGCAGTACACGGTGGTACTTTTGTTTTCCTGAAACTTGCTCTGAGGAAGTATGCCAATTGAAAATAGTTGTTTATTTTCATTTCTAAGAGGACTACAGTTTTTTGTTCGATTGAGTGCGGCCAATTGAGATTCCTTCTTGGGCTCAATTGTCTTGATTCGCTGTTCGATTGGTATTCAGATTTGGTTTCGTTGTTTATGTTAATTCCACAATGTTGGGACAGTTGATATCTACTTGCAATTTATAGAATTTGTATGAGCGTAACATGTTCCAGTTTACATAAAATCAAAAAGATATGACGTAGGCTTTCTATAGAGCCATTTTTATAGAGGTTTTCAACAATTGAATCATTACTAGTGATCGCCCATTGGTCGAAATTCGACCATAATTAATATATATTTTAAGTTTGATAGGATAGTTTATACTAATTCCATGTATAGTACATACTAATTCCATGCTGCCATGTCATTATTGTAAGGTAGCCATAAACAAAAGAACACGCTCTTTTGTTTATGGCGTGTCAAACGCATGGTGGTCTGTGTAAAGTTTCTTTTTATTAATTTAATTTATTTGTAATATAAAAATATTAGCATTCTGCACTCCTTCTCTATATAAACTATAAGTTTGCGAAATTTCATAGATACTCCTACGTCCGCGTAATTTTCGTAAAAAGGGGTACAAAGTTTTTGCTTCACGTATTAATATAATAATAACAGTAGTTATACTGACATTGAGATTAGGAGTGCCGTCCAATCTCCACCTTATGTAAACATTTTGTATGTGTAATGAGCCCCACAGTTGCCCAAAGCTGAACATCAGCGTCCTCACACACATTGCAGCGATACATGATCGTAAGGGAATTAGGCTCAAGCTTACTTAGTTTCAATTAACCACATAAATGTAGCCAGTCTCAAACCAGTCTCAAACCAGTGATGTCCTGGAAGTTAGTTAGTCGAAGTAGTCAGTTAAGTTACGGATAGTTACCACACATACTACGGTGACCTACTTTAGTAATGCATTCTGGAACTTGGGAGAAAGTTTAGTTTTGATACCTAGATGCTTGTATGACATATTAGAATAGTATTTTCTTATCGTGTTATGATAATAGTGAATCTTGTTTGGTGCCAATATTTGGATCAAGGAAAGTTTGAGAGAGGCTAACTCCAATTCCGATTTAATATTCCAATTTCAAAACAGGAAAAGAATAATTTGTTCAGAGGAAAAAAAACTAAAAACTACAGATATTGGTAACTATAAAAACAAGCTGTTTCCCGAAACCTCGTTCATTAAAACTAACGATATGTACCAATTCTGTTTTGGCAGAATTTCGACATTTCCTTTTTAGCAACAGATGCCACAAATGTTTAGGTACCTAAACTATACTTTAGTTATGGTAAGTACCTACTTCAATTATTTTTTTGTAGAAAAATTCGATGCTGACAACACTAAACTTTTTCAATCAAAAAATAATTACAAAATAACAAAAGGTATCAAATAACAACGTCAAACATATTTTATAAAAGCTTTATATTAAAATAATTGCTCTTAATAACGGGTTATTATTTATGGGACGGGGGCTATATGTAGTAGCACAATTAAGGGGTATTACCTATAATTGATCAATGAATTGTCTGTAATGGACATGGGTAAATGAAAAGTTACCGGACACGTATTACAATAATGATTATTACGGGAATTAATCTATCCATTCGATTAATAAATGTCGATCGACGATAAACAGTACGTCAATCTTTAGTACCTATCTATTTTTTGTTGTTATTACAATTTTCGTATATCTTTGGATATAGTTTGACCGACGCCCCTATACCGTGTCTTAGGTACGTGCGCGGCGATACGGGGGGCACTACGTCAATACTGCCCGCCTCGCCGCAAATTCCTAAGGCGCGGTTTCAGTCAAACTATAGTGATGAATGGGGGCTTATGGCTAAGTAATAACAGCCGCACGGCGATCGATCGGTAAAGGTACACTTGCCGCGGTTGGTCCGTGGATGGGTGATCATCTTTGCATACCAAGACCCCTCCGTCCCTCGGAAACCGCGTTAAGCCGTTGGTCCATATTCGTGGATCTTTGACAGTCGATACGGGTCGTCAGAAGCCCGAAAGTCTGACAACCATTGTTACCAAGTGGTATCGTATTACCCAGTAACTAGGTTGTGGAGGTCAGATAGGCAGTCGCTCCATGTACAATACTGGTATTCCCCCAACATAGTCGGGAAAAGGCAGATGATGATGAATGTAATACCTAGTTTGAAGTGAAGGTACTCCGGAATATTAATTTGAAACACGACTAGTTCTGGAGTATATTTGCCACATTATTGAGTCAACGCCCATGAAGAGTACCAAACAATGTACACTAAAAATGTTGAAAACCAAAAAAAGTGTAAAATACACATTTTATTACGAATTTCTAAACAAAAATTAACATTTATCGGGTCCTTAAAATCTGTTAAAACATGATTGGTCAAACAAATTCAAAATAAAGTTATACAGGAACGATTTTAGTATAATATTTGCTCATTTAAACAAAGCACTTTTCCGTTGTTTTTACGAAAACCAATTAAAATTGTTAACCAACAAACACTGAATAAAACAACAAACTGCAAATAAAACGATGAATTCGATTTAAAATTCAGTTTACCATTGAAAGTGTTCCTATACGCATACTGATTGAAGCTTTGCGGACAAGATATGTTTGTTCGCATTCATATCAATGTACTGAAAACAATTTGTACACTGTATGCTAACAAAGTAACGAATGCAAGCTTTGGCGATAAAATAATGGTCCATACACTAGGCTTGTTTTTCAAACTATTATTGCAAAACAATAATAATACTTTTTACTGACTTTAAGTGGCCTCATTAGAAGGCTAAAAGTCACTCAAAGGGCAATGGAGAGGGCTATACTTGAAAAGATCCGAAGGATCTCTTATAGGAGAACCAAAGAAACCGACATAGCCCGAAGAATTGCCAAACTTTAGTGACAGTGGGCAGGGCCCATTGCTCGCACAACACATGATGAGTGTCAACCGCGTACTGGAAGACGTAGCTTTGGAAGACCTCCCACAAGGTGGACCGATAGCCTGGTGAAGGGCCGCAGGAATCTTCTGGATGCGAGAAGCGCAGAACCGGTCGAAATAGCGGTGCTTGGGGGAGGTCTATGTCCACCAGTGGACGTCTTTCGGCTGAAATAACGATACAATAAAATTGTGCTAGTAAGCTAGTTACTCTAATATCACACCTGTAATCTCAGAAGGGTCAGGCAGAGGTGTACCTATTTACACACACACAAAGTCTCTCCAGCTTTGTGTCAAGCCAGGATAGTAAGCCAGGATATTATTTGCTTGCCATCCTAGCTTGAAAAACTATAGCCTCGTGTATTCTGGGCATCAAATGGAAGAGATAGAGAAGGTTGTTTCAATTAATTCTCATTTAGGTTAGTAGACTAGCACGGTTAATAAATAGTCCCTAGTGTCAAAACATTGTATTTGTTTTACCGTTTGATTCCCTTCAAACCAACTATCCCGATCCGATCTTGTCCCAAGGGTGTCATAAAAAGGAAAGTAAGGAGGTGAATTGCCAGGAGAGTAAAAATTTTTACCTTTTTCAGTCTTAGCTGAATTAGCTTTTTATAGTTTTCCATTACACTACAATGATAAAATGCCTTTTATTTGGCAAGTTTTCATAATTAAGAAACGAAACCCTTTACGTACTAAAAAAAACAATAGGGTAGATTACTAATATTAGAAATGTTCGAACAAATAATGTAATTTCGGGAAGAAAATGAGAAAAAAATTATGAATAAAAATGAATGATCATAATAATGAATGAGAAAATGATATATTTGAAAAATTCTGTAAAATCTAAGGAAATATATGAAGAAGCTACACGCTTTAAAAGTTTTTGAAATCCCATTATTCCCGTCCTTGTACGGATAATGTACATAGTCGTGACGTCACAAATGTGACAGTCCCGTCTTTGTCTAGCAGTTATTTTAAAACGTTTATAACTTAGACTTTTTTTAAATTTTATTTTATTTTATTTATTTATTTAAATCATTTACAGTGATTCATATTTATGTTAGTAACCAAATACACACCACAATCATACTAGTATTAAATTAGTAAAATTAAAAATCAGACTACATTACTCATATAAACAAAATCACAATCATCTCTAAATTACTAAAAAAAAAAACAAGAAATTCATAAAGTTATTTAAAATCATAAAACAATAAAACAATTACATAAGAATCAATATAATTTTGTCAGTTGCTGTTCTTTGAGCCCTGTAACTGCACACAATGCCACATTATTGGGCAGTCAATTATGCCAGCCACAATGCTAAGAATGGTTGGCTGTTGCCACTGCCGCGGGCACAACTTAGCAACTATGCAGCTCTGAGGATGGAAACCATCAATACGAGCGTCGGCAAACATGCCCGACGCGCTGCAGTGCCTCGGCAGCCGCAACAACATCCTTAAGGCATTGTTGTACTGTACGCGCAGGGCGTTATTGCCTTCTGCGTATATTTAACCCATAGACTGGACGTATAAACAAATTGGCGAAACGCCCGAAACAAAGTAGCTTTTACTGCTGTACTGCAAATCCACGAGCCAACATATTGCATCGGACAGCTTCATGCAATTTAAGATTTTACTCTTATAATAACTAAAAATATAAAACGCAAATTATCCCTATTGCGGTAAGAAAAATCCTCAGACATACAAATTCCATCAAGGAAATACGTAATCTAATCCCAAGGAAGACAATAATATCAAAGGAACAATAACCGAACAATAACTAAACCCTCTTCACCAAAATTACCTTCTAATAACTGACACTAAACCAAGACAATAGTTAGGTACTGACAATACATAATCGGTACGTTTACTGTCGTATAAATCGACGATGTAATGATGGCCATGAAAGGGTTAAATGGCATTACCTACACACAAATAGTGGAAAAAAAACATATTTAGAGTACGTACGTTAACGCAGCTGGACAAAACAGATCTGAATTCACCAACCCACAATGTGAAAGCGTTGTGATTACTCTTTTCTTCTGAGTATGAGAAGAGGTTTTGGCCAGTGGGAAATTACAGTTTACAGGCCGATCTATCAAATTAATCTTAAACATCATTAATTCGACTAACGGAGAAGAAAAACATCGAAACCGAATTTTTACAGTCTAAATTCGCCAAACCCCAATGAGCAAAAATTTCATTGCATATATATTGTTTTGAAATCAACAACCCACCCTGAGCAACAGTGGTAGGGGCTCGTTCCTTCTCCATACAAGAAGAGGTATTTGCCCTACACTAGGACAATCACAGTCTAGTACCAAGTGATTAATGCTCGTTGCTTCTCGGTAAAAGAAGAGGCATTTGCAGTTCAGTAAGACAAATACATTGCATGTATAATGTTTTGTACTCAACAACCCACCCTGAGTTACCATGGTGACAAATGCTCGTTCCTTCTCTAAACAAGAAGAGGTCCTTGCCCTATACAAGCAGGCTAGTAAGTACTAAACAACGCTAACCGAAAGCCAATACTGTCGATACGTAATAGGTTCGTAGAGGATAAGTTTTAGATATCCCATTATGAGGCTCAACATGGAAGGGGCGTGGGACTGGCAGACTTCGGAGGGTCATTACGACCAATATTCTTTGTATTTAATTTGCTGTCGCTTAGGTTGTGTTGAAAGGAATAGTTATTGGTTGTTTGTAGGTAGTTGGTGGGTTAGAATTTCTATTTTGTATGTCCTTTGAAAGTAAAGTTTTTAATTTAGTGAAGTATTTTTCTTTGATTAAGATCCACTATTCCAAAGTTTTTTTTAGTTTAAAAATGTAAAATTTACAGATCGACAAATTCACTGCGCAATTGGGAAATATGCACGTAATTCAAAACTTAATCATTATTTAAATATACATCGTATAAGAGTCGAGAAACAAATTCCTATAAAAAAAGAATGCTTTACTTATTTTACAATTCATTATTATAAGTTGCGTTTTTTTTGGTGGAACGGAACGCAAACGCGAAACACGGAAGTGACGTAAAAAACTATGTGAACAAAATCTATTCTTTGCAATGTGCTTGAAATCTTACTAAGTACTAGTAAGTAAGTAAGTGCGATTTCTGCTTGAATAAAGCACAAAAAATAATTAAATTTATATGATTTGGAGCGAAAAAAATCTTAAAAAAACAGATGTAAACAAAGCAGTAAAGTGCCAAATGTTGTCATCATGAAAGCGTCAGAAACGGACGTTTGAACTGTAGTAGAAACTTATTGGACTTTCATAATTTTTTTGAGCAACAAGCAGTAGTTGAATTTATCTTTTAATACTTTTCTTGGCTTTATTGTCTTTATTACATTTTACATTCATTCAGTGATTCAGTGAAAAAATAAAACATGCATATTACCTATTGACAGTTCTTGTTTTATTTATTAGGAACTTGTTTTAGTTGTTGTTGTTGTTGCTTGCATTAGGTGCTCCCATTCACACTTCTAGTGTAATAGTACTATTACACTATACTGGTATATCACTGGTAGTATAATACTATACTAGTACATTATACTATACTTTGGGACACCCAAGAATTTACGTAATTCATAGCCGTACCTGAACAGCAATTTGGGAATATTCTAGACCTAAAATCCTTCAACAAACAGTCACATCTACATAATAAATACACAAACACTTACGAAGAACGAGAATAAGACGTTTTTTTCCGTTTGTTCGTACGTAATTTTTAGGCAGGCAACTCTAATGTCATAAGTAAGTGACAGACGGACAGACAGACGCGCTCTCTACTCCAACGAAGAGTGCTTTTACTTTCCCAATTCACTGAATTATTCACTCGTTCGAGTTTTTTCGTCTCTCGCCTAAATTCATATTCGCATTAGGGCGTATCTACATTATATAATGCATCGGTCGAGCACACATCATTTAAATATTTGATCATTGGACAAAAAGGGGTATCTACGTTCATGATGCCGTATGGGGGAAAACGTTTACTAAGGCACATCGCCTAACCTTTTTATGAAAAAAAATAGACTAGGCGCCGTTGAAAATTATGTCATCAGAAGAATAAACTGGACGATTTAAATATTAAAGCTGGGATTTTTTCGTCATTTTTGGGGACGTCACAGAGAATATAAAAAATAATATTATGATGAACGATTTAACGGTGTGATCGCTCGTAAACTTATGTATTTTAAATTTTAAATACGTAAGTGTGTGACGTATGCGATTAAAGGCTTGTGAAGACCAGCGCGACTTGTCGCGCGACGTTACACCGGTTATTGTTATACTGTGAAGTTTTCTTAGAAATTGTATTGTTCGTGTCCCGTCGCGCTGGTCTGCACAAGCCTTAAAGATTTTAGGTAGACTATTGAAACCGTACCTACCATATTATAATAACTCAAATATTATAAGCATAGCTCTTCTGCAAACTTTAAACTCAACTCAAACCCAAAGCATTTATTTCAATTAAACTAATTAAAGGCACTTTTGAATTGTCAAGGGGTCGGTCAGAAACATGACGCTAGATGCCCATTTCAAAGCGTATTAAAGTAAGTTCCTACGGAGAAGAACGGGCAATAAACTCCACGGACACTCTTTTAAATGTAAATATTGCATTGTCGGCAACATTAAACTCATGTGTATCTAGCGTCATTATAATACTCGCCTTACCCAAAACAGATCCTTCTTTCAAAGATGTCGACAACTTTGAAACTTTACAAAGACCAAACCGATTTTTTTTTTAAGTCTTGACAAGAATAGTCGTTTACTCGTCAAGCAAAGTAGCCAAATGAGACAAGTTGGGTTTTAATATTTTATTCAAAGTAATAGAGTTCTCTTCAAGTTGTAGAATAAATACGGACCTATTAGGACACTGTCTGGAAACTGTCATTTAGACTTATTTTTATTAGCTACATAGACTTTATAAATTATACTGAAAACTTGTTACATAATCTACTAGTCTTTTTTTTTTTTTTGAGGTTGGGAAATCATCAAATGACTTCTCCGCTCTAGGCAGAGCGAGAGGGTGTGTCAGACTTTTACTGACTAAAACCCACCCGTGTTCCTTGCGTTGCCTGTGTGCCGGGGCCGCGATATCCCTTTCGGACAAACCCGCAACCCCAGCAGGCATTGGTCTTTCGACCCCGTCGGTTGGTGCTGACATCTCTTTGAGGCGCGCGTGGAACACAACGCGCCGTCGACACGGGCCTGGTCCTTATCGGACGGCGAGCTGCCCATTGCTCACCGTCCGCAGGCCCGCGCCTACGGTGGCCGGAAGTCGGCTCTCGACTCCCGACGCCCGGGGCGTCTCCTGCGGCGACTAGGGCCGCGAGGGCGTTCAGCGTTCATCTCCCTCGCGCACTCCGCCTCCATAATAAAAAGAAACCACTGTAAAAGACTTAGATAATCTACTAGTCTAAGTCTTTTACAGTGGTTTATTTTTATGTAAACTGTAATCCTAAAACTAACTATAAAAATAGTATTATAAATGCGAAAGTGAGTTTGTTTGTTTCTTACGCTTTCACGCTTAAAAGGCTGAACAGATTTGGATGAAATCTGGCACATGGGTAGGTCATGATCTGGGTTAGGACATAGAATACTTTTTATCCCAATATAGCCAAGGGGTCGACACTTATGCGGGTGAAACCGTGGGGCGCAGCTAGTAAGTAATATTATAACTTCTTTCGACAATCAACCTCTTTTTGATTATTATTATTGCGATGTACAAAATGGTTACGTCAGCTCCGATTCATTGAAAGCAAGATTTCTCATCAACTAAGATCTAAAAGTTACCCATCTTATTATTGTTGTTACCGAAAAACAGTTGAATACGCAGTGTTCGCTTTTTAAACAGTCGGCATTTTCTGTTTACTTTCCCATCCCTCGGCAAACAATGAAATGTTTCGAAAACTTTTAATGGTTATCAAACAATCGTTTCGTTTCGTTTTTGCGAAGCGAAGACTTGCGCATCGGACGGGTTGCAAAATTTTCATTTAAATTTTATTTTTTTCTATAAAAGACTCCATTTGCTTAATGCTGCCATTTGTCGCTTTTTTGAGTAGCATTAATGGATTCTTTGTTGACGCCGGTATTATTAAAAAATTATTACAGAACGTCTTTTCTAGTTTCTGTTATTAAATTGAGATCTAGACTGTACTTTTAATTCAAATAAACTTAAAAACATTTTTTAATCAAAGGCGAAGTGTTCGTTTTTTTTCGACCGACACAAAGTTTTTATGAGTCTGCCCCAAAAACATGATACCATTTAATTTGCCAAGGTAAATTAAAAATGTAGCTATTAGAAAGACATTTTTACCTTATAAAATGACATCGTCGTCGTTTCTAATATTAAGTAGATACATAAAACAAATTCAAAAGATACGCTTTAATATTAATATGACTCAGTTTTATACGCTCATATAAATGTTACGGCTTTTTTATGGCTTGTCCTCTTGATGTCGTCGCACCCTTATTAATTTTTCTTGATCGAATATTAATATAATATTAGGTTTTGTCGTGGTTTATTATTCTTCGCAGACTTTATTCTAAGTAAAAAGTGGTAATAAAATATTACCTACGTAATATTATTTACTTGCTCTTAGTAATTTTATAATGAAGGACATTTTTACAAAGACTTTTAAGTTTCAAAGTTTTTTCGTACTCTTTTAGAGTTTAGCGTGGTTAATATACTTTTTTAGAGACATTTTTGTTAAGCCGTATTAGTAGAACAATAGGTTCACTAATCCCCATTGATGGGGATTGTCAATGGGGATTAGTTGAATAACCCTAAGAGTAGGGGGAAGACCAATGAAACGATGCATGGACTGTGGGAAAGATGATATGGCTAGAAAGGGGGTGACTACCGAGATGACAAAAAAAAAAGAAAAAACATGAAGAAAAAGTCATGTTGCGCAGACCGCAAATAAATTAGAATAAGTCCAGGAGAATGTTGATGATGGTGATTTTTGTTAAACCGTATTAGTTTTCCTATTGAGCTGTTGTGGTCTTGTTGTCACCTGTGAATTGAATGATTTTCTAATCGAGTTGTTCTAGTATGTTTGTTATTGATTTAAAGACGCAAAGCTTGTATTTTAATCGCGTCCACGAGACACCTTGCACGCCTGAGAAAATCGTAAAAAATCTAACTAATGTTATAAATGCGAAACTGAGTATGTTTGTTTGTTACGCTTTCACGCTAAAACGGATGAACGGATTCCGATGAAATTTAGCACATCGGTAGACCATAACCTACAAAAGGACATAGGATACTTTTTATCCCGATATTCCCACGGAATCGAGACTTATGCGGGTGAAACAGTGAGGCACAACTAGTAGATTTATATTGTTTTGAAAGTTCAACAGAAAACAAATATCAAACAAGTCACACGTTATGAATTTCATTGAAAACAATATTCAATACCTAGAAATTTAATATTAGAATTCCTCTAGCCAGACATTTGCAGCCACAGTGGAGCATTTCGCAAAATCATAAAGATTCGTCTGCACGCGGATTAATGTTGACAATAAGCATTGAAAGATCTCATTCAACTGAAAATATGGACAAAAAGACTGCCGAAGAAAATCCCAGTGTATAGCAAATTACTTTTCTGAATATATAAAAGAAATTGTAAAGGTACCTTCGCTCTTTTGGGGTGGACAATAAACCGCACGCGCCATGTCAAGATGGCAGAACCCTTGGCAAAGAGGAGTAAATTTTATTAAAACGCCACAAAAATATTCTCCGAGCTGACTCTGACAGCCTGTGGCAATATATTGGTATAGATAAACGATGGTAATGAAATTGCTGGGGTAAAAGACTTACCCTTGGATGGTGAAAGTATATTCAAGTGTCTGTTCAGAGATTGGTAAAGTCGCTTTTAATCCTGTTTTTAGCTGTAGATTTATTGAGTTTTCAATGGTGACCAAAGTAACTCAATAATTACCCAACATGAGCCGTATAGATCAAAATCTTCTTCTTCTTTACGTGTGGTTAGTGACTAACGTGGTGTCAGAGTTTTGAAGCCGCCCAAGGGCCTCTGACTTGGCTTCACATGCCGTCGAGAAATATCTCTCAGGCTTGCCGGTTTCCTCACGATGCTTTCCTTCACCGTTTTTGAAGCAACTGATAATTGTAAAATACGCACATGAATCCGAAAAGTCAGAGGTGCGTGTCTTGGGTTAGAACTCGAGACCTATATCTTGGCAGTCGAACGGTCATACAACTAGGCTATTACTTCTATAAAGAGAGATCAAGATCAAGGATTTCAATAAATAATACCCAGAATAAAATAGAATACAATTTATTATGTACACCATATGATATAAATGTAGAAATCCTAATCAACGACTAGGTGGCTCTTACCGAACCTATTCGAAATAATAATCATGCATAGAGCATTTTCCATTTTATTTCATCGTTTAAAAGCGTGCATTCTGAAAGTGGGCAACGTCGCAAATGAATGTCAAATATTTCGCTGGTTTGATTAATTTGGCAATATTACTGTATCGAAATGTGTAATACCTATGACTAACTAGTGTGTATATTTGACAGCTTTTTGCGACGTTGCCCCCTTTAAAAATGAACGCTCTTAGGCTAGCCACACACTAACGATTTACTTGCGCAAATTTAGGCTTGCGCAAGAAAATCGCTACGTGTGTTGGAAGTAATTTGTGCAATTTTCTTCCAAGACATATCACGTTAGACTTCCGCAAGCTTAAATTTGCGCAAGTAAATCGTTACGTGTGTGGCTAGCAATATGGCCAACACATAATTTAAAATCACATCGTAGGTGCTCTTGCTTTTGGGCACGCCACAATTGCGGCGATAAGTCACCTCTTTGAGGAGTGGCTTGAGAGGCGCCATGGCGTCCTCACCTTCCGCCTGACGCAGGTCCTCACCGGACACGGTTGTTTCCGGAGGTTCCTGTTCCGCGTAAGGCGGGAGGAAACGCCCGGGTGTCACCACTGTGTGGATCGCCCGGAGGACACGGTGGAGCATACGGTGCAGGTCTGGCCGCCTTGGGCGAAGCACCGCCGTGTCCTCACGGAGGCGATCGGCGGCGGCGATCTCTCGCGTCCGGCCCTGGTTCAGGCCATGGTTCGGAGCGAGAGTGCATGGGAGGCCGTCACGTCACGGGAGAAGTCATTTGATGATTTCTGATCCTGAAAAAAAAAAAAAAAAGGTGCTCTTGCTTTAATAGAGCATCGTTACACAGACTGACGAACATTACAAGCATATAATAGGGCCCCACTGGCACCCTTTGACTACATAATCCATAAAAATGATATACCACTAAAGCACCCACTAACGCACCTGTGTATTTCAGGCAAAATTTATATTTACAACCTCATGTTTTTAGGATTAGATTTATGTTGCTTTTATCTAGTTTATATTGTAGTTTGAAAGCCTAACGATGTTGTAACTTTCTGTAGGTGCGTCTTTTCAAGCAGATTTACAAGCGGTTCTCTTAAGCCTTTATTTGTAACATCAATTGGAGTATTTTTACAACCTTTTAGCTTGTCGATATATGTCGCGGCTTAACAGTCTAGACTCTAAAACATTTTGGGTTTAGGGCTTAGGTTAAGAAAATTGTTTGAACCTTTCAAATATCGTTTTAGGAGATAGGCACTAAATCCCTGCCCCCATTTTTCCATCAAAGAAATACTTATTGTTATTTATTTTAAATAATATGGAGTACTCTCCCAGTTGACCAGCATAGTACCTATATAATACTTAATATTTTTTTTTAATAAAGTTTTTTATTATTTTGTAACATAACGTATCCTACTTCAAAGATGGCGCACTGATGTTTGTCTTTGAAGTATGCACTCCAGTGCCATTTTGTGGAAATAAACTACTACTATAAATAACCATTTTTGTTTTTATTTTAAGCTAATAGATAATAAAGTCAAATTCCTAAACTTAATATAGTCGCACACGGTACCGGTCACATGTCAGTGAAAATCTTCAATAAGCTCCCCGATGATATAAAATTAGCTCTTTACAAACGGGACTTCAAAACTAAATTGAAGCGTCACCTACTGGAAGGCTGCTATTATTCGATTAATGACATTTAAATTGTAAACATATATATTTTACTAGGAATTTATCAAGATTATTATTGCTGCTACTATTGGTATTTTTTTTTTGTGATTAATTACATTCATGACATATAGGTAAGTAATTGACATTGAACATTTGACATAACTATATTTAATTATTTGTGACATTTGATAATCTGGTTATTTAAGTGACATTTATTTATTATTATTACTCTCCCTCATAGTAATTAAGTGGCATGTAATTTTTGTATTTTTTTAAATTTTTATTGTAAAACCTTTAATATTCGACACAATGTAAAAATTGTTATGAATAAATAAATAATTAAAATAAATAATTAAGTATGTAATTGTGATTTGTAGTTTCAATCAATGTTTTGGTTGTTAAATCAATTCCCTGAATCGACAAACAAAAAAAAACCGGCCAAGTGGTTGTAGGACCACGCACAATGAAGGGTTCCGTAATTGGGAATTTATTTACAAACTTAAGTTTTTTTATTTACAAACAAAACTTAACAAACATAACTTTGTAATTGAAAAACATGTTTTTGCAACCGCAAATTTAAGTTGAAATTACCGTAAATTACTCGTTAACTTGTAAAGCTTACTTAGCTGTGATAGTTTTCCTTTTAATTTCGTTATATATTACTACTTTCGTGAATTTTTTCACATATCCAAATCCAACCATTTATTTAGCTGGCAAGGGGGGGAGACACTTGACTCTAACAAAAATTAACACTTTAAAGCTTAATATTTCGTGAACGGATCCCTAAATCCAAAATGGTTTTCACAAACTCCCAATATTTTTGAACGACCGTTCCAACGATACCCCACACTATGACGAGGAATTCATATGTATACCCATGCCAAATTACAGCTTTCTAGTACTCACCATCTCTGAGCTAAGCCGCGGACAGACAGACAGACGGACATTGCGAAACTATAAGGGTTCCTTGTTTACTACCGAACCCTAGAAAAAGACAGAAAATTAGCACATTTAAATAAGTACCTAATGCTGCATGACTGAAAAAATAAATTAAAGAACATTATTGACAGCTAGATAGACAACCGGCTTTTTAAACTTTTTACCCTGTATTTTGCCGCCCTGAATAATTCATTTAAGAGGGTGCGTGAGCAAATTCTCCGGAACTTTCTAATGTTACGAGTGGAATAAAAGTTCGTCTCTGCCTTTTAATTTCAATGTCATTACAAGCTTGTCCTTAAATCTTTGTTCTTTTTTCAAATAAGGACAATAGTTGTTCTTTTGTTTTTTTTTTAGATAGTGGGGTGCGTTTCTTTATTGAGACTTATTTATTTCATGGGGTAATTTGCTTTTGATGGGAACTTTTAAGAGTGAATTTCAAAATATGAAACTGTACGCCTGTAACTGGAGCTGTCAGTGTCAATATTTCACAACAATAATGGCACAGCTTTTGAGCGCGGTTTAGATGTGCTGAAAAGTTTCATTGGTGAAATTCGCCTTTAGACTTCATGAAACTAATATTGTTTGATTGCTGAAAAGTGCGTCATATAAAATGAAAACTAAATAATATGTTCGAACTGAAAATTCTTAATCTGCTACAAAGTTAGTGAACAATATACGAGTAAATAAATGATTGACGTTCAATTAAAACAATATTAAACGTTTTCAATATAATTAGCCAAGGACTTAACGACTTCCCTTTAACCTCAATTAGCCGATCACTCAATTAAAACCCAATACTCTAAAACTAAGTTTACTAACAAACAAAACGACGAAAATCAAAACCTTTTAATAACAGTCGGTGACCAATAAAGGCCGAAGCCTAAATCTGCTACGAAATTAATGAACAACAGATGAGTAAATAAATGATTGACGTAAAATTAAAACAATATTAAAAGTTTCCAACATAATTAGCCAAGGACTTAACAACTTCCCTTTTAATCCCCAACTAGCTGACCACTCAATTAAAACCCTCTTAAACTAAGTTTACTAACAAACAAAACGACCAAAATCAGAACCATTTAATAACAGCCGGTGACCAATAAAGGACGAAGCCCGAAGGTGTTTGACTAGGTATTCCCGCTGCGTCACTGCACTTCCACTTTTAATAAGTACACAACCCTCCTTTAATATAGACAGCCCCTAGGGGTCCCGGGGTTCGAACCCCACGTACAAGGGGGTCGTAAATTTCTTCACAGCACTTGTGACTGTGATTTTTCCCGTCCGAGAATTTAATAAATGCATTTCTATTGTTTATTTGGCCGTTTCACGATACTTAATTACGTTGTAATTTGGGGGTTAAAATGTTCGATGGTTTTGTTGTAATTAATTGAAAGAGTGACAGTATGCGATAGAAAAAAATATTAATTAATTGGATCAACGTTGTTGTGTAAATAAATCATGGGTAAGAACTTAGTGTTTACCCACACATGTTTAACCTTGGTAGTGTCAAATGGACCAGTGTGGATTATCTTCATAACCTATAATTCAGTCAGCGATTTCATCTGCGTGATTTGTTTAACACAAAATATATCCTGAGACACTTGGCAATACTGAAGCTTCCCTATAAAGAAAGTATTTTCGGAATCGGAACAGTAGTAGTTCCAAAGATTATCCTCTACATACAAACTCACAAATATCTCTATTTAATATTAGTATAGAAGTAGGTACAGACGCATCGACTCAATTAGGGTTCAATAAAATGACTTACTGAACCCTAATCGATGCATGTGGCATACCTAAGTAGTTACCTAGGATAGTTAATTGACTCAGGCGTGACTTTGCGGAAATCCATTATACACACTGCGTTCGGAGCTTGGCGTGGCAACATGTCGTGTCCGGGTTCGCAACAAGTCAATCGTCATCCTATAGATGCCTCGTTGAGGGGTGAAACACGTGTCGATTTCTAACAGGGTTCTTTACGACTCTTTAAGAACAGTTAAGCGGATTATGTTACTAAATATACGTCGTCTATTGTACTTACCTATAGGTTACTTAAATAGTCTGTGTTAATATTAATACCACCCAGTACACGTACTAAGAACTATATTTATTTTAATATTTTTAGATAGATAGATTTTGCGATCCTAATTTAAATAATAAACATCACATAATATCATAGTACACCCACATTTCCTCAGTTATGTTTAAGTCCCATGTAATAGGGGACGACTGGCGAGCCTATTGCCATCAACCAGGCACAAAACCCAGGACTTCATGCTCAGCAGTAGCGCTTGCAAGCACTCGACCAACGAGGGAGCATTTTAATAATTATTATTATTGTAACTGAAACGTATCCAGCACCGGTATTACTTTGGTATCTGTCACACTTAGAACATTCCCTATCAATTATAGTCTCCAAAACTAAAATTCTATTTCATTCAAAATCAGAACACCAGTCATGATCACAAAATTTCAGTCCGTTTCTAAGCTGAAATAATTTCGGGTCTAGCTTCAGTAAAATATTAAATTCCGGTCCCAGTATCCGTCACAATCGAGGACCCTTTGTGGTGTGATATTATTGGATTTGGTAACCGCACCTTATTTTATTATTTGCTCACTTTAAGCGCAAACACACAAAGGAAAATGAAATCGATATTTTTATTCGAAAGCGATTGTGGAGATGGTACGCTTTCAGAATAACTATGACCATTGATGTTTTTATTGTTTGTCGTACGGATTTTTGCGTAGTTTTGATGCTAGCTAATAAAATAGAGGTTCTCAGCAAATATTTTTAAGATTCTGTGGAGTGGAAAGTTTATGGTCTCTCGTCTGCCAGAAGCAGAAGTGGAGCTGGTTTATTTCACTAGCCACTTGATCGAAGAGCATAATGACCTACATTATGGTCTAAGCAGGAAGAAAAAACAGAAAAACGTTATTATTCTACAAATTATATATTTTATGTCGACAAGCAAACCGCAAATTAAAAACATTTAAATTATAAAAAATGTTTTTTATTTTATTAAGGACATTTTTTTCTCTCTAATTATAGGTCCAATACATATTTTATTCCATTTAAAAAAGTTTCTTTAATGTTACTTCCGTACACCTGGGAATTGCCAGCTGAACAAAACTATGATTTATTCAAAACAATAAGTACCTACTGTCTATAATTTCCAATGGATAGTGACCTAATTAACTAAGAAAACTTTTGACACTAAAATATTCAACGATACAAATTATATACGGAACGACAGTTAGTTAGCAGGTTTACGCTTCTTCTCAAAACTAGGTTGGTGTCTATGTTTTTTATAGCTACCTAGTCTTACCAATTTACCCAGGTTCGCACGGGCGTTTTTTTATCGCGGCGATTTTTTTTCGCGTATTGGATTTTTGACGCTCTGCTCACCGCCGAGAGTTGAATATTCAATATTGTGTTTTCTTGACGCGCTGGGATACGCGCTGGATGCGCTCTGTTGGATTCTCAATGCACGTCTAATTACCGAGGTTGAAAATCCAGAGAATGAAAAAAAATCGCCGCGATAAAAATACGTCCGTGCGAAGTTGGGTTTATACCTTCCTATCGTTCATTTGTTACCATCAGCAATTACTTAGTATACACCTCAACATTATTCCCTCTGTGGCAGCATCTGCAACGCTACATGCGAACTACGCATCACACTGACGTCACGCAAAAATCCTGCATCGCGCAAGCAGCGTTTACCACCCGACGAGTGTATATACAACGTCTTTACACCCTGTTCTTCATACATCTATACCATCTTTCCAATTCATAACCAAACTACCGCACCGCCTCGCTCCCCCCAAAAAATAAATAAAGTTAAAACATATTAAACATTAAAACATCTGCCATATCACTGAAAAGTTTATCTCCCCCCTCCCCTCCCCTATTGAAGAAACGCCTCCAATTCAAAGTTTTAATGAGTAAATAACGAGTCGTGATTCCAAGTACTGCTCACTTCACCGCACTACGTCCACGAGACGTTTTCTGAATATTTCTTATAACAAAGTTTTTGAAGTAATTATGGATGCCATCAATTTGAAGGAATCATGTTTTGATCTTGTAAGCCTGTTTATGTTTTGGAAGGTAAAAAGATTTGCTGTTTGTGATTGGAATTTGGGCGCGTGTTCAATCTTCTTCATTATTATTTGGGCAGCTTTACATCTTATTACATGACTACGGATCGATTCGCGTGATTTTCGTTTTTCTAAATCACAGGTTTTGCCCGAATAGATTCGATTTAGCATCTCGGAACTATTCTGTAAAAGTCTCACCGAAAAGTTAGGTTAAGTGAACTTGAAGTCATAAAATATTGCTCATTTAACAACAGTATAGGATTTATTCGTCAATTCTCTCAATCCTTCAAAATATCCGTACACCTTCAGATGTATGGTCATTTTGCACACTTCAACATACAGGACATGGTTTGATCAGCAGCAGATATAACTAATATTGCTGAATCTAAATAAATCCTAACTAATATTACTATAAATATGAAAGCGCGTTTGTTTGTTTGTTACGCTTTCCTATGTCATTCTCCAGTTCAAGGTCTACCCCTTGACCTAGAGAAGGACATAGGCTACTTTTCATCCTGGATCGCAGACGAAGTCGCGGGCAACAGCTAGGTAGTAATAAATAAATAATTTATTACCATAAACATGTTACACAAAATTTCGAGGCCCTGGCTTCAGAGCTAGGTTAGAGTACCTGTATTTCAGGAGCCAATTCAAATATCAATCTATTTATCTAAAGAAACAATAGACGTTTTTAGCTTTATTTCCAGTGGCACTATACTAGCTGGTCAAGTTCTAAATAATACGTAACAAAGTACAGGAGATTACATGAAGCAGTTGAGCAAAGACCTCCTGGAGATAACTTGGAACAAGCTCTGCATGCGGATTTTGAAACTAGCCAAGTTTCCGCCAAGCTGAAAAATATAGTGTCTTCTTTTGTGTTTATTGTCCTGATTTTACACGGAACTTTAAGATTTTTACTTAAAAACATAACTTTTATGTATTTTTTTGTTTTACTTTTATACATCTGCCGGCGCATAGTTGCAGCTGAAATATGAACGGCTGTCTTTTGTTATGTAAAAGAAGCTTAATTCTTTGTTACTTTTACTTAATAATTGTGAGTATCAATAAGGTCTTAAAGGTACAATAGTCGGTCATTCTTGCACATAAACGTAGTATGGTGATTACTCGCCTGTTTGGCGGTGTAAGTTCAATAGTCACGCTGTGCCTTCAAATTATCGTGGCGATGATACCGCCGTGTAGAGATTGATTCATAGAGTTTCTATTCAAATTGATGGCACAACGAGACTATCGCCGTGATTTTCTCGTCCGTGCAGATGGCGCCAAATACCGAACAATCACCGAATATAACTGCCAAAATGTGGGTGTACTAATAGGTACACCTCTGCCTAACCCTTTGAGGATAATAGGAGTGATGTTATGTTATCAAATTAATAAGGCGTTAAGCTCTTTCTCTCATTGAAAGCATCTAGCGTGGTTCGTTGGTCATGCAGTTTTGATTTTGGATCGTTCTTGCTTCGATTGAAACCAGACGGAGCGTCGTTTCAAAATGTAACAATTCTGATTCAGATCTCGCTACAGAAGAAAACGTTTTTTTCAAACAAAGAACACATTTTTTTTTCTTATTTGATACAATCAAGACAAAAAACCAATCTTCAAAACAACCAAAGACAAAGATAGTTGTGTACTAATTACATCTCAGACCGTTCACCCAGTTTCTAACAATATATTTGGGCGTAGATGAGGAGGCAAGTTCGAGTTAATTAATTACTGTTACGAGCAGAACGTCTCCAAGATGGATGGTGGCGACAACTCAAAACAAAATGTCTGTTCGACCGATGTGCGGCGAACATTAATCACATTGATGACATTTTTTTTTCGACTGTTTTTGGTGCGGGGGTGAAACTGTATTTGACAGTGACGTTTGAAGTTTATTTATTTAATACTTCAAGCACACAAATATCTTTGGAGGCGGACTTAATGCCATAGGTATTTTCTGCCAGTCAACCTTTGGGTGATGCAGAGACAAACAGTGGTAGCTGCAACAGCGAGAATTGAAGAATAAATATTTGTTTGAATATAAAGATACACAAAATACCTATTAAAAACTGTAAATATAATAAATACATCTAATTATATAGAAATATAAGCACAAATAAATACACGTAAATATAGACGCACACTGACATAGACATGTTACGTAGACATTGTTTGTTGTTGTTGATATGTTTAATTTTAAGTGAATTAAGGCTTGGGCAGACCAGCGCGACTTGTCGCGCGACGCGACACGAACAATACAATTTCTAACAAAACTTCACAGTATAACAATAATCGGTGTCGCGCTGGTCTGCAACAAGCCTTTATGGTATTTTAGATATAATATTGTTAGTTCTATGTTTAGATTTTCATCGATTTCAAAGGAATTTGATGTTGTTTGTAATCGATGCGTATCTTTTTTAGGTAGAGTATGTACAGGCACGAGCACTAATATGTATACACTTAGCAACTTTTAAAAGGGATTTTGTCCTACTGTATAGTGATTGTAATTCTATGTTGTTACGTACATAGTATTTTGGAACCCAATATGAAATAGGCTTTATCTCAATGTTGCAGTCAATATTCCACGAGAAAACCGCTTTTGAATTTTGCTAAGTGGATACATATTAGCACTCATGACATCTGTACCGATTTTCTTGAGGTTTCTGTACCAATTTCCATGATTCTTCTTTCGTTTTCTTATAGAAAGTCCGTGAATTGTTACTTTTAACTGCGAAAAATAATGTTAGCTTACTGAAACTAGTACGGTAAGTACCAGTTTCGGCAGACCAAAAATAAATAAACAAAATCAAAGTCACCTAGTTTAGTGCCCTGTGGTACACGTTGTTAGTTTTAATAGCACGCATGTTAGCAAATTTTGTTATTTTGACAGCGAACCCATAATGTCGATGTTGTATTTTATGGACATTTTATATTTTCTAGCTTTATTATATAAAACTTAATCATCTCGAAAAAGTCTCGTAGATATCAGCGATGCTACATTATAAAATTCACACCGTCAAAACTTCGGTAAAGTGAACTGCCAAAAGTGTCAATTCCTAGCATCAGTTGGAATGACAGCTTACTCCACTTATGTTTTCACAGTGAGATTTTACATTGATACAGAATAGACCGGCTAAGCTCTAGTCTTATCAACTCACACACAGACGACAAAACACAGCACATCAACTCATTCACCCCTCCACCTTTAACACAGCATGCAAATTCAAGAACTCACCAATCAAATTAAATCCAATTAACATCCTATATATACGGCCCACCAGAATCTTTGATGCGCATCAAATGATCCGTGCAGAGCTAAATATTTACAAGGGCACGCTTGCTCGATTCGACTATGAATACTGCATTATGCGTGATAGGGCCAATACACACCCAATTGGAATCAATAAAGGGATGCAGCGACACTTTGGCTGCATGCATTATTTAGATGCGTCTGTCTGGTAGTCTACCTCTCTTTTGTATGGATGTTTGTTTGTGTTTAGTGTTTTGTAAATAAACGTGTTTTGTGATACCAGAAGACGTAGCGTTGGGAGGCCTTCCACAAGGTGGACCGATGAGCTTGTGAAGGCCCCGGGAATCCGCTGGATGCGGGAAGCCCAGAACCGGTCGAAGTGGCGGTGCTTGGGGCAGGTCTATGTCCATGAGTGGACATCTTTCTGATGAAATGGTGAGACAAACAAAAGATTTTTTTTAAATTAATTAATTAATTTCTTGTTCCGCAGGTCTGCTAGCGATTCCGACGGCTATTTATTTCATATTTTTCGTCATTATATAAAATTTGAAACAACTACAGATACTCAGTTGCACTGCACTCTGTCTTAATAAAATACAGAAGGAATCTAAACACAAAAGCTCTCCAGAGTCAGAAATTAAATACAGAAAATTATTGTACTATTAATAAATATAAACTCTCATGAATTCACACTTCAAAGTAAAGTAACTAGTGAAAGTTTATAATAATAAATTTATTAAACTTGCCCTACTTTCTGTTTCTCTAATAACCTAGTAGTTTGCTCTCCAAAGCAGTACGTACACTACCTACTAATTAATACTTTTAGCAAGCACAAAGAACTCGCTAACAATGTTTTCCATTTTCAGTTCATATCGTAACACCGCAGCAAGCGAAACAAAAAAGTGAATAAAAAGTAGGTTACAGCTATTTTTATACTTTTTTCAGTCAGGTTAGACATCCGCACGGTTCCACCTCTAATTCCGCTAGTGTTGTGCCATCGATCAGTTAGAGGGACGGCCACCTTTCCGCGAAATACGGGCCGGACCGCGGTGTTTACGGGTTTTTGCACCCGCAGTCTTTCAAGTTGAGTGAACACGACACTATTCGCTTGCTGATAGCTGTTTTACGTTGAATTAGGGGTACGGGACATTATTTAGGGGTATATTGTAAAAGGTTTCTTGTTTTAGTGCTGTTTGATAGTTGTTTTGAATTTTGTTTATTAATTGATGTGTGTATTCGTGAAAATATGTAAGTGTAAAGTACGTACGTGTAGTGTACGTTATAAAACGAGTCATAAAGCAAATAGCTTGACGGATGAAGTTTTAATTAATACTGTTCCAAATATAAAACAATGATTCCGTTTAAATCTGCGTTTCATAACGCCATTTGACAAACACTTAAAATTACGGGCTAGTCTATTTGTGGAACCTTGGCAGTGGCCAGTCGATAGAGAAACCAATGATTGTACTTGCAAAACTTTCGAGTGCCCTTACAGAAATATGCCCGGATAACTTATTCAAATGAATATGGTATGGAAAATATATTATTTATCTGTAAGTAAACTATTTCATTTCTTGTGCAATAAGTTTTCATCTTTCTAATTCACGTCTATTCAAATCTATTTATTGTTTTAACCTTCTAATTAATTAAAGTACAATAGACGACGTATATTTAGTAATCTAATCCACTTAACTGTTCTTAAAGAGTCAAAAAGAACCCTGTAAAAAATTGACACGTGTTTCACCTCTCAACGAGGCATCCTCAGGATGACGATTGACTTGTTGCGAACCCGGACCCGACGTGTGTATACGTCAAGCGTCGAGTGCACAGTAATGAAATTTCCATGCCTGCATGAAAGCACGTTAAGCCGTCCGGGCTGTCATTCGTAGATCTTTGACAGTCGTTACGGGTAGTCAGAATCCCAAAAGTCTGACAACCAGTCTTAACGAGGGATATCGTGTTACTCAGTAACTGGGTTATGGAGTTCAGATAGGCAGTCGCTCCATGTAAAAACTGGTGTTCAGTTGCATCCGTTTAGACTGGAAGCTGACCCCAAAATAGTCGGGAAAAGGCTAGACAGATTGATTGAATTAATTAATGACATTTTTACCTATATTATCATATCCTACCTATATTATAAAGATAAATATTTTTTGATTATATTATTTCATATAAAAATATACATTATATATTATCCATTTTCACAGTTCAATGATCGTTCGTCGATCATGAATACCTACATTATATTATAAATATTTGAAAATATACGGATACTCCTCTTGAAAAACCATTGTGTATGAGACTGTACCTATGTAGGTACCTGATACACGTGGAAGCTCTTAACCGTATTGAATACTTACTCTCGAAATAAATAAAAAATGGTGGAGAATTTTATTTGTGATATTTTTCTCGATGTGATTGAAAAGGGTAGATGTTATGAATAAGTCGTAGAAAATACAAAATAAAACTTAAAATAGGCATGCTTTAAAAAAAAAACTAAAAAATTTGTCCTCTATATAGGAACGTGATTCTTCAGTATTAGTACAGAGGGGTTTACAGAGTTTATACGAACCTCGATGAAAGCAGTGATTTTTTTTTACCATCCTCCGCTTACCGCTCTGAAAATGAAAGACACAATAGCGAGTTGGCTTAATAACCCTCAGTTTTTCTTATGGTCTAACTGAGCTTTGCTCTGCCAAAATGAACCGACCCACATCAAAATTTCTCCCATTTTCTAAAGTAATTATAATGATTTTGGATAGTTAACGCTCGTTGATTTAAAATCTATTCAGAGCATAATTTTGAATGTAGACTGGACTGATTTTGTTGTATAATCACATATCACATTTGGAATACTGGATTCGTTTGGCGTAATTAACTGAATTATAATGAGAGATTGTGGGTTGGCTCGTTTTGGCAGAACTAAGTCCATTACTTTACTGATTCCTTTCTCATCATAATTAATGAATAAACTGAAACATAACATAACATCATGTCTGTTTACACTGATAGGTTAGACAGAGTTGTACCTATAGCACACCCACATTGGTCCAGTTATGTTAAATCCTATTACGCAACAAAATACTGAGAGATTCCAGATGGAAAACCCAATTACACTTTGCCTGAGCCGGGAATCGAACCCAAGACCTCATGCTCAGCAGAAGCGCTTGCCACCACTAGACCAACGAGGCAGTGGCAATATTATGCGTAGGTAAGATAACATACTATGTGAAGCAATATTTTTATTTTAAGTTACGTTTGATGGCACATAATTTTGTTAAGAGCGTTTATTCGGAAGGTGGGCAACGTCGCAAATAACTGTCAAATATTTACCTGTTTTGATTCTTATAGCAATATTACTGTGTCGAAACAAAAGATATGGCTAACTAGTGAACTAGAATATTGATTATGAAATGCAATAATTAAGATCGTAACACCGAATATTTAGTTTTAGATGTAAAAAAACTATTTGGAAACTTTCCAATGCGTTTTTTACACCTACTCGTATTATGGGTACAACATCAAATTCAGTGTTATAATTGCAAATCATTATTAATATTCTAGTTCGCTAGTTAGCCACATTTCTTATTTCTATTTAGTAATATTGCTATAAGAATCAAAACAGATAAATATTTGACAGTTATTTGCGACGTTGCCAACTTTTAGGATAAACCCTCTTAATCAAAACAGTGAAATATTTGACATCTGTTTGCGACGTTGCCCACCTTCCGAATAAACGCTCTTAAACCTATTTATGTTTTCTGTATAGGTGAATTTGTAATTCTTCTGAGAAATTCATATTTTTAGCCGTATAGGTAATATTCGGTCTACCAAAACGCAGGTCACCGAAAACAAGCTCTCTAAAAAAGCACTTAAATGTTTATATGGTAATAAAAAATCTATTTCTGGCGACCATTGCTCCACAATATTGAACAATATAGTTTTATTTGTGCGAGCAGACATTCTGACTCGGGTCTCATGCATATTTTAAATGAAATAGCCAAAACGGACCGCGATCTTTTTGTGTATGTTGGAACTGCTGGAAATCTATTCGATTTAGTGATGTCCGTTTGTGTTCGAGTTTGTGTCGAAGTTTTGTGTATCTGTGGTTGATGCTTTATTTGAAGTCATTTAGTTGGAAGTGTATTTTAAAGGGTTATTTTCTGTTTTAATGTGAAACTTTTGGATGACTGTGGATTCTATCAGATATACCAAATTTATGATACTAATACCTGGTCGATCGAGCTCTGCTCGGGTGAAAGTAGAGAATGCTCATTTAATAGTAAATGATTGTTCATACTAATTCCATGCCGCCATGATAGGAGGTAGTTACTAATTCCATGCTGCCATGATAGGAGGTAGTTACTAATTCCATGGTGCCATGATAGTAGCATGAAGATATAGATAAAAATGGAGGCCACAGTTGGAACAACAGCTTGAGTCAAATACCTACGTATCTCTATCTCACTCTCTGTGGGCAGACTTCTCTTTTTAGTGTGGACTGAAGTATTGCTATCTCCTTATTTAAATCTCCTAGTAAATTCTTGGAAATAGTCACCACACTAACCAAATCAGAAGTTAAACAATTTCAAATAATGTACTTTTAAATAAATAGTTGAACTACGATTAGTTATATTATAAATCCCAAAATTGTAGCTCACGTATGCAGAACTGGGTTGGTGAATCAAGGAATTACAATCCCATTTCTGAAGGATTCGGTAATTTGGCAACACTGGCCCTATATGTCAACATAAATCGGGCCAATATGGCGGTTGTTTACTTTGCGGTTCACAGCTTCGTTTGAGATTTTTCACAGTAATCATTATTATAATTCAAGAAATGGTACAAAGTTGTGTAGTGCGTGATTGCGATAGTACGTGGTGTCCAGGAGGTGATATAATATTTCACGCGTAAGTTTTTAAATCGTGATTTCTGACATTGAATCATTGTAAACATATTTCTTTGTATTTTCACTTAATTTCTTCCTAAGACGTTTTATCAGTGATTACAAAATATTGGTAAATGATATCTATGTCAATATCAAATAGTTTTACATTAAGTTTCATTGACTTTGTGATATTTTTTTTTGTTGTTTTTGTGATGTCGTACTGAAGTATTGTGACCATAATGAGGATATATCTGGGACTTTCCGTGGGACCTTAACTAATTATACGTTTCTTATTCATTACAAACACATTCTCAGACTATTTTTTAATTTAGATATTTATTGTTTGTTTCTCAATATTCTGATAATTTAATAACACAACAATACAATAACATTTTTTTTTAGATTTCCTAAAACTGGTACTCAGTGAACATTGTGGTTATCCATTGTAAAATTGAAAATGAAGTTTTATGAAAGTGCAAGGATTTTCAGTTTGCATTTTCAAGAATCAGGTTATGATTCAACAACAAGGCGCTTAAAACAAACAGCAGTTCCTATTATAATACAAAATCAAGAAATAGTATCACCAGGCAAGGTAAACATTTAACATAATTTAATTATCTATATTAAATATTATTATGTATTTAAAAATATAGTAAGTATTTCAAATATACGACAAAAGGCAACATTTTATAAATTATTTTATAATTTTCAGACAACAAGTTTATTACCTAAAGAGTTTAGGGTGCAAATAGCTGCTCTTGCTGTACCAAGCACTAGTTCTAGCATTTATGAAAGTTATTCTCCACTTAAGGAAACGGGAGTGAAACGTGCTGGGTGCAATTTTGTGGACCAAACTAGTAAAAAACAATGTCGAAAAATACTTGAAAATATAAGCAATCATAACAAGTTACCTGTAAGTTCCCCTTTCCTTTACTAAATACATATTAAATACTTTCTATTCTTTTATGTGTATTTATTATGTATTATTTATTATTATTTTATATTATTATAAGTATGGTTGTAAATACTACATATTAAAACTCGTTAGTGCCGACCGCGGTGTGGTAACTGTCACTACGACACTAAGCATGAAGCTTCTTGTTTGAGGCTTCATTTATGCCTTGAGTGTCTCTTTATGTCTAGTGTGTCATTTCTTTTTGATCAGCAAAAAGAAATGATATGAAGAGAGGCTCCACTACAAGTCTGGCGCGTCAGTTCTGCTTACTCATGAAGGCTCCCTTCTTCAAATAATGTGGTGTATCATTCCTATCTACGTACGCCATGTGGCCTATTATGTCATGTAAATTTGTACTAATATTACAAAAGCCGAAGAGTTATTTGTTTCTTATTTTTTTTGTTTTACCACTAGTCTCTGGAAGTACCAGCCGGATTAAATATTTTTTTTTGCATTTGTTAACCGAATTCTTCTGGAACGCAATCTAATATCATGCTACGACCCCTAAGAGCGGAGCAATGCGGGTGATACCGCGCGGCACAACTAGTATTTAATAACTATTTAAATAAAACAAGCAGTTTTCTTGTTTTCTTAGGTCAGCAGTGAAGACCGCGTTCCCGCGAAGATTGATAGGGGCGTGCAAGTGAATATAAAGTCTACTAAAGAAGACATACTTCAGAAGAAAACTAAGATTCTTAAGCAAAAAGTGGCACGAACAACTAAAAAAATTCAGGATATGTCTTCCTTAATGGCGACTATTAAAAAGTATACGATGCGATTTGCTGATATCTGTAAGGAATTCAAAAAACCACAGAGTAATCCACATGGTGTTCGATATAGTGAAGAAGTGAAAGCCTTTGCTTTAACTTTAAATTTCGATTTACTTAGGTGAATAGAAATTTAAAGTTTACGATTTTTTAAGAAAATATACAACTTTGTCTCATGTAGAAACGATACGAAGATCTTTGTCTTTATTCAACTGTAATGTTGGTTTCTTATCGGAAGTACTCGAATATTTAAAAGAACAAGTAAAATTACCTAAGAAAATATATTTAAAAAATGTTGCTTTAATATTGGATGCGTTAAAACAAAATTTGGCCTATAATAAAACATTGGACAAAGTGGTTGGATATGTAGATTTAGGACCAATTTCAGAACAGAACAGTAGTAATAAATTGTTTTAATTTGGAAAGTGTTTTTGTTTCCTTTTGAGGTTTTTTTACATATTATCGTTCCTATTATAGTCCCGTATAATATATATAAATAATATTTAAGAAACCGGCCAAGTGTTTGTCGAACCACGCACAACGAAGGGTTCCGTAGATGGGATGAATCTATGCTAAGAACAAACTTAACATTGTAGTTGAAAAATATGTTCTCCCATACGGAATGTATGGGAGATCATGTTTTACAAACCGCCAATTTAAGTTGGTTGATTATTACTCGTTAACCTGTACAGTCTACTTAGCTCTGATAATTTTCCTTTTAATTTCGTTATATATACTACTGCTGTGAATTTGTTCACAAATCCAAGTACAACCATTAAGGTGGCAGGGGGGGGGGGACACTAGACTCTAATAAAAAAAATCAGTTAAAAGCTTAATATTTCGCAAACGAATCCCTGAATCCAAAAATGGTCTTCATAAACTCACAATATCTTTGAACGACCTTTCTAGCGATACCCCTTAACATGGCGTCGACGAGAAAAAAAAACATCCCCAATTTACGTGTAGGGGAGGTACCCTAAAAAATATATTTTTCTTAATTTTATTTTACCACTTTGTCGCCATGATTAATATGTTATATACCAAATTACAGCTTTCTAGTACTAACCGTCTCTGAGCTAAGCCGCGGACAGACAGACGGACATGGCGAAACTATAAGGGTTCCTTGTTTACTACGGAACCAAAAATCTCGAAGAAATCAGCTGTTCATTATGTTTTCTAATCTACAAAATTAATGAATCATCTGAAGGCCAATTCTCGTACTTAAAAAACGTTCACATTCTAGTCGCAATCTGTCAAATTTGTCAAAAATGTTGGTAAATTGAATAGACATATTTTTGACAGATTGCGAATGAGATGCGAATGCGAACGTTCTTAAAAATTATGGGACTGTCCCTCTGATTTCTCTTTAGCGATTGTTGTATGTTGTGTAATGTTGTATATGTTGATTGTAGTTGTAAAATGTGTGTACAATGATCCCTTTTCGTTTTTAAGCTATACAAAAAGTTAAGTTTTAGCTTCTGCTCGCGGCTTCTGCACCCGCACAAATCTCAGTCCTTAATTTGGTATTGCCGCGGGAGTTAAACCTAGGTACCTGGTCATGGTCTATTTCCGCGCACAATTCCGCACAGCGCAATACGTGTCAATGCCGCCCGGACTTTTTGCTTGATTAACAGCCTTTACAAACTCAAAAACATCCAAACTTTCACACTTTAACAAACAGCTTCTTTAGTAACTATACGCATACATATCCTATTGTATACATTCTTTATGGGCGACGAGTTATTTGGTGTGTCCAAATAAACGTTTTCTTTCTTTCTTTCAACGCCGGTTCAGGTTCACACCAACAGGTACACACCAAATAACTGGAATTGGCGTTGAAATTATATGTATTTCAACACAACAAAATTTCAGAATCATGTACTGAATCCATGGTAACAGTTTTCGCGTCGATGTCCCTGCCACCCTGTATACAACTAACTATTATAATATATATTATGTACAAGTATGTAAAGGAAAAAATAAAATAAATAAAAATAAAGGAAAGAGCTCATGGGGCATCAAAAAAATCTTCCGCATTGCTGTCAGCGGGAAAAGTGCCCAAAGGGCTGGCAGGGTTGCCACGTTGGATGACAATGCTGATTCTTTGGCCTAAGAATTAGCCAGCCCTATAGTCACGTGAAGAGTCGATCAGCTTGGCGATGTCTCGAAATATAGTATTATTAGTTAATTGATTCAGGCGTGACTTTGCTGAAATCCATTATAAAATACAATAGACGACTGATTTAGTAACCTAATCCGCTTAACTGTTCTTAAAGAATCACAAAGAACCCTGTAAGAAATCGACACGTGTTTCACCTCTCAACGAGGCATCCTCAGGATGACGATAGACTTGTTGGGAACCCGGACACGACATATTGCCACGCCAAGCACCGAACGCAGTGACACTGTGTTGAGAGGTGAAACACGTGTTGATTCCTTACAGGGTTCTTTAAGAACAGTTAAGCGTATTAAGCTACTTAATATACGTCGTCTATTGTATTTTATAATATTATTGTTTACCGTGAATAAACACATTTATATAGTGTATACATAGTTTACATAACGTTTAATGAAATATTATTGAAATAAACATGATACTACTTCAAGTGAATAATTTCGCTAGAAACTTCGTCGTCAATATTTCGCCGGTGTGTCTGACCTTACAAACTTGATGAAGTATCGCCATCCATTGCTGTTCATGGGATATTAGGAACACAAGATTTAGAGCTAATATTAATTAGATAGTATCTTTAATTAACAGAAGCACGGTATTGTGATTTTAATTAAAATAATAACATTATGAGTTTTATTTATTTCTTTAAAACACGAATGAAAATGATACAGAAGGGAAATTTATACCTGGCAACTTTCGTTTTGACTTTTACTAATCAATTGTTTTTTCTTGAGAATGAGTTGCACAATAACTTACAAGAAACTATTAACGCTAAACATAATTAAAACTTTTCCGTCTTTGTCAACTTCATAGTTGTACAGTGAAATTTTATGAGAGCAGATTAGACATAAATATTTCAAACTCAAACTCAAAGCTTTAATTTCAAATAAACCAATGTTCTACAGGCACTTTTAAATTTTCAAGGGATCGATCAGTCAAAACGATGAAGCTAGTTGCCAATTTCAAAGCGTAGTAGGTTCATATGGAGAAGAACGGGTAAGCAATTTAACGAACACGATTATGATTATTAAAAAAAAAAAATATTATGAGTCGTTCAGATTATAATCAGAATGACATTCAAATACATTCTTGTGATTCGAATATTATTTCAATTCGATTTCGAAAATGAACGAGTGTCACATCACTAATTCTCGTTATTGTATCGCGCATCCTCTGAATATACGAAGATTTCCAGAAATCTAGTCTCTTTTATAAATGCTAAGATCTTGATGTTCGATAAATCTGTTCCATATTATTATGATTCAGAAAATGTTTATTATAAATAACTAGGGATTGTAGTTGGTTCTTTTGGTAGAACTTATTTGGCCGAGGCTAAAACGTTTGGTCCTAACGGGCATAGGACTTACAAGTCTTTGCGAATTGTCTAGAATTTGTGTTCCATTATCTTATCAATGTGTAGTTACAATAAATTAGGTAACCAATGTGTTATAATTATTTTTAGTGCCTACACATTGATACAATATTATGAAACAATGATAATTCTTGTCGATGTATATGACGAATATTCGAGCTGCTGAGACACCAGGTGTCGCTGCTGATCCGTCATCTGTTGGTCGTCCATCACAGGCGTATACGTGTACGTGCAGGTGTTTAAAAAATTATACTCGCAAAATATCACACTTAATTTACTTGCAAATATCGTAACAAAACTTAACCATAAAAATTAGTTAATGATTACAATATTGTTTGACACTGATTAAAGCAAATCACAGGAATTTTTAAACTTGAATTTAGAACCAATGAATTTGTGCGTGTGCATAGCGTGACGATCGTATCAATAGTGATCGCCACTACCGCCATGACAAACTCAACCCTATTCGGTGTTACCTGCTCTAAATAAAAATACCACTAAAGAAATAAATTCTAAACCACAGAGTAAAACTAATCGATTACAACTTTTTTTTCAGGGTAACTATAAATCGTCTAAATCATCGCGCGCCGTCATATAGGACATCTTTTTGAGGGTGAGTGTCCAAACCTAACGAGTACCTTGCGGGTAGTTGGTAAATAAAAACAAATATTTTAGATTTGCGTATTTTAGACTCCTCAAAAGTCATGAATAAAAGAAACGTGTTCTTCATTCTTTATTCATTTGTTTCAGGTAAATCATCATTTACCAACTATGTTGGGGCACAGATTAGTGCAGATGGGACACTCCGCAAAATCATTTAAATTAAAAGTGACTCTTGCTACGACATAATAAAGTGCAATTCAGGTCGCACAGCGCTTATATTCGCCTAGAAGTTGCCTTCCTTTCTATCGCGTAACTCTTATATCTTCTGACTACGTTACGCCCACTGAATTCGACAGGTCGAGCTCGCCGCGTACCTTCTTGTAGCTTCATACCTAAAATTCGGAGTGTCCTGTATTCATCTGTGGTTGAGGTCGGCTACTATGGTTTTTATAGGTAAATAACCTACAAATACCAAAATAGCGAACACAAAGAACTATAAGCAAGAACGTAAGTACGTAGTAACGTTCACAAAAAGCTATACAATTTAAAAGTCTATCACTTAAGCCCCTTTCAAATTCCTGTCTAGACTTCCCGTAGACTTTAATAAGGAGTCTACCGCCGATAGGATGGCAACATTGAATGCTACCTGTCAAACTATAATAATGTGATATGCCCCTTTGACGCCCCCACAGACGATCGCCGACTGGGAATTTATTACGTCGCGTATTTCAAAGGAAATTTCTGTTTTCTGTGATCGTCAAAGGGTTATAGAGTTCCGTTCTTGGTATCTTCTGATTTAATTTGCTGTGTTTCTTTCTGTCACTCTTCTTTCTCTCTCTGTTGTGTAGTTTAACTATATTATATACCTACTCAATACTCAATATTGTTATAAGATTCGCACAGCTTCTTACGACTTGACAAAACATCGATATTTCTTTAGTAAATGAAAACGAAGATTCTTCTTTTCATATGGTTAGTGACTAACCTGGTGTCAGAGTTTTAAAGCCGACCATGGGTCTCTGACTTAGCTTCACATGCCGTCGACAAATATCTCTCAGACATGCCGGTTTCCTCACGATGTTTGCCTTCACAGTGTTTGAAGCAAGTGAGTAATTATCACTTGCTTCAAACACTGTGAAGGCATAATACGCACATGAATCCGAAAAGTCAGTGGTCTGTGTCTTGTGTATGACAGTCAGGTTTGGCAATCTTACGGTCACCCGACTAGGCTATCACTGCTAAAAAGAACATTAATATTAATGTACATACATTCACCTACCTACATAACATAACATCACGCCTCGTTTCCCAGAAGGGTAAGGCAGAGGTCTGCCTATAGTAGATACATCCAAATTTCGCCAGTTATGTTTAAGTCCCATGTAAAAGGGGGCGAGCCTATTGCCATCAACCGGGCACAAATTCAGACTCCGGGCTGGGACTGAGAAATTCTTAATAGAAAAACCTAATATCGATTCGCGACCTGGGAATCGAACTCAGGACCTCATGCTCAGCAGTAGCGCTTGCGACCACTAGACAGACGGAGAAGTCATATTAATGTATTATACACATAAACTTTCCAGAATCAATTTTCTTATTGATGATGAAACCCGTATTAATTGATTAGCTATGTAGTTTCAGGTATATGGATTTTAATGAAACACATGGTTCTAGTCCTTGATAATTATTTTATTTGGCATCACCAAGTGGTTGGTCGACTCATAACGTGACCAGAGGGCTGGCCTATTTTAAACCAAAAGAATCATCATTGCCAACACGGCAGTGTTGCCAGCCTTTTGGGTAATTTTCCCATTGACAACGATGCGGACGAATTTTTTGAGGCCCAATGAGCTCTTCCTCTTTTTTTTATTTTATTTCATGCACTTGTAGATGCTATATATATTTTACTGTTAGCTTGATTGTAGTTAATATTTATAATAGAGAAACACGTTGTTTAGCTAAACACAAACTGTAAAACTGTTCAATGTCCTGATACTCTTTGACCTATAAAAAGAAAAAATGCACAGACATTTTTTTCGCAACTTCTATTCAAGATGGAAGCTTTTTGCTCTTCCCGAGGTCAAAAACCTGAATTTTTCATGTTGTTTTGAAGAGGTTTGTGCCTCGCTTTTTTCGTTAAGATTATCTACTTGGTGAACTACACGCTGCTTTTCATGTTTATGAACTTGGGTGGCAGTGTTGAAAAAAGTCCTAGCGAAGTTTTTTAAGTCATTTTCATCGTAGAACATACACGCAGCTTAACACGACGCTGACACAGTCAAAATATAAGTACAGTAACGCCCCGCTCTACGCGACCCCATTAGGCGCAGCTTTACGCAAATTTCAAATTTCGCGCAAATATACCTCGCTTTACTTTCATTGATTGGTCCATTATCAGACAGTGATATTAATCGCGTTATAAGTGTTCGGCAAGCAATACAAAACCGTGTTGTTTGTTGCGAAATTCTTTTGCAAGCATGAAAACAACATGCTATCTCGAAAAACATTAGATAACCATTTCTCATGTAACTCTAAGGATTGAATAAGTAAAACTTTTCTGTAACAATTAATAGGCTTATTCTGTTGTTTTTTTTTTATTTTACAGTAAAAGCACCTCATTATAAGCAAATTACACCAAACGGCTTGCATCGTATCGGATCGGAAAGGATACGAACGGATGCGGCGACAGCCGATCGCATCCGGCAGGATGTCGACGCATACGATCGGCTCAGGGAGCCTACTCCCTTATCGAAATCCGTAGTTTCGGCTGTAGTTACGGGCGTTTCGCTCTCTTTCTCACTTACAGTACAGATAACAAAGCGCCCGTAACGATGGCCGAAACTACAGATTTCGCTTAGGAAGTAGGCACCCAGTACCGTCGCTTGTGAACGTATCCGTTTTTGCGCCTAGTCAAATAGTTTCATTCCTATCGTGTTCGACATGTTCAAATTTTTTTAATGGCTGAAGTTGACGTTTCGTTTCGAAAGGATCCGATCGGATACGACGACAGGCGAACAGAGCCGATCGCTCGTCGCAGCATTCTTTCGGCTACGATCGCGTGTCGCGGAAGACGCCCGCTGCTGTGCGTGGCTTGATAATACTATAGACTTTAAATACTGTGTACTCGATTTAAAATCGTATATATAATAAAAATACCAGCCTGTTACTGTCCCACTGCAGAGCAAAGGCCTCTTCTCATACAGAGAAGCCACGAGCATTGATCACCACGTTTGCTCAAGATGGATTGGGGATTTCAGACTTATATTAACTATAAGTTCAGGTTTCCTCACGCTGTTTTCCTTCACTGATGTCAGTAATGTGCAAGATAAACTCAGAAAGTACATATGAATTGAAAAAGTCACATTGGTACTTGCCCCGATTAGAACCCACAACCTCGTGCATGAGAGGCGAGGCCTTAACCACTGGGCCATCACGATTGACTGAGCCATCACGATAACGTATAAAGATTGTAAAATCCGTTCCGATATGATGCGATGCGAGCCGTTTCGTGGAAATCATCCTTAACGCGATTTTATCCGGAACGCATCTTTCGTGTAGCAGGGTATAATATTATTGCTTTTTTCGCTGTTTTTTTTATTGTGTTTCGGTTTTTATCTTTACACATAAATCTTTTATATAATCTTACACTAAATTAAATGAGTAACTAACTAACTCAATGCAAATAAATGCAAAGACAAAAGGACACTTAGGCGTAGAAGTACAATAGTTATTGTAATTATAATAAAAATATATATGTTTAGGTTAAGGTATCTGAGCCTGTGAAGCCTGAAATTAATGGTTTTTTGGGGGTATGAGGAACAGGGTGTAAAGTTCACTCATCCCCCATAGAAAAGGGAGGATCCTCCGACCAGACGGGTGTGATGTCTGGCGGGCAACTGCCCAGAGGTTGAAGTCGGGAAGCTTGTATATATGTTTATCGCGCGGTAAACTCTAATTGCGCGGTGCAGGATTTGTGTGACGTCAGGATGTTGTGCGACGTCAGGTCTTTGATGCGTAGTTCGCATGTAGCGATGTAGATGCCGCTACATCACTCCCCTCCGGAGACCGGAGGTCGATAGTGGGCTGAGTCTTGAATCTTGCGATGCTTCACAGTGCCAGCTGTGGTTCCAGTGAGTCGGAACCGGGCGCCGCATAGTTCGCGGTGAGTCGGAACTGTCTGCGGTGATTCCCCAGTGAGTCGGGGTGGCGCTGCGTCTTGATCCAGTGGGTCGGATGTGGTATAGCGCCGGGTTGTGGCTGAGGGTGATGACCAGGAATGCGTGTTCGCTGCATGCTGGTGGTCAGGATACCCGTTGAAGCCGTGGGTGCTGACTGGCTGTGTGACTCGCCTCACGAAAGCTTGCGGGAGTGATGATGATGATGATGATGATGACGTCACGCTGAAGTAGTTGCACGAAGGCTGCGTTGACGTTCATCACGTCGGGGTCACCAATTTGGGGAAAAAAAACACAAACAAACAAACAAAAAAAAACACAAACAAACATGCAACAACAAAACAAACAAAAACACAAACAACATAAACAATAAAAAAAAACAACAAAACAAAAACATAAACATGTGTTTATTATTACTATCTTGTATGTATTTACGTAACTCGGGACCATGGTGTCCCGGACATTTGGAAGGCATGCGAAAAGCCCAAGCTAACTCACAGAGGCCCCTTAGACCAGTAATTTTAATCCAGACCACAGATCCAGGATTGTCATTTGGGAGGGGCTTGACCACGGTGAGGGTAGGTTTTAGCAAAGTAAATACTAAAAGAACACACAACATTTTACAAGCCTCCTTGGATTAGTTTTCGCAAATTCCTCAATGACTTCGTTAGGTTGTAGACTACCAGAGATATCTCGGTGAATATACATGGCGACCAAACTGGGCAGCGTGAGTAGAAGAATGAGTGGCGCGTGGATTCAAAATTCGTCACGTAAACAAAACATCATAAAGAAAAAAACTTGAAAACATAATTACTTACTCGATGAAATGATGACTAAGTTTGTCCGAAAGAGATATCGCGGCCCCGGCACACAGGCAACGGAAGGAACACGGGTGGGTTTTAGTCAGTAAAAGTCTGACACACCCTCCCGCTCCGACCAGAGCGGGAGAAGTTATTTGATAATTAAAAAAAAAAAAAAAATTGTGTAATACTTGCTAAAAAGTTTAATTAGAATAATATTAGTTCACTTATTATTACACGCTTTTTGGGGGGCTTCAGGCCCTTAGCCCCCTCTCCTTGGATCCGCTGCCTTAGACAATTGTTAATGAAATGAGACACCAACCGGTGATTACTCCCGTTTGCACAAATTATTATTTATGGTCGATTCCGATAATTTACGGACCGTTATAGATTAGACTCTTAATTGTACCTTTACCAATAATGAAGCTTGGCATATTAGTAGAATATGGAAGTAGCTATCACAAATAAAGTTAGGTTACGAATCTATGTCTATGCCCATTTTGACAGTAAAAAATGCTACCATTGGTAATAAAACGATTAGTTTTTGTTCGTAGGAATCGAGCAATAGTGGATAATGAAACTATACCTAGTAAGTAAGAGCTCGCAAGTCTCCCGTTTGCTCATTAAAACAGCGGTAAGATGTCCTGTGCCTGCTTCGTGCTTTACAACAGAAATCAGCATAGAAATAATAATGCTAATAACCCGATCCACTTCTCAAAATTAGCCTTCAATGTTATCTAAATATGGCACTTTAGAAAATAGTTGGGGTTATTATTGAAAACGCATTTATAACACGAACGCTGAGGTTTCATCGAGATGCCATTGTTAGTTTTCAATAGTCCTCGTTAAGGTTCTGAAATGGCCCTCAACCGGACTATCCCTTTTGTTAGCAAACGAGCCCTTGATCGATCTCACAACAATGGACCAATTCCAATGCTAGTTCGGACGCTTATTTCCGAACTATGTTTGCGCGTTTGGTGCAAGTTAAATGATCTAGTTCCCTTAGTGCTACAAAGCATTGTTTACCATGGAGGCCTGCTCCACTAGATTTTTAATAGTGTTTCAGCAGACTGCTGCTGGAATTTGGTAGCGTTTGTAAACATTTCTGACCCAGGCAGTGAAAACTTAACATGTATTGTGGATTATGTCAGATATATGTAGTACTTAAGTATGATAAATTCTACCAAGCCATATCAAAAACGAGCGAGCCTTAAAGTAGTCGCTTAAGATGTGTATGTGTGTTGGCTGATAGTACCAACCTCTCAGAAAATGGGTTGTCACCATCTGGCAGCCAACTATAGCACCGCGCGCGCTCATTGGTCTAATCAAATAGCGCGCGCTTCCCCGGCTTCCTGTTACTCACTTCCGTCCCTTTTCACGGAATCAGTCGCACAGTTTGCAGATAAGCGAGAGGAAAGATTTGTTACAACGTAATAAAATCAGATTTCGTATGATTTTCATTTGGCGGACACGATGCCATGAACTGTAATTTAACTTTAGGTTATTATAAGCAAGTAAATTACATAACTTTTTATGTGACTAATTTCTAATATCTAATTTATATTAATCGCTACTGCTTTTAATTTCCATTATCCAGACGGTACCTCAACAGGTATAAGAAGATCCATGTATTTGCTGAGCTTAATGTATTACGCAGCTTAAGCATATGTCTGTACATTTTGAAATCCGAACTTGAGTTACTGATGATTTTATCAAGATGGGAGTACATCAAGTATCTCGGGGCTATATTTTACAGACGGTGACCAGCTGCATTTACGGAAATTGCTGATATTATGTTTAGCCCTGATAGTGAATGACGAGTCGGCCTACGGTGAAGGGTCATAAGTTTTGAAAAACAAACAATATTGAGAAGAAAATGGCTTAAAATGGACAACGTTTACTCGAGTAAACAACATTTTCTTTGAAGCTTTTATTAGTGTAATTAACGTACCCAGTAATAATAGTGAACACGAAAATAATAACATTGCGTAGGTCTCAGATCTACCCGATAATAGTTATTTTTCAGATGTAAATGTAGAATTCCGGGAAAGGTTTGTAACAATATATATATATACTTACCTACATTCAAGGCACGCACCTCTGACTTTTCGGATTCATGTGCGAATTGTAATTATCACTTGCTTCAAAAACGTTGAAGGAAAACATCGTGAGGAAACCAGCATGTCTGAGTGATATTTCTCGACGGCATGTGAACCCAAGTCAAGGCCCATGGGCGGCTTTAAAACTTTGACACCAGCTTAGTCATTAACCACACGAAAAGAAGGAGAAGACCTACATTATTCAATCAGCTCCTCCTAGCTACAACAAACTCAATCAAATCAATTACATCCAAACCCCATAAATAACAAACCAAATAAAAAGCACTTACTACAAAACACTTAAAACCCACTATAAAACGACATCATAGTATCACAATTACTGTTCACAGTTATTATGTTTAAATTGGATAGCAATTATCCGAATGAAACGCCAATCAAGCCACAGATGGGCTGTAATTAAGCGGTGGGCTAGTTAGCATGACAAACGAGTCGGCTCCCGCACTATGTTATTATACTGCATAGTGAGGAGACTAGGCTGTGGTCTATTCATGTTTGAATGAATTCAAAGTGAAATAGAACGATTGACCGATTTAAGTTGAAACTTTAATGATCAATCGATTTTAGCACTCAAACTTGTATTGGTACTATTTGGATTATACATTCGTGTAATTTTTATTCAATTAAGCCATAGATGGGTTGTAATTAAGCGATCGGCCAGTTAGTATGATAAACAAGTCGGCTCCCGCGTTATTACAATGATTGACCGATTGAAGAATGAATAACTTCCTATAATTACCAATCGATATTTAACACTCAAACTTGTATACAGGATGTTAGCTCAGACGGTTGAACATACGAAAATGGCGGATCCATGGGGCCTTACTGCTACGTGTTTAGGCCCAATAACAATACTCAGACCACACGGTTTTTTTTTAACGATTAATTTTATTCGGAGTTCGTCGTTGCTCAAACTTCAAACTTCAATAATTCCATTTAAAGATAACAAAACTGGCAACATTTTTTTTTTCATCTAGAATAACTAAAATCTTATAAAATTTGTATTTGACTTTGTATTAAAAATAAATACCAAAACACCGAATTTGAACTGCGTTAAAAAAAAAAAGGGTGATAGAGCAGTTCTAATTATAGGAAAACATCTTTGGTTCATGCCCGTTCTAAAGGTATATAATATGCAGAATATTGTTTAAATCAACTAGAATAATTCGTCAATTTTAATTGCCTAGGCCCTTTTTCACGGAACTGTACATTTGCGAAAAGTGAAATTAATTATTTACGAGCAAAACTTTTTTTTACATGTTAGATTCTACAATTATTCTAGATGAAAATTTTCGAATAATAGTTTATAAAGTCATTTAAAAAAACCGTGGGGCCTTGGTCTTGTTATTGGACCTAGACACGTAGCAGACAGCCCCACGAATCCGCCATTTTCGTATGTACAACCGTCTGCCTAACACCCTGTATATTGGTACTTTTTGGATTACACACTAGGATAGTTTTTTATTCAATTAAGCTACAGATTGGCTGTTACTAAGCTTTTATTATTGAACATAAAATACAAACTATAGGACTCATATCGATTGTGCTTTGTTTAACAGAAATACTCAAGCTCGTGCTAAAAAGTAGCGAGCATTTAATTTGTCAAGTTATCTGAACATTTATGTAAATATATGGAGTAGCTGATTTTATTTTTGTCATTTCTGGGTAAGTCACTTTAAAATTTGTTCATTGACCGCTAAAGAAGTTTTCAGTTATTTTAAAAACACCCTGTGTTAAGACAAGATGATTCATCCAATTCATCCATAGCAGAAAATGGCTTCAATAAAGAAATCAGAAAACTTTTGATAAGGTTCATCAAATTTAAACCAGTTAATTAGACGATCTAGACCACATTACGGATTAATGTCTAGTAATTGGTCCAAGGTGTGATGGCAAGTGTTAATTGGATTGAAATGCAACCGCAACAGCTGAGAAATTGCCTGATTATTACTAATGATGACTACAACCATAATCTTGTCTATTTATAGACACAGGATATAATAGATACAGACTCAAGTGAATTTTCACAAGAATGAATAATGATTAATTATTCATTTCTATTCTTAAGATGTCCCATCACTTTTTCGTCATAAATGTGTACCTACTTACGCATTTTACATCCCGCGACCAGTTTTCCGGGATATACGATCTTAAATACCATTATTTATGAATAGTTTACGCCTCGTTGGAATCATAGTTGGTATAAGTATCATGGCTGTAATTTTTAAGGGACCATAGACTATTGAATCATAGTCCAGTGACTTACGATAAATTGTTTTCTTGATTGATGTGGGAATGGAAAAAGGTATAGCTACTGCTTGTTAGTTATTTTTCGCAATATTCAATATTCATTGGTAAAAATAATGCTGGAAGATTTATGATACTGTGCGGTTTTATTTCTATTTTTTGTAGGTATGATTAGGTCTCTTCGAAAAGGGTCTTCGACGGTGAATTGCTACTATACTAGTTTGTAACAAACTACTAAACAATTTTGTTATTTTCCGGTTAGAAAGGTAGATTTAGGTATTTAGTGATTGAAAACGGATGGATAAATTACTATTCTAGGCCTCACTATGATGGCAGCAGACATTATGATGACGCTGTTACCTTTTCAACACTCTTTTTCGACCAACACGAATCGTACCTCGGCAAACTTCGTGTTTCGTCAGTCGTCGGATTTGTATCAGTTGTCTTTTGCACTTGGTGCGTGTACGTGTTGACTCCTACCGCTGCGCCCGCGTTGCCGTCAACCATAATTACCAAGTGCAAAGGGCAACTGATAGAAATCCGACGACTAACGAAACCCGATGTTTGCCGAGCGACGATTCGTGTTGATCGAAAAAGTTTGTTGAAAAGGTAACAGCGTCATCATTAATTAAAAATAGTTGTACTGTATTTACATTTGTTGTTGTTATGCTAAGCTATAAGTGGCAGGTAGCAACAGTTCCTTTTCATCGTAATAAATAAGCACTACTAGCTAAATAAATCACCTTTGAGAACATCCGTGGTCAAGGCTACATCCTAAAGGAAAAACTCGTGATGTAACATACAACACAGAACCATTCATAAGTAATATACATTTTAGGCAGGGAAATATCTAGAGAGAAATAGTAATAAAAATCCTTACCTACGTTTCAGCCGTATATACCTACCTCCAAACCTATCTGTAGTTGTATCGAAGAAAAATGTTACTGCCTCTGAATTGGACAGGTCCACTCAAATCTGTATGATTCTCTTCTCAAAAGACCATCTCAAACATTAATCTGCATGGTCCTCATATGATCTGATCAAGATTATGTCTGGACTTTAAAAGAGACTGTGACCTCTGCGTTTGTTTCGGTCTATCTTCTCAGAGTAGTCAGTTAGGAAACACCGAATTCATCGTCAGTCAAAACCGTTTGTCGCGGGAAAGTCCGAAAGGGATACCGTGGCCCCTGGCAACGTACAGGCAACTGAATGAACACGGTTGGGTTTTAGTCAGTAAGAGTCTGACACGCCCACCCGGGCCACCCAGAGCGGGAGAAGTTATTTGATAATTTCCAAAGCAAAAAAAAATGTCAAAACCATATAACGACTTCGAAGGGGTCGGTCCCTTCGAAGCGTTAAAACCAAACACTATATTAAGTAAAGAGAAATGCTGGAACAAAATGTCGTCAATATAACCAGTACGTGTCGTTTAAAAGCGAAGTCGTTATAAACAATTTTCACTGTAGTTTTAAAACATAAATTATTTTTGAAGTGTAATAATGACGAACGATGATGAACTTGTGTGTGTGTGTGTGTGATGTGTGTGAATGATGGAATTAATGCCTATGACATGAACTCCGCTTCTATATATTTTTGTGTGTAAAGTGTGTAAATCGTAGCTTCCTAACTAATATTAGAAATGCGAAAGTGAGTTTCTTTGTTTCGATTTCACGCTGACCTGGGTTAAGACATAGGATATTTTTTATTCTGACATTCCCATGGGATCGAGACTTACGCGGGAGAAACCGCGGGACGCAGCTAGTAAATAAATAAAAAAATATGCTTCTTGAACCAACACAAAAAAAAAAAACCGAGTAACCCTACGGGAATACAGGCCTAATATTATGTTATGTGTGGCTTTTCAGAATCAGAAAGTCAGAAAACTTTAATTATTTAACAAATTGACTACCAACTTAAGTAATAGGTATGAAGCCTGGGTAAAAAAAAAATCGAATTAGTCAGTCAGATAATAAAAAAATATTAGAAAGGTATTTTTTGCTTTATCATATTAATAAAAAATTACTTAGATGAAACGCATTTTAAGTCGAAGAGTGGGGTCGTTACGTCACAAGTAAGTATAAAAACTACATACTCGTGACGTCATGGCACAATTTAACTCAATGTATCGCCGTAGTCTTTAGATGACGTAAAAAAGAAAAAATACGTGTCCAGTACAGTCATCATCCCTATTGTCCATATGTTCGAATCACAACTCATTCTTTGATAGTGGTATGCAATAGCTAATTACGTACACGGAACATTGACGTAGTGAGCCATTTTGATAAATAATTCTTTAACCTGACTGTTATAAATGAAGAATAGAAATAACCAGATTTAAACCTTTATTGAACAAGTCAATCGTCATCCTGAGGATGCCGTGTCGATTTCTTATGAGGTTTTTTTTTATGATTACTTAGGAATACTTAAGCGGATTAGGTTACTAAATATATCTTCGTCTATTGTATCTTATTGATTCATCAACATCATTGGCAGCCTTCCACTCACTGCTGAGTATAGGCTTCCTCCCTGTTGTGTGATGCTTCCCTGATCTGTGCGAGTCTCATCCATTAATGGATTACCTGTCTGTTATTATTTCTTGTAATAAATGAAAAGGATACATCATGTTATCATTATGTTATATTATTTTTGTTTGACCTAGAAAGTATTTGGGTCATGCGGTTCAACAATATTTTTATGTTCGTATTGTTATTATACTATGAAAATTATAGCCGTAATGAGAGGATGTAGGTAGGGCTAGATCCTTTTATAACATATCATCACACCATTGTTTTCCCTTAGGGTTGGGTAGATATGGGCCTGTGGTACACGTACATTTCACCAGTTATGTTTTAAGTCCCATGTTATAGGGGAGGCTATTGCCATCAACCGGGCACAAATCCAGACTAGACTGCTACTGAGAAATTACAGATAGAAAAACCCAGTAACACTCTGCCCGACCCGGGAATCGAACCCTAAACCTCGTACTCAGCAGTAGCGCTTGCGACCACTAGACAAACGAGGCAGACATGACATGACAGACTATAATATTTTGACGATATTATTTTGTTTTCAATTAAAATAATTTTTATTTTTAATATTTTGACATTTTTATAACGTTTTCCAATTTGACATTTTAATAACATTTTACAATTTGACATTTCATTTGTTATACGGTTCCGACATTTTTATAATTTTTTGACAATTTTAATTATTGTTTTCAGTTTTAATGAGTTGTTGAATATTTAAATTTAATTAATCACAATTCTATCTTGGGTTTTTTACCCGTTTCAAATATGTAGTTTATTATTAAATAATAAACTATTTCAAACGGGTAAAAATGAGTATGAGTGTGAATGAGTGAGGTTTGTATGAGTGTAAAACTATGGACTAGAATTACTTATGTCTGAAATAAATGAATAAATTAAAAATTAAATTAATATAATGTAGCGGCATCTACATCGCTACATGCGAACTACGCATCAAAGACCTGACGTCACACAACATCCTGACGTCACACAAATCCTGCATCGCGCAATTAGAGTTTACCGCGCGATAAACATATATACAAGCTTCCCGACTTCAATATCTGGGCAGTTGCCCGCCAGACACGACACCCGTCTGGTCAGAGGATCCTCCCTTTTCTATGGGGGATGAGTGAACTTTACACCCTGTTCCTAAAATAATGTGGCTCGTAAGTTCGAAAAATATTGCTGTAATGAAAGGGTGTAGCTAGGACTTCTACGACATATCCTTTTATTCGAAGTTCTGTTTACTTTATTTAACGTTATTAACTGTGTTTAATCGGTGCTAATCTTTAAACGTGACTTGGTTTCCTTACGTCATTTTCAGGTGACCACTGAAGATCAGCACTGTGATGTTGGTCCCTCATAGCACAGCATCACGCCGAGTGGAAACCTTCTTATCACAGTCACGACGTGCAACTGCCGACTATAATTCTATTCTGTGCTCGTGATTATAGATCTATTTTGTTCGCGTTAATTTACCTATTTTTCTTTCTCACTTTCTTGCTCTTTTATTACTTAGAAAATTCAGTATGAGACTGTGTCTTGAGATCTCTTACCCTTTATTTAACTTAAGCATCTTCGTGTACTTACTAAATACACACGCCGACCGCATTTGACATAGTATTCCACTGAATGTGAATTCTCAGTACTCACACAGAAGTCAGACTTCTCGTCTTTACGCAAACTAATTGCGAAATGTTGCAATTAAGATAATTCAAGAAGAGGTGTCCTATTCTTTGCCGGGAGCCAGAACTACAAACATTGTTGACTTGACCTAGTTTATTTAACAATAGCTTCTACCCTCGACTGCATCCGCGTGAAATTTTATTATTTTAACATAAAATATATCCTATGATACACGGCAATAGCCCTAGCTTCCCATTAGTGAACGAATTTCTGGAATCGCATCAGTGGTTCTGAAGATTACCCCCTACATACAAACTCACAAATTTTACCTCTCTAATTATAATTTCGCTTACTTTCCAACATATAAAATACATTTTTACGTTAGATTGTTACGACAATCGGCGCAATGATAGCCGAGATCACATTCCACATGTCGACAACCTCGTGTGCTAAGTCGAGATATTTTATTTTTTACTAATTCTAATATTATTACTACCTGCGCCCCGTGGTTTTACCCTCATTAGTCTCGATCCCATGAGAATATCAGGATAAAAAGTATATTATGTCCTAACCCAGGTCACGGTCTACCCATGTGCCAAATTTCATCCAAATCCGTTTGGCTGTTTTGGCGTGAAAGCATAACAAACATACAATAACTCAAATCTTTTCTCTTTTATAATACGGTCTATTAGTTTAAATTATTGTCCAGTGGTAACGGCCCCGACTCACGAGTTATAAGTTAAGATTCGAACCAAGGCAGGCGTTTTACTTTGTGTAAATAATTTCATCTCCACTGCTCTCAAAACGGTCAAGGAAAATATCGTGACGAAACCAAAAATTCGAAAATTCGACGTGTCATCTACCGACCAGCACTGGGCCCGCGTGGTAGATTACAGCAGTGGAAACATTATAGGCTAAATAAGCTATCAATTTGTCTAGCCTTTCCCCAACTATGTTAGGGTCGGCTTCCAGTCTAACCGGATGCAGCTGAGTACCGTATTTTACATGAAGCGACTGTCTATCTGACCTCCACAACCCAGTAACTGGGTAATACGATACCCCTTTGACCCGTAAGACTGGTTGTCAGGGCTTCTGACGATCCGTAACGACTGTCAAAGATCCACGAATGACAGCCGGGACCAACTTCTTAACGTGCTTTCCGAGGCACGGAGGAGTCTCGGTATGTTAAGATGGTCACCCATCTCCAGACCAATCCCGGCAAGCGTAGCTTAATCTGATGGATCGAACCGTGCGGCTGTTATTACTAAGCTCGTCGGGTTTGTGGATTTATAATCCCTGTAAGTAGACCTGCATTTACTGATTATTTAAGCGTGACTCTACGGGTCAAAGCCTACGCTCTCGGGGGAGGGCCGTTCGCTTGTGGAGCGGCTTTTCTCTCTCCTTTTTATGTAAATATTCAATTTCCCCTCCAGAAATATTAAACGGCTGACAAGTACTGTTTGTCATCTAATCTCTCTCCGTCTACATGGTCCTTATGGCGGTCACCGACAACTATGGCAGGTGCGTTGCTTCCTTAGAGACAAAGCTGGAAAGTCTCGTCAAAGTAAAATCATTTATTTCAAGTCGGCCATTAAAAGGCACTTTTGAACGTCAATATTTAGAAGTTACTCCAAGACCAACCCTGTTCAATAGGGATGTTGACTGGGAAAAAAAAACTACTGGTATTTAGCCCGTCAGTCAGATAATAAAAAAATAATAGACACGTATTTTTGCTATGTTATAATCATATTATTTAAAAAAATATTTAGAATAACGTAAAAAAAAAATGTGCAATATTTTATTTTAATAATCTTTAAGATGGGTGTTTTATTTTTGTCTACATTTGGCGGCAGCAATAGGCATGGCCAATTGGCTAAGATCCATTGCAAAGAGCTACGAGGTACTTCTAAAAACACATTCTTAGGTACTCATTGAACAACATTGTTTTAATTTTTTTAATTTTATGTATTGGTTGAATACAAGGCCTTTGGCTACTTTTGTATGTGTGTATTTTGTCTTTTTGCCTTTATATGTGCGTTTTGTTTGTGCAGAATAAACAATTTTTCTTTCTTTCTTTCTTCTTTCTTTTCATTAATTCAAGACCTTCAATTCAGAATCCATTGATACCTTAATCAGTACACATAAATCGGGAATTCCGATTCTTTCTCCGTGAGTTCTCACGGTTATACTCGTAGCTATAAATCTCCTGTGGGCCTCTAATTTGCAAGCGGTAGACGAATTAGCGGCACCCACGCGTCTGTGAAGACCGGAATTCCAATATTTTGGTTGATCAAAGACTTGTGAGTTTGATTGGTGTTTCTTTGAGTAGGTATATTTTGGGTAGATAGAGTGTGTATTATGTCTGTTAGATAGAGAGGTTTTTAAAATAATAAAAGCGGCCATATGCATGTCGAACCACGCACAATGAAGGGTTCCGTAGTTGGGATGAATTTATCCCAAGAACAAACTTAAACATTGTAGTTGAGAAACATATTCTTCCTTACATTCCAACTTCAAATGTTAGGTTACTCAATATTGAGATATTTACCATGTTATTTTAAGACCATAGACTTCTTATAGGTTCCCCTGCAACCTACGAGTAAAGAACCATTCCATGTATTATTTTTTTTCAAAATTTTAGGCTCTGTAGTTTCGGAGATAAGGGGGGACGGAAGGTCAAATTTCTTCGATTTCTTAAATATCTTTATACGTATTATTATTTTTAATTATAAAAAGAATAAATTTAAGATCTTCGCAACAACCCCTTTCCTTTGATATTTCACACGGTATTTTTCAAAACTTTATGTTTTTATTTTCCCCCCCAAAAGGTACCGCCATATTCAAAATTAATTTATTTACACTACACGTCCGTGTTTGTGGTACGGCACCCAAAAAATAAAATTGGGCTCCCATTTGTAAAAGCCGACTTATCATTATTAATACTTAGCTCACATTTTGGCGAACCATTACTTTAGTTGACTTAAGATTAATCTTATTATTTTAATTAAGTTAACTATTGTGATGGTTCGTACCCGTTTTGATTAGAGATTTGATGGAGCTTTATACTGTGAATGGATGTTGTTGCGCTTTTGGATATTAATAATTATTTATTCCTTAGTTTACTTTAGAGGGGCCCGTGGTTAAATAATAACAGCCACACGCATCGATCGTCAAGGTTACGCAACGCTAGCCGAGGTCGGTCCGTGGATGGGTGACCATCCATAAAATACCGAGAACCCTCTTAAGCTAATTAAACCATCGGTCCTGGCTGTCATTCGTGATGTTTGACAGTCGTTACCGGTAGCCCGAAAGCCTGACAACAACTGGGTTGTGGACGTCAGATAGGCAGTCGGGCCATGTAAAATAACGGTTTTCAGCTGCTTACGGTTAGACTTGAAGCCGACCCCAACATAGTTGGGAAAAGGGTAGACAAATGATGAGTTCACTTTCGCAACTATACTTGAATAGACCTAATTTTAATCAAGTACACAATCATCTTAAATAACACTAACAAGCTGTACCAATTTGCTTATTTACCGCTTTGACCAAAAAAGCATGGTTGTCTTTTGCCAACCCCATGCCTCGATGCATACCGTTATGGAAATGGCCGCCACATATACACATATCGAGACGCAAATCGCAATTCCCATGGTGCATCTAAAAACCATGGTGTATCAATGTACGTAGATTTGATTATGGTTTGTTAGTGTATTATCGAAATAATTATATAATTACTAAAACAGCTTATAGAGGAAAACACACCACGCTGTATACAACATTTAAAGTAATTACTTAGAATTTCATAAAAAAACAAAAAATCAATGTGTTACGCATATTTTTTTTTAAATTTCTTTTAAGTACATACTATTTAAGTTCACCTGAATCACACATAATTCAATGGAAAATAATACTTACCCGATTTATTAAGTCACACAGGGGGACGTCATAACGTCAGTCAGATGTAATTGCTGAAAACCAGCGCTGTTGACGATAGGTTTGTCCAAAGTCACAGCCTTTTGCTGGGCAATGACCTATTGTTGCACAGATGCGACGCATAGCTTAATTTGTTGTTGCAAAAGTACTTAACACTGCAATCGGCATTTTGTTTTGTTATGTCATTTGCCAATGTCGCAACAGTAATTACTCAATATTGTCTTTGGTCCTTGCCCATGACAGCAACCAATGAACAACATTGTTAAACTTTTATTGGTTGAATACGAGGCTTTTGGCTACTTTTTTATCTACGTTTTGTTTGTGCTAATAAACAATTTTTCTTTCTTAATCTGGTATATTTTTTGGCATAATTTATTATTGACTGAAAGCATAACCATAGAGTCTTCGTCATGCAACATATATTTTAAACTCATTCACAGTCTCGAGACGTACACAAAATAAAACAATTACATCACAGTCTACAGATACATTCAAATTGCGTCTCAAATAATAGCACCAGAACACGTTCGCGATTAACTACGTTAAAGTATGTATCTCGTAATTAGAACATTACGCGACGTAAGACGAAGGTGGTAATTTTATGTAGATTACTCGATCTATTTTGGGTGTACTCGAGGAGTTACAAGTGGAACGACACAGGTTTATTATTAACTTGGGTCTATTTGGGATTTATTGGTTTATTATCCAGATTTTTGGTAATAGTACTGGAAAACAGAATTTTAAACATGTGAATAAAAGAGATAAATTTTAAAAGTGTTCTTTGCGATACAAGCCTTCGCAGTTTTCCGAATTTCTTTTATACCTTTTTTAGCTGACTTTTTTAAAAGTGGGATGAAAATTACTAAAGTCAGAACACGCAGTTAACTCATTACAAAACCAAAGATGTTTTTCTTCTTAGCGTATCGATCGTGTCACGCCAGAACTTCTTGTACCCACAAAAATACGATCTGAATAGACTAAAGGCTTGTGCGGACCAGCGCAACTTATCGCGCGACGCGACACCGGTTATTGTTATACTGTGAAGTTTTCTTAGAAATTGTATTGTTCGTGTCGCGTCGCGCGACAAGTCGCGCTGGTCTGCACAAGCCTTAAAACCGTCTTATAAGCGCACGCACAGTATTCACTCCCTTTTCTTCTAAAAACAACCACAAAATCATTCAATAGTTAATTAATGAACGACTACCTTTAAAAAGATAGTAGACTGATTAATCACCTCACACACAACTACGTATAAAATATTAATGATTTGCGAAAACAATGGTTCACGTTTGTGGAAATAATCAATTCTCTTTGTTGTCTAATAGCGTTGGTTTCAGTGCACACAAGACACAGAATAATACAGAAGGCCGGCTGCATGCAACGAGCAAAGACGCATGCTATGTGCATGTATCTTTCATATCAAACATAAATAAAACACAGAAAACTCAAGAATAATACAGAAGGGCTGCTCCATGCAACGAGCACAGACGCATGCTATGTGCATGCGTCTTTCATATTAAACATAAATAAAATACAGAAAACTCAAGAATAATACAGAAGGCTGGCTGCATTCAACGAGCAAAGAAGCATGCTATGTGCATGCGTCTTTCATATTAAACATAAATAAAATACAGAAAACTCGATTGTCAAGTCCTAAAAACTGTGCGAAGCAGGCGTGGGTCGCTAGGCTACAAGATGTATCAGAAAGGTGTGGTTATATTAAGGGTGTGGTACAGAAAAAAAACTGTACAACTTTTTCTATCGGACCAGCATCGTAATCGCGAAAAAACAATCAGCCGTCCCATTTATTTGGGCCGGTAATTAAGTTTTATATGGGACAGTTGCACACACACGAGACACGCACAGCGAGTGCAGATGCACTCACGCGCGCGACTAGTCATCGACTGCCACTATTTTCCGTTTCAAAAGAATCTGATGAAAGTGTAAACAAACTGTTCAGGTTAAATTCTTACGCAATCATTCGCTTATGGGAATTAATAACACATTCATCTGTATCGAGGTTTTAACTTATCTCACCACTTCTTCCAACAATTATTGTTTATCATTATTATATTGTAATTGAATATTCATCGACTGACATTGAGGTTGTAAAATTTACCTCAATTGTCGATTTAAAATTAGAATTTCGGGTGTATTCAAATAATGAAATCAAATCACTTAACTTGTGAGTGGCACTACAAATTGGCATCCACAGGTACGTTTTCAAATACCTTTGTTTACATTTTCATCAGATAAATTTGGAACATGCATACGTGGGCCTGTGTATAAGCCTATTTTCACTTGTTATATGAAGCTGACCTTCTGTATCTTCTATTCTGTGTCTCAGTGCACCCAAGAAGCGGTAATTAAAACGCTTTTCATATAGTCAGCGTCGACAGTAGTATTATTTGAAATCGGATTCCTCCAGCTAAATGAACTTCCTTGAAAATATATTTAATGGAATCAAATGTTCCTTTGATTACTTTCTGGGGAGAATTTAATATTTTTTGTTGAATGAGAAGAAAATTGTAGAATGAGAGAAGTTTTTAATTAAAACTAATTGATGAATCAAAGGTTAAAGAGTTCTATGCGATCACAAGCAGTGTCCAGGTTCGCATGAAGTCAATCGTCATTCTGAGGATGCCTCGTTGGGAGGTCAAACACGTGTCAATTTCTTACAGGGTTCTTTATGACTCTTTAAGAACAGTTAAGCGGATTAGGTTACTTAATATACGTCGTCTATTGTATTTTTTTATAAAACTTGTAGGTTACTGTTTTATAATGGATTTCCACAAAGTCACGCCTGAATCAATTAACTATCTTAAGTTTTATTAAAACGCTCTAAGTAAGTATTCTAAAACATGATGAAACAGCTCACTTTAATGATTTAGGAATTTTACTATTTGAAAGAATTTTGGGTTTTTAAGGTTTTGTCTATCTACTTCTACTTATCGTATCGATGGCAAAACGTTTAAAAACATGTTTGGCCCAAAACTCAGCTGCGCGAACTCCGCTCACTGACGCAGACGCAGTCATAAGATCATCAAGTGCACAGGTGACAGGGCATGCCACAGAACAGATTTTCTGTTCTCTGGAGCATGCGACGCAGGATAGAAGGTGACTTATTTAAAACTCGATTTTTATAACAGTGTGCTTGGAGCTGTCAAAATCGAAGGTTGTTAGTATTGATTTCCCCCGCCCGATTACTTCCTCAGTGCCCCGACGCCTCATAGTACGGTCTACACAACTCCTGTCGTCTCCACAGTTGTTTTATTATTCGTTAATTTGTTATTGTTATTATTTAAACCACAAACACTATAAAATGTTGACGTTAACGGGCGCACAGTTATAAAAATCAGGTTATATTGAAGTTATGTTGATAAGACGTTTCTTTATAACTTTCCCTCGACGACAACAACAGTCTCAATCATTGAAAGTCAGTACAAAATCGATATCTGCGATAGATATTTGGGGAAAATCTATATACACTCCATTCGTAAAGCCGGCTAAATAAAAGCCGATATTTCCCGAAACAGAATAAATAAAAAAGGTACGAAATTGTGAAGTCTGTCGGATTAAATTCACCAACAAAACACGGAACATTTTAAAAATCGCATCAAAATTGACATTTCCATTTTGGCACTCTGAATAATTAAGAAAGTTCGATATCTACATTATTACCCTTTTAACGATTCTTACCAACAAAAGGCCAACTTTAAAAAACTCATTACAAAATTAATGAAAACTTTCCGCTTAATTGGTATCGCGATACGAAATACGGAAGCGATAACGATATTCTGAATTTACTCCGATATCTTTGGGTATTAATCTACACTTTTAAGGCAAAAAGTGAATTTGGATTGAGCAGGCTAAAGGTGAACGCACACTTATCCGAGCCGAACGCGTCGAACGAATCAAAGTCAACGAGAATGCTAGGAACGGTCTTCCAGATTCAAACTATTCGACGCGTGCAGGTGTGCTGGGTTTCACAGAAGTTCATAAAAAGAATTCAAAAATTCGTTTCGTTCGATTCGTTCGACGCGTTCGGCTCGGAGAAAAGTGCGTTCACCTTAAAGGCGAAAATTTTAACCGTATCGTAACCGTTGATTATGTAAATTGCTGGCATTAGCAAGAATTCAATTTCTGAAAATTATGACTTAATGCCATACAATGGTTTGGTTATTGACCCGTAATGATATGGTGTTACATTCTTTATGATTATTATGTGGAACACGTAAAGGTTATGAGCTTCTGTTAAAGTTTTGGCTAGTTGTTTAGGTTGGTACAGTCGCGGAACGAAAAATTTTAGCAATTTCAAAATACACGGCCATCTTTCCTTTTCGAACTCATTTCATTCATAATGTTGGTAGTTGAATTAAATCTAAGTAGGTATCGTGCAGGGTTTAAGTGAAAAATTTATTGAGGTGCTAACCTTTTCATTTTTTATTCCAAAACTGTAGATACCTACACGAGTTTAGTTTAGTTAGCTTTCGCTTAGCGTTCTTCCAGACTTTTTTTTCTTTTTACTCGTCTTCTAAGGGTCGTAGCGTGATGTTACATAGTCTATAACCTACCTCAAGAAATAGACTATCCAATGCAAGAAGTTTTTTTCAGATCTGACTGGTAGTTCCGAAGATTTCCCCCTACATACAAAAAAAGAAACAAATTTTACGTCTTTATAATATTATAAGTATAGATAATCAAGACTAGTAAAACTAAACTTCATTATGCTGTGTGCGTGTAACGTTGTGTTTTTTCATAATACAGTTTTCCTCCTGAATATAAAGACCGAGGGCATTTACTAGTTGACTCAAAATTAAACGAATATAGAGAAGCACACCACGGTTAAGGAAACCATCGTATAGACACAATTTTCTTGAGAATATGTAACACAAAGTCTTCAGCTTGTAGAAAAGAGGATCTCCAAAAATGGAGCTACCTAGAGTTGACGAAAAAGACATAAAAATATATAGTTTACTCGAGTAAAAGGTCCAGTTTGCATCGTGCGATACTAGAAAACGGGCAGCACTTGAGTTCGGATTAAGATTTAACACTTCAAATGTTACCCGCGGCGCTTGCACAAAACATCTTGAACTACCCGCCCACGATGTTCTTAAGATATCGCCTTTGTGTAGAGGAAATTTGGATTGTTTTGTTATTTCATTTTGAAGGAATTTTGTTGTTGCTATTCAAAATTTAATAGAGTGGGCTTCACTAATATCAATCTGCCTAACCTTTTCCCAACTAGCGGCTAGTCGGCTTCCAGTCTAACCGGATGTTGCTGAATACCAGTATTTTACATGAATAAGTCTGCCTATCTGACCTTCACAATCTATTTACTTGGTAACACGATGCCCCTTGGTAAGACCGGTCGTCAAACTTTCGGGCGTCTGAAAACCCGTAACGACTGTCAAAAATCCACGAATGACAGCCGGGACCAACAGCATAACGTGCTTTCCGAAGCACGGAGGAGTCTCGGTAAGTAAAGATACGGACCAACCCCGGCAAGCGTAGCTCGACCTCATGGATCGACCCGTGCGGGTGTTATTACTACTCCAATCCTTCCTTCACTAATATATAGTTTGCATATGGATACAATACGTTGATATATTTTCATGTCATAACTAATTAATTATTATTTTCTATGTTATTTATTATAATTACTAGGTATTTGACGCAACTCAAACACGTCTACCGAGTCTCATTAATATAACTCCAACAAAATCGAAAAACATGTTATTAAAAACATCATTATTTTCGATTTACGGTATCAATGAAAAGAAACTTCTACATTATTCTATAAAAAACTGAACTGTATAATTTAACAACGCGTAATTACTAGTATTACGAGCTTTTTCAGAACTGAAAATTCTAAATTACTAGTATTAGACGTAACGTTTCTCCTTGAAAAGGCGAGCAACTTACGAAAGAACGGAGGCGCTCGAAAATTATACTACATTCGACTTATCTGCCCCACAAAGTGTAGGTTCCTCGTCATTTCTATGACTCAAAAGCTTAACCGTTAATTTCATTCAAATCCGTTCACCCCAAAGAGACCGAATGTGTAATAGAGACATTCTATTTAGAAACTACGTTTTGTCGGATATGAGGCTGACAACGATCAAACTCAAACTCAAAGCATTTATTTCAAATCAACCAATTACAGGGTACTTTTTAATTGTCAAGGGGTCGGTCAGTCAGAAAGATAAAGCTAGTTGCCCATTCCAACGCGTAGTAGGTTCCTATGGAGAAGAACGGGCAAGAAACTCCTTAAAGTGGTGTTACTGTCATACTGCATAGAAAAGAAAGAGAAGCACGATGACACAACGCTGCCGCGCTGGTAATTAATTGCAAAATATGGAGCAATTATCTATTTACCAAAAATCTATTGATTAGACTAAAAAATTAAAACACTATTACTTAATATACTATTTGTAGTATAATCTAAAAAATTAGAATGACTGCAGGTATAATAATAATTATGGTTTTAAATCTAAGGCACGTTGCAGATCCTGTGCTGCTGAAGCAAATTTATTACGCACTCTGTCACTCACTTCTTGTATATCTTCATGGGGAGGTGCGGTAAAGACTGCGTTAAAGCCATTAGAGATCGCCCAACGTGCAATTCTTAAGGCCATTTTAAACCACTTTATTTTCCTACTGCTACACTGTATCAGATTTGTGGAGTCGTGACTGTTAGACAGTTATTTATAATAGGTGTCACTCTGCTACAGCATAGAAAACAGGTATATTACCCACGAATCCTTCAAACACGAAGAGCAGACTTGGTTTGCGGCAGAATGACTTTCTTTAAACCTAAATTTCGCCAACGCTTCGCGAACTTCATTGGACCCATTATTTACAATAGGTTAAACAGGGCGATAAAAAAATAACAACAATTCGATGCAAAAAAAAAGTGTCTGATTATTTACAAAAACTAAATTATGAAGAGATACAATGATCACGTTAGCATTAACTTGATTTATTGATAGTTTCAAAATTCACACAAATCACACGCATCAACTTCCAAATATTTAACTTCTCATGGACTACACTTACACACACCCCCACACACCCTCTCTCAATTCACACACTCACACTTCATTCCACACAATGAGAGGTCACGCATTCATACACATTCATATTCTACATATTATAAAGAACCAAATAATATGTGTAAAATAATACTGTTAATTATCTTGTAAAAATTAATGTTAATGGCTATGATAAATGTAAAATTATCTAAGGGGATTGGCGCTGATAGCCGAAATACAGGTTCTGCCTAGTTTGGCTACAAATGCTTAACTCATTTGTACACAAAACTAACCTAGGTTTAATTTGTAAAACATTTGTAAAACGATCTAGAAATAAATATATAAAATATAGATCGTTAAAATATTTTTTTTGAGGGATCTTCGTTATTTTTTTCTATCGTACGTACCAAATTAGTTGTAATATGTTTACAACACACGATGTCATTTGCATATTATTATTATGTTCTGAAGAATGTGACATATTTTTCTGATTTTGCTTACTGCGGTGGATCTTATACGTTTAGGCATTATAAAACCTGCGTTTAGCTCCTGTAGTCCCTTAAGAGCCACTCAGGGATTCTCTTTGTTTACATTCCTTGTAGCGAACAACTAGGAAACTCAGCACTTTAAAGGAAAATTGATAAGAATAAGACGGCACTGCGGAAATCTTAACTACGGATCATATTCATGAGCTTGTTGTTATAATATTGCAGTCTCAGGAATTTGCATTTTGGCTGCTTCTGCTGGCGTCCGTTTTGATCAACTCCAAGTATTTTTGCAGACTTTTGATTTTTTTGCTTTTTTTTTATGTTAAGTATCGTCTCCATTTCGCCGTTAAGCGGTGATATATTGTGAAAATATTTGTATTTTCCTTCTATTTCATGGTCACGACTCGCGAAAGGATTTATTTTTTGGGTATCCGCCATCCAATTCTCTCATAACTGAATCATTGACCAATTATGAAGCAAATAAAAAGGTTTAGCACTGTTAGTTTTTCACTTTTTAGGAATCCGTACCTCAAAAGCAAAAAACGGAACCCTTACAGGATCACTCGTGTGTCTGTCTGTTTATCTGTCTGTCACAGCCAATTTGCTCCGAATCTAATGGACCGATTAAGTTGAAATTTGGTGCACATTAGTATTTCTGTGACCCAAACACGGACGTGTATTACAGGAAAACCTACAAGAAGTCTATGGTCTTAAAATAATACGGTAAATCTCTCAATATTGTGCGTACAAACTTACATTTGCAGTTGGAATGTATGGGAAAACATGTTTTTCAGCTACAATGTTAAGTTTGTTCTTGTGATAAATTCACCCATACTACAGAACTCTTCATTGTGCGTGGTCAAACATGGCCGGGCTTTTTTGTTTATAACTGGCGAAATGTGGGTGTTCGTTAGGCACACCTATGCCTAACCTTTTGGGGACTACAGGCGTAATATTATGATATGTTAAAAAAAATTACTTCCTACACCGTCTTCAATCTTCCTCAGTTAAAATATGCTAAAATTCTTATCGATAAAATTGATAACTAAGCCTAAGGTCCCATATTTATTATTCATTTTCATACTGATTGGCACCGTCTGCAATAAAGTGAAATTACAAGATACGGTGAGAGCGAAAACATGTGAACGTGTTAATCGCTTAACATACTCGTGAGAAATGAAAGGGATATTAATATTTATATCTACTTGTATGTTTATCTTCCTTTCTTATCGTTTCTTTTTATATTTCCTTCATACCTTCGTGTTTTATGGAAAGAGGAGATAACCATCATCACCTTACTCCATTTAAAATAAGATTAGACATTTAAATAAATAAAAACTACAGTCCTTTCAACCAAATTTGACTTCTATTGCGTTGGTGGTATGACAAATGGCAGCTGCAGTAAACAGTTGGCATTGTAACCACTCTTTTGCTTTTAATGCCATCCATATGCCTACGGTATAGAAGTCAAAATCGGTTGCAGGGATTGTAATAAAGGTTTATATAAATGTCTAATCTTGTTTCAAATGGAGTTCAACTTTTAAATTCTGTAACAATCAAGTGAAACCTCTATACATATAATGCATTCGTACAAGAGTTTGGAGATAACCATAATATTATATTTTAATATAACATTACGCCTGTTTCCCGAAGGGTTAGGCAGATGTGTGCCTAACGAACACCCACATTTCGCCAGTTATAAACAAAAAAAGCCCGGCCATGTTGGACCACGCACAATGAAGACTTCCGTAGTATGGATGAATTTATCCCAAGAACAAACTTAACATTGTAGTTGAAAAACATGTTCTGCCATACATTCCAACTGCAAATATAAGTTTGTACGCACAATATTGAGATATTAACCGTGTTATTTTAAGACCATAGACTTCTAGTAGGTTTTCCTGCAATCTGTGAGTAAGAACCATTGCCTGTATTTTTTTAAATATTGCAGGCTCAGTTTCAGAGATAAGGGTCAATTTTACACAATTAATAGTCAATTTTCTTAAACATCTTTAAATGTATTAATATTACAATTATTAAAAAAAAAATGAGATCCTCGCAATACCTTTTCAATTGATATGTCACACGGTACAGTTTACTAAACCTTTTTTTTAAATTTTCTTGTTTGTCCCCCATATTCAAAATTCATTTATTTACGTTACACGTCCGTGTTTGGGTCACAATAATACATATGTAAACCAAATTTCAACTTAATCGGTCAGCTAGATTCAGAGCAAATTTGCTGTGTCAGACGGACAGACAGACACACGAGTGAACCTATAAGGGTTCCGTTTATTGCTTACATACGAAACCTTAAAAAGTGAAAAACTAACAGTGTTAAAGTTTTTTTATTTTCTTCATGATTGGCCAATGATTCAAATATGAGAGAATTGGATGGCGGATACCCAAAAAATAAATCCTTTCGCGAGTCCCTTCTCGGCACGTGGATCATCATTATTTTGTGTCTTTGTTATATTAGGTACCTGTATTGTAATGTATTGGAATAACTATTATATTGTATTTTCAAGAGCTGAAGAGGTTTTCTTGTTATCGTATTCAAGACATAAAATGAGTGAGACTATCATAAACTTGGAACGATTTATTTATTCGTTTATCTACGACTATTATCGAACATTAAACTTTACGAGAATGAAGTTCTTCATCATCATCATCATCATCATTTCAGCCAAAGGACGTCCACTGCTGGACATAGGCCTCCCCAAGCACGTCAAATCATGCTTGCTTTGCTTGCTTTGAATTACTAATCGAAGATATCTAGCTAACAACTACTACAAAATTTTTGTTTCCTTATTTCATCATATTCTTTTCCATTTGTTGCTTCACTAGCTTAACAACATTACTATCAAACATTTTCCACATACAGAATTCACCAATATGAATATATGGGGTAACGATATTCTTGGATAATCAGACTATAATAAAACTCACAAATGTGCGTGAATAGACATGATGCCTGGGTTAAAAAAAAGAAATTCTTATTAGTCCGTCAGTCAGATAATAAAAAAATATTAGACACGTATTTTTTGCTTTATCATATTAATAAAAAAATACTTAGATAAAACGCATTTTAGGTTGGGGAGTGGGGGTTAGTACGTCACTAGTATGTATAAAATCTACATACTCGTGACGTCTGGCGTATCTTTAGATTACGTAAAAAAAGAAAAATACCTGTCCAATATTTTTTTATAATCTCAAACACGGAGCAAAATTTTTTTTTTGTCATAATCCCTATTAAAGCGATCGATCTTTACGTATACCTATGTTTTTAGCAGTTAATATCAACCATTAGTATTTTTTATTATTAACAGGTGGTAGTAATAAATTATTTACAAACTATTAACACTAGGTACGAAATACAATAACTAATAATACTACACGAATAAATACAAAAAACAAAAGGACACTTAGGCGTCGAAGTATTCGTCCGCATCGCTGTCATCCGGAAACGTGCCCAGAAGACTGGCAGCATTGCCACGTTGAATGGCAATGCTAATTCTTTGGCCAAAGAACAAGCCAGCCCTCTGGTCGCGTGAAGTGTCGACCAGTCGGCGAGAAATTTCCTTAAAAAGGACACGCGCACTCGGACCCCATGACCCGAGCGTTTCGACCCCAAACGGCTCAAAACTGTAGCTACCCATGAGGTTACAGTATTTGCGCCGCTTGAGGGTCTCAGCAGCCGCTGCAGCGGCGCCAGCACAGCCCGCCGTGCTAGGAACATGAGATGGTGCAAGGGTGTCGACACAGGTTGCGTCCCACACCAGAGGCCTACCCACCTTCCAAGGCAACAACGTCATACCGTCTGGTCTCTTCCCATCGTCACGTACCAAGCCGTTTGGTTCTAATACCGCTGGTACGCCGGCGGTGACAAGGGCTCGACGAATAATATCGTTGATGCTGGCGTGCCGTGCAATGCGACCTGCGCTCCTGTAACAGGACAGGCCATGGTGTCCGAGACTGTCTACAGCTTCACCGCAGAGACACCGATGCGGTGCAACACAAGGTGCGCCCAAGCGGAGACACGTAGCGAGCCGAAACGATGAGTCATCCATCATGGTGCCTATGGTGGATGACGGGAGCGCTTGAAGCCATAAACCTGACTCCCATTCTCCCACAGCTAGCAGACGGGCACGCTCAACAGTATTAGGTGACGTGTTTACCAGGGATTTCCGTATAATACTGCAGAGCGGCACGTCCCACCGTTTCTGGGAGGACGGGTTATCAGGCAAATCCGTATTGGGACAAGCCATTTTCCAAGCGTTCAACGCGTCGGTCAAACACGGTACCTCAAAATCGACCAGTGAGGAAGATAAAATGTTCCTGGTTAATTTATCGGTACTGTGGACCGAGGAGAGGAAGGCCGGTAAACTTATACTTGAAATTTTGCGGACACCAAGACCACCCAGGCGGATGGGAAGTGTGGCTTGCTGCCACGCTCGGTCGTCCAGGGCCACATTTAGGATTGAGGTTAATGTATTTCTAATAATTTGGTCCACTTTTTCTAAAAGTTGTGGATGCATCCACAGATGGGAAGAACGAAGGCTATACGTGAATTTTGGTCCAAAGCAACAGTATCGAATAAGTGTGAAGGCCGAATGAATATTAATTTTGAAAAGTCTTTCCGAGACATCGTTAAAATTTTGTATTTTCTGCTCAATAAACGTTGGAAAGGATTCGTCAAAGATTGGGGACCCCAGGAGGTGCAGAGAGTTTCTTTCTGTAATTTTGATGTTTGGTGCTATAGTATTAAATTTTGCTATGGTAGTATTTCTGTCAGTGGTTTGGGGAAGATAAATTTCGCATTTTGATAGGTTAAGGTCTAGGCCAATCGAACTGAATTTTTCTTTTAAAAATGTTAAATCTTTTAGGACTGTGTCTACATCACCTCCTAGGGTTCCGTCATCCAAATACCATACGTTGAATTCCGAATTTAGTTGTCGAATAATTGGATTTATAGCCAAACTAAAAATGGCTGGCCCAAGGGGGTCACCCTGTTGACATCCGACGGCTGATTCCAAAAGGTTGTCTTTATAAAGTAATTTAGAGTGGTGCTTGTAGCATTGATAAAGAAAACTGTAAATTTTGGGTATTTCTTTTTGAACTTCTGTCAACAAGGTGTCCCTGTTTACGGAATTGAAAGCGTTCTTAATGTCAACCTTTAGGATGACCTCACCTTTACCGCTATTGAGGTAAGTGGATAACGCGTGTACCGCAGCCTCACAACCCCCTTTAGACCCGAAGCCTAGCTGTAGGGGCTGGAATTTGCTGGCCAGTGTTTGGCTGTAGAAAGCGCAGCAAATTTTGGCTGCGGTACGACGGTAAGTGGACCCTACGGCAATGGGACGAATGCCGCCATCCTTCTTGTGCAGGGCACATAGGTTTGCCCCATACAAAATATCAATGACGGCTTCGTTCACATTGCCGGAGAGCATGAGATTGATGAGGGCCGTCAGCTCCTTCAAAAGGGACTCACCAGCCTCCCCGGCGCCTGAACACATTAAGTCCTTCAGATGTTGGGGTGTCAGGCCGTCGAGGCCGCCGGCGGAGCCACTTCGAAAGGAGCACACGGCCGCACGTACTTGTTGAGCTGTAATTTCAAGTGAGTTGGATTCCGGATCGGGTGGGTCAGGGAAGGAGAGGTCATCCGCCGGGGCAGGGTGCTTGCTCTCCAGAGCTGTAAGTGTCTCTGGGGAGTACGGCGCAACCACATCGCTACTAAAAATGATCCTAGCTGCACCTCTGATATCACCCTCCCCTAGTTTAGACTCCACATGGTGCAATAAACCTCTTTGGGGGAGGCGTGCTGTTAATTTGGGGTCAAAACTTTGGGCCGAAATGTTACAGTTATCCTTTATTTGTGCTGTTAATGTTTTTTTATTAGCCAAATTTTTTTGCACATGTAGAATTCTAAACGGGAAGGTGAGCAATTGCTCCCAAGCACTTTGGGAGTTCTCTCTGGTGGCGAGATGGATACAGCGCGCTAAACATGAAGCCACGGACGGTCTATTTTTAGATCTTCCCTAAGTATGGGCCGTGAATACTTTACAATATTTGAACATTTCATTACCAAAGAAAACGACAATATTTTAAAAATCAAAGAGAAAATACTCATTTTCTTAACACAAGCTCACAAGCCATATATAAACTACATACAGGACCACATAATGCAGTACCTTATTACCTCGAAAGCTAAAAATCTCCCCTCACAATACCGTAACAAAAAACGCGAGCTTCAATTTAAGAGCATCGGATAAGACGGAGGCAATCTCATTTCCCATCGAACTAAGGCGGGCATAAATCACTATATTCAATAGGTTTTAATATAAGTTCGCAAATGAACATGAAAAGTAATGCTCTCTTGTAGCAGGGAGCTTGATTAGATGCGGCTGTCTTGCATTCAGATAGTTTAGATTTGCATATTCGTATTGGTGAATTCTGTATGTGGAAAATGTTTGATGGTAATGTTGTTAAGCTAGTGAAGCAGCAAATGGAAAAGAATATTATGAAATAAGGAAACAAAAATTTGGTAGTATTTATTAGCTATTGTATCGATTAGTAATTACGAGTAGGCAAGAACTAACGTGGTTCTTCTTCCTGATGTCAGAGTTTTAAAGCCATCCGCCACCGGCCTCTGACTTGGCTTCACTTGCCGTCGGGAATGCCGCACCACGCCGCGTCATCTTAGGTGTTTGGGGGAGGCCTATATCTAGCAGTAGACATAGGCCTCTCGCAAGCACGTCTTTCGGCTGAAATGATGGTGATGATGAAGAACTAAATTCTCGTAAAGTAAATGTTCGATAACAGTCGTAGATAAACGAATATAAACAGCATTTCAAGTTTAGCATAGTCTCACCCATTTTATTATTATTTGTAGAATACGATAACAATAAAACCTATTCAGCTCTTGAAAATACAATATAATATTCAAAGTACAATATAAGTACCTAATATACCAAAGACACAAAATAATGATGATCCACGTGCTGAGAAAGGATCACCAAACTATCTCAAAACTCATCCGTCTCTCTACAATAATACAACTAACAACAATAACAAAATATTTCAGATACTTCATAAAAGGGTCCTAGAGCACGCTCCAAATATTTTGAAGAATAATAACATCGGAACACCAAACACATGTCCATCCCAGGATAATAACGAAGCATTTACAAAAGCATATATTCAAACTATAGCTGTCTCACTCAAGCACATTGCTGAATATGAGGAGCATTATCCAGATAGCCGTATGTCCCATATCGGCGCGGGACAAAATGTGACCGTATTAACAAACTGGATTGTTCCGAGCCAAGTTGGGAAACCCGTCGGGAGGAAATTCAATAGAACCCTAATTTTCCAGCCCCTACTGACGCACAATAGCCAACAATGTGGAATAGTTACTATGTAGAAACGCATATCGCCACATAACAGTATTGAATTGTTACTGTAGTAACGATTGAGGTTAGTCGGATAATTATTTTGATGAAAATGATTATGTGTATAATTATGAAGCAGTTATTTTTAAACTTGATGCTAATAATGTAGAAGCTTTTTTTTTTTTTTTTGATCGTGGGAAATTATCAAATAACTTCTCCCGCTCTGGGCGGAGCGGGAGGGTGTGTCAGACTTTTATTGACTAAATTGACTAAAACCCACCCGTGTTCCTTCCGTTGCCCGTGTGCCGGGGCCGCGATATCCCTTTCGGACAAACTCGCAACCCTGGCAGGCATTGGTCCTTATGGACCCCGTCAGTTGGTGCTAACATCTCTTTGAGGTGCGCGTGGAACACAACGCGCCGTCGACCCGGGCCTGGTCCTAATCGGACGGCGAGCTACCCATTGCTCACCATCCGCAAGCCCGCGCCTACGGTGGCCGGAAGTCGGCTTGTGACTCCCGACGCCCGGGGCGTCTCCTGCGGCGACTTGGGGCGTGAGGGCGCGAATCTTGCCTCTCCCTCGCGCGCTCCGCCTCCTCCTTCGCGAGCATTACTGCTTCGCAGAAGGAAGTGACGGCCTCCGATGCACTCTCGCTCCGGACCATGGCCTGAACCAGGGCTGGACGCGAGAGATCGCCGCTGCCGATCGCCTCCGCGAGAACACGGCGGTGCTCTGCCCAGGCAGGGCAGATCTCCACCGTGTCCTCCGGGCGATCCACACAGTGGTGACACCCGGGAGTTTCCTCCCGCCTTATGCGGAACAGAAACCTCCCGAAACAGCCATGTCCGGTGAGGATCTGCGTCAGGTGGAAGGTGAGGACGCCGTGGCGCCCCTCTAGCCACTCCTCAAAGAGGGGACTTATCGCCACAATTGTGGCGTGCCCAGCGCTGGGTTGCGACATCGCACTCTCCATGCCGCCATGAGATCCCGGAGCTCTGTCCGCTGTGCCGTGATTTCTCGCGGCAGCGGAGTTACACCCCGGCGTTTCGCCTCCTCGCGCAACTCCCACATGTGCGCGAGGACTATCGCCCCCAGATCCCATGGCGGTAGTCCGGCAAGGAGGTTTGCCGCCTCACGGGAGACCGTGCGGTATCCCCGGACCAGCCTGATGGCCATGACCCTTTGGGACGCGTTCAACCGCTGGGCCGGTGGCAGCCTCAATGACCGCGCCCACACCGGTGCCCCGTAAAGGGCCATGGACCGCACGATCCCCGAATAATGTAGAAGCTGGTAGTATAATTGGTAATAATAGCCAAATTAATATCATCATTAGAGATAATGATGTGGTTACGGTGTTCGTGGATGGTTAATAAATTATATGTATAGTCTTTAAATTGGACTTGTCAGCAATATTATAGATGAATTAATTGTATAATAAAGTACCTGTGACTCAAACAAAAAAGCTGAACTATGTTTCGTTAACCGCCAATTTAAAACTCAAGTAGTACAAATAATACTTTTTCAGATCAAAGTTAATATTAACATACTCTTCGTGCAATGGAGGAAGAACTGTGAGCGTCAATGTATTTTATCTCACAAACTATAACGATATTCTCTAGATCACACTTAAGAGCCAAAACTAATTTCAAGCTGACATCGAAGAAATACCTCACAGTATCAACACCAAATAACTCCTAAAGTACACTTTGAGAAGCACAATTTTGCCCGAAAACGCCGCAATAACTGCATGTAGGGAAGCCGAGACGTGTCTTGCAAAATTTCGAGCGTCATGTGTTTGTGACTCGCTTTTTGCGAGAAGTTTCATCCCAACACTGTGCTGTGCAAAAAAACGTGAAATATTTTTTTCCTTTGGCACTTCGGTGTCACGTTCGTACGTCATATTACTTCCATGCTCCGATATTAGCTTGAAATATCGCCGTTTTATATCAGTTCATGAACTATGGAGAAGTCTTGATCTAATTCTTTTGAAATTGGCCGTTATTTTTGAGTTAGGGGCAATTTGAAATTGGAAATCTTGAATAATGGGGTTGCTGTTTTCTGTCTTCATAAAAAAACAATTCTTCTAGATCCGCTTCTTTAGCAATATTCTGTCTTATAGATGCGCTAAACGAAACTATAAAGCCTTTAAATATGAATTATGGACTCTTCTATTCTTAGTTGTGTTTATTCATTATTTAGTAATACATGAACAATGCTAACAAACCCCGATTGTTAGTATTCATCCTAGCTTAAACTGCATAGCTAGCGGTACACGACGATCTATGATCGTAACTATTTGTGATGATTTCGAACTCGTTGGCTCAACTTAGCCCAGTCTAGCTTAAACGGAATATTATTGATGAGTTTATTTCGTATAGTTCTCGATAAAAGCGGTTTTAATCAATGTGCCTCTTGCAAAGTCTATTCTAGTAGGTGGATTTTAGTCATAGGAAAACTTGATCTCTTTGATGACATTCACAGGTGGAGAGAGGGTGAAAGATACTTGGCAGTCTTTTTTACAACCTGGGTTGTTACACTGCTACCCAAAACTCTGTTGACATTGTTGTCTATGATATAAAAAGTATAGTCAAAGTAACACAAAAGTCCCTCAACGAACACACGTTTCCAAGCAACATAAAAAAAACCGTTGTATTCGGTTGTAAATTTACGAATTATTCCGACATGTCGGATACGGCCGATGTGTCAACACTACGTGATGGCGATTTCAATCACTTCGCCTCTCCTATTTTTATGTTTCGCTGCTCTCGACAAAATTCATTTTAATCCGCGCAGTGCACTCTGCCCAATTGGTAGGCCTTATCAAAATCGGGGCCGTGTCCACATATTAATCAACGGTTTTTGTGAAGATTTTTGACCGTATTGAACACAGCGGGATCCTGCGGGATGTGTGTGGGGTGAAATATGGATGTCAAAGCGTTTATTTTTGTGTCTTTTGCTGTATTTTTTGGAGCGGTCAGACTGTTTGGGTGCGGAAATACTTTTTCGATGGATTTTTCAGGGGTTTACAATATTGAATGGATATGAAAGAGAGTTTCTCATTTTTCAAACGAAACTGCAAGACTTGTGGTTTATGAATTTAAAAAATAATGCGTTTGTTCTCAATAAAATTCCTTAAAATGCTGTTAGAATGTTAAAGTCAACATGATATCAATTTTATATATGGCATATAAAATTAATATCATGTTGACTACTAAAAATGTCATAGCTACTTACAGGGCTTAATTAATCTAGCATCGCATCATAACGATAACAACAAAATTTAAAAGAATTAAAATATTTTCCGAAAACACAAATCAAAAGCATGAAAAATGTTAAACTCTATCCACGTATTATTCAAGCCGAAAAGTCTTCAAAAGAGGATGCTGTAAACAGAATATTTTATAGATCAGATACTCCTGATGACTGGTCACTATCGATAGCCCGTGATTGATGAACTTACTCACAAATGACGAAACATGACCCTTGCACATTTCGATACTTTTATAAAAGCTATTTTTTGTGTTACTTTCGGTAATCTATCATATGCTGTAGATTTATTGGAAAGAAGGTTTGATGAAAATGGTATTTGGATTTATGTTTTTATTTAGTAGATTGCAATAGGCTCAGTGCATGTGAGGGCAGTATTATAAGCACATTTTTTCAACCCTAATATCTTAAGTAATCATTCGGGATTTCATGCAATTTATATCGACTATTAAAAAAAGAAAAATTAAGTATCATTAAAAAACCGTTTCATAACATTACGCTGACCAAATATAACAATATTTGTCTACACATATCTATTCCCGAAAAGGTCTGAAACAAAACCGAACGATCATGACCACGAACGGTCATGCTCTCACCACTTAAATTGGTTCCGGGGATAGCTAATTGACAGTCGAACTGACATCACACCGATAGTCAATTAGGATATTGTTTCTTTAATTTGACTCCGAAGTCCGACGTTTTGTTTGATAGTAATAAGTTTGTCTCAATATCTACTGTGAATAAAATTGCTTTAGTATAAAAAAAAGATATGCGACAGCAGAAATTTTAAGTCGCATATTGTGGAATTAATTAATTAAGAAAAGTTTGATAATACCTAATACGTTTTTAATTAAGCGACGGCAAAATTTTTAATCATCAACTTAGAGCCAACTTCCTATTTTCTTAGAAGGAGATAGAAGAACATAAGAGAGAGACCAACATAGTTATCAGAATCAGCAAGTTACGAGTGATGGTGGAAGAAAGGGTTGGTCAACATGCCGAAGGTCCAAAGGCTGTTGTTTCATATAATTTACTAAAAAGAACACTGGATTTAAAAGGTAGTTCGATCAAAAGCGACAGAGCAGCTAATGTGACGGAACTTGACACTTGCTATATCAGTGATGGAAATATGTTCTCCAGGGGACGAATGTAATGTCACTCAAAGGATGAAGTAACCAAATTTATTGTATAACTAAGGACTGTACAGCCGACATAGTTAGAATCAATAAGTTAATAATGAACAAAAAAAGGCTGCACATAAGCCGAAGAACCATATATCATAGACTATTTACTAGAAAGACCAACGATTTAAAAGGTTGTTGGTATAGATAGGATGTAAAATGTGAAAAAGCGGTAGTTGTGTAGAAACTTGGGAGAGATTTATTATGCAGCAATCCAGGCTCTCTAGGGGACCAATGAAATGTCGCTCAAGGGATGAAATAATCCAATTTATAGTAAAGCTATAGACTGTACAGTGAATTTACCTTGACAAAGCAGTCATCATTCCAAAACATAATTCAATTCACGAAAACCAAACAAAGCTCAAAATATCTTTGACTCCATAATAACATCCCTGATTGCCTTTGGTTAGAATAACAAGGCAATTCATCAAGATGATAATAATGATAGAAAAGTTTAAACATTAATCCGATATCCTGTAATTGATGTTTTTGAAGGATCAACTTGAAACAAGAATGATCAAAAGCCAGTGTTTTACACAATTTCTTGCGCAGATGGGTCGTTTGTTTTAATACTATGTATTATTTATATTTGTAACTAAGAGTTTGATATAAGCTTGGAATAAATGGAAAGTTCTGGACATTACGAGTCAAAGAAATTAATGTGTTTGTTTAATATGGTTGTTATGTATGTAAGTGCAATAGAAGATAAGATTAATATTAAATTCAGCTTACAAAAAAATATTCAAAATTGTTTTATTATTTACTTTTTCAAGATAATATTTACATCATTTAAAAACTTACAGACTTAAAATATAATAACAATATGTACTAGTATATAAAAAAGGAGGGGAAATATTCATCGGGCATCATAAAATTCATCTGCATAGCTGTCAACAAGAAAAGTGCCCAAAAGGATAGCAGCATTGCCACGTTCTAAGGCGTTATTATTATTATTTTAAGTCTGTAAGTTTTTAAATTATGTAAATATTATCTTGAAAAAGTAAATAATAAAATAATTTCAAAGACCCAACATAACATTAGGCTCATTCATAGTCTCATACATACCTTTTCCCAATCCTGAACAGAAAACCAGCAAGATGTACCACACAACACTTGCATTCTCTAATACTAAAGCAAACAATTCACCCTAACGACTAGCAGTACATTAACGACACCCCAACAATGCATTACTCTCACTCTCAATTACCTTTTACTGCACAACAGAAAATACAGTACACACGGCAAATAGCAGTGTGTACTGTATTTTCTTATACTGGAACCTCCTTACTAATAAACGTATTATATCAGGTGAATAGTTACACACCGATTTCTCTCTTTCAGTCATCAGTAATTTGACTTTCGAAAGAAGAAGACAAAGCATTGAGTAACTATACAGACGTTATACAACGTTTATTAGTAAGCAGATATATGTATAGCTTGATATGTATTAAGCTATACAGTGCCAGTATAAGCTGATCTCGCATTGTATAGGATTTCCGTACAGTGAGAGAACAGCTTATACTGGAAATGTATAGCTAGAATGTAGTCGTGTTACCTGCACCCTAATTGTGTCACACACATTCAATCACAATCTGAAGGATTTTGAAGGATATCGCTAATACCTTGCTTCATATGTTCGAAAAATTTGTCTGCTCAACAACATAAAAAACGCAACAAAAAAAAATCTGCTGTTTCATAGAAAAGTGCAATACCTAAGTGGTCAAAATGTATGGAACAGCAGATTTTTTTTTTTATATAACCGACGAAAAATTTCAACGCAAGGGGTTTCAGAATCATGTACTGAATCCATGGTATCAGTTTTCGCGTCGATGTCCCTACTACCCTGTATACAGGCTGGATTTTTGAGATGGGGCAGTAAGGGTAGCTACCTTAACCGTTGTAGTGACAGGAAAACGGTCTTAGGGGACTGTCTTTCTTGCCGGGGTTGCGGGTTTGTCCGAAAGGGATATCGCGACCCCGGCACACAGGCAACGGGAGGAATACGGGTGGGTTTTAGTCAGTAAAAGTCTGACACACCCTCCCACTCCACCCAGAGAGGGACAAGTTATTTGATAATTTCCCACCCTAAAAAAAAAAAGGTACTGTCTTTAACATTTTGATCTGCATTCACAGATTTTGAAAAAAAATTGTCGTCAAGAAAATAGGCAGTTTTCAAAAAAACTGAAAAAAGCAACAACGGTTAACCTACCTGTCTTTACTGCCCCATCTCGAAAATCAAACCTGTATCTATATATATATCTGTAATCACGTTCTCGAAAACGGCTCTAACGATTTCGATGAAAAAAACTGTAGAAAGGCGGACATAATGCCTGAGGCATTTTCTACCAGTCAACCTTAGAGTGATGCAGAGACAAAACATGGCGTGTGCAACATAAGGGGTAGCTAACTTGAAAATAAATACCTACTAATACATAGATATATATAAACCGAATAATTTTTGTCAGGAGAAATAACGATAGGTAGAGGAAAAATCAAATCAGCAAATCAGCGCTGCAATGATTCTGCTAACTTTTTACGAATATTTTCACGTGCCTTTACTTTGAAAGATAACCGACTGGTTGCCATCCTGATGTTCAAACGCAGCGCATTCCAAAGAAATACCGCCTGGACAAAGAAAGAAGAGTGAATAAAACCAGAACACTGAGAAGGACATCGTAGAAGACGATTGCTGGTAGAACAAATACCTGGACAATATGTTTATCTGGTTTCCCCCTTGCAGAGCTCGGTCGTCCAGGTACTTTATCTAATTATATGTGACAGTCGGTGTCAAAAACACCAAATGTCTTTTCATCGGTCGCATAGGTACTGTACAAAGTTATGATTTCAAGATCAAATGTGCATGACTGTCTCGCTAGCTTAGTGGTCACATACCCAACTGCTGGACTCCGAATATGGGTTCTGAATTCCCAAATCGAGCACTGTTATTGGCTTTGTTGATCAAGAATTTTTCAGTAGCAGCCTAATTCTGACTTCGAAGTTTTGGGCCCGTTTTTAGGGTTCCGTACCCAAAGGGTGCCAACGAGACTCTATCACTAAGGCTCCGCTGTCCGTCCGTCCATCCCTCCGTCTGGCAAAGGGCTCTATCTTTTGAACCATAATAGGTAGACACTTGAAATTTTACAAAGTGTGTACTGTCGTGTGCGGGAGTGTGTTGAAGAGGGAGACTACACAACAAATAGAGGGTACTTCTATATACTTACATCGTATTTTATATAATTATTTTAAGTTCATCACATATTTAATAATAACGCAAACAGTTCGATGGGTAGTCTTCTACTACTTTTTCATTAAACAAAATATCACATTTTTTATTTAAATTGCGAGAATGTTCAAATGGCTGTTTTCTTAACAGCCTGAACAATATAAGGTTACTTATCGCATACAATCTTACAGTACTCTTATAGCCGCTATAACAAGAAATAATAAAAATGAAAAAATAGTTAATAATTAAAGGGGTCCCCATACAAGGAACGAGTTAATGAAAATATGTAGTGCTAAATACTGGACAGTGGTACGGAATCCTTCATGTGCGATTCCGACCGGCACGTGGCCGCTTTTTTTATGGACATATTCCTCTATTATAAGGGACTTATAAAACATAACAGGTGAAATGTGGGTGTACACCTACGATGCAATGTTATGTAGGTACGTAAGATCTCATGTGAACCAAACAACAAATGAAATCACAGGACCCACAACAATTGGATTAAGCGTACCCATTGTACCGAGGCGATAAATTTTTCTATTCTGTTCGGCTAAGCTGGAGTATCGCAATGTTTTACACCGGCGACCACTTTGTGGGGTTAACTCCTGCTCTCGTATTGTTTTGAGATCGCTCCTTCTTTTTTTTTCAACCCTGCCTCGTTCGCTGAAACGGCTTTCGCTTACAATTTAATACTGTTAAGTCTGACGTTCGTGGACCCTGAAGCAATAAAGGTTTTAGTTGTTAGTAGATTATTATTTAGTACATCTTAGTAAAAAATATTTTTATAGCTCTGCTGGTAGTCCTGATACCTACATTTATCAATATTAATATTATGGAAGCTTCGATTGGAAATGCTTATGTCCAGTAGTGGGCTGGTATAAGCTGACCTTGATGATAGAAGCTATGACAAAACCAAAAATATGTCAGGGTTGAATATCTAAGCCATGAAGAAATACTACAAACCGCCGAATTTCTGCACAGGTACAACAGATAACTAATGTTCGTGACGAAGCATCACCAAAAACTGAAAATTAATAGTGGTTTTTGATAACATCTTTTAGTTAGCATCAAAATTGTGCTCAAGTAGTGATTTGTGAAAGCAATCGTAAGTACAAAACCCATATAATCTCGATTATGTACGTAGGCAATATAACCATAATTTTGTCATTTTTCTGTGTGTCCAGCAGAAAAATTCAGCTCTGCTCTGGACGCTTGACGTGTGAACATGTCGGGTCAGCTGCACAACAAGTCAATCGTCATCCTGAGGATGCCTCGTTGAGAGGTGAAACACGTGTCGATTTCTTACAGGGTTCTTTATGAGACTTTAAGAACAGTTAAGCGGATTAGGCTACTAAATATACGTCGTCTAGCCAGTGTTACCAGTGTTATACATGTTATAAAATAATACCAGCCTGTTACTGTCCCACTGCAGGGCAAAGGCACAGAGAAGGCACGAGCATTGGTCACCACGCTTGCTCAAGACGGGTTGGTGATTTCAGACTTATATTAACTACAAGTCCAGGTTGCCTCACGATGTTTTCCTTCACCGATGTCAGTAATGTCCAAGGTATTTGCCCGGATTTGAACACACAACCTCGTTATACATGTTAGCAAATAAATAAATAATAAAATTACGTAACACAGTTTCAATCACTATGCGAGAGTTTTGAAGGTTATTTCTAATCCACTGCTTCATAGGCTTAATAAATTCGACAGCTCAACAACGTAAATAACGCGATGAACTTGGCTGAACTGTCACAATGAAAGAAAATGCGATCAATTGTCATTTTATGTGGGTTATGCAATTACCCCAATGGTACACTAAACCGAGACTAGCCCTTTTTTTTTGAGGGTGGAAATTATCAAATAACTTCTCCCGCTCTGGGCGAAGCGGGAAGGCGTGTCAGACTTTTACTGACTAAAACCCTCCCGTGCGTGGAACACAACGCGCCGTCGACCCGGGCCTGGTCGACCAGGTCCGACCCATTGCTCACCGACCGCAAGCCCGCGCCTACGGTGGCCGGAAGTCGACTCGCGACTCCCGACGGGAGGGGCGCGGGGGCGCGAATCTTGCCTCTCCCTCGCTCGCTCCGCTTGCTCCTTCGCGAGCATTACTGCTTCCCAGAAGGAATTGACGGCCTCCCATGCACTCTCGCTCTGGACCATGGCCTGAACCAGGGCCGGACGCGAGAGATCGCCGCCACCGATCGCCTCCGTGAAGACACGGTGGTGCTCCGCCCAAGCCGGACATACCTTCACCGTATGCTCCACCGTGTCCTCCGGGCGATCCATACAGTGGTGACATCCGGGCGTTTCCTCCCGCCTTATGCGGAACAGGAACCTTCCAAAACAACCGTGTCCGGTGAGGACCTGCGTCAGGCGGAAGCTGAGGACGCCGTGGCGCCTCTCTAGCCACTCCTCAAAGAGGGGACTTATCGCCACAATTGTGGAGTGCCCAGCGCTGGGTTGCGACATTCGCAAGCAGAGTTACGCCCCGGCGTTTCGCCTCCTCGCGCAACTCCCATATGTGCGCGTGTGGCGGTAGTCCGGCAAGAAGACTCGCCGCCTCACGGGTGACCGTGTGGTAGCCTCACACCAGCCTAATGGCCATGACCCTTTGGGACGCGTTCAATCGCTGGGCCGGTCGCAGCCTTAATGAACGTGCCCACACCGGTGCCCCGTAAAGGGGCTTGGACCGCATGATCCCCGCGTAGAGCCTCCGGCAGGAGGCGTTTGGCCCCCTAGATTGGGCAGAAGCCGCTTCAAAGCTGCCCCAGCCCTCTCCAGCTTAGGAGCCAAACGTCGGAAGTGCTCCACCAAGTTCCACCGGCTGTCGAGGCCGAGTCCCAGGTACTTATCGTCGACTCGACCCCGATGTGAACCCCTCCTGCCGTTATTTGGGAACCCGACAGTGGCGTGTTCGGAGGACCATAAAAACACATGGCTTCGGACTTGTGTAAGGCCACCTCGAGTCCCAGTTGCCGGATCCTGTCGACGATTGTTGCAACCCAACGTCTCGCCAGTTCAGCCGCCGCCTCATGCGACTTCCCCTGCACCAGGACCAGCGTGTTGTCAGCGTAGCAGACTACGCTGACGCCGCTGGGAGGTCGGCGCGCAGCACCCAGTCGTAGCCGATGTCCCACAGATGCGGCCCCAGGACCGATCCCTGCGGGACATCTCTCGCCATTTCCACTCTCCGTGGTGACCGGGGTAGATGACGGCCTTGTCAAACCGAGACCTAGCCCTGGACTGAACTTTCATGAATCTAGTACTTCAGGAAAACCTACTTTTGTGGGTTATATGTTGTAAAATAGTTACCTAGTTCGATATTTCTGTTAATGGAGTTTTGCCATCTTGCATTCGCAGTAACGTGTGGCGGCATCAACATCGCCACATGCGAACTACGTAACCAACTGACGTTACGCGAAATCGTGCACCGCGCAAGCAGCGTTTACCGCGCGATCAGCATATATATGACTTCCCGACATAAATCGTTGGGCAGTTGCCCACCAGGCGCAACACCTAGGATCCCCCTTTTTCTATAGAGGATGAGTGAACTTTACACCCTGTTCCTCATACCTCTATACAAGTAACGTAAAATCTAGGTATATCAATTTAAATACTAGATTTCGTAAGGTTCATAGACCAGCCTGAGGTTTATTTTTGTAACTAGGGATTCGTTTCAGTACTTATGGAATAATTCAGTATGTAAAACAGTTTTTTCCGTGAAAAGTTAGATTTTTCGTCTTTACACTGTAATATATTTTCAGTTGTAATATGTAGATATAGCCGTTATTATTATGTCAATAGCTAGGCAATTTTATAAGAAATCCTGTGATATAAACATGCCTTGTATACCTGCATATTGAATGGCGTTTAGCCATAAGTTTTGTTGTAAACATAGTAAAAAATAGATTAAATAAAACTTTAAATTAGGAAGCGATTTGCGGGCCTCGGTAAGGTAAAGGTGAGCGGTACTTAAGCGCGTATGGAATTTTGTTAAATTGATAGTCATAGGCAAGCCTCATAGCTTCTAAATACTTCAACTAGTACTCCTGAAGAGTCACGCAGGCGCTTTCTGAAGACTTATCTTACTCGGTGTTATTATTTCTGCATCAAGAAACCTCTTCCTCTCAAGACTTTGGGACACAGCCGTAGATCAGCCGGCTGATTCAAGAAGAGACCCGGATCGTATAGGTGCATGACGTCAACGCCGCCTGGACTAGGAGACACGTACGCTCGTCCCGGGATAAACTTGGATAGGCTTACACACCTCAACACTTCGTATCCAGCGATAACGCCCGTCCGGCACAACTCTATAGCCCGTCGGCAAAAAAGGACAACAGAAAATCGATTCCCTTCTATCTCTCTGTATTATTTTGCAAACTACATCGACAGTGATATTGGATATTTAATCAATGCAACCAACAAACAAACAAACAAATCGAATATCCCTTTGAAATTCAAACAGCAAAATGATCTGAGCTAATGAATTAAAAACACTACATCAGAATTAAACGATATAATACCTATAAACCAAAGTCAATGCAGACCAGTTGATAGAAACACGACTATTATAAGTTGCTCCCTACGATTTGAAAAGTGATTCAGGTTTGGTAATCTCACACAGGTCTTGGTTAACTGGTTGGTGATAGCGTGTTGTGAATAAACCATGAGTTGTTTTCAATTTAGCGTAAAAGCGTTCTGTCATAAAAGCTGGTCCGGTTTGATAATTAACATTTTATGTCTGTGTGACAAATATATGTGGACAAGTGCATTGATTGTATCTGTTGTGGCTTCATTCAATCTGAGGATGCATTCAGGAGACAATACGTATCTAAGTACTTAAGTCCTTTTCGAAATGTATTTACACGTTTCGGTCGTATGTATGTATGAATTGAAGTCAGGGTCCTGACAATTACATTGAGTGTTTTTAGGGTGAACGAAATAACAATATCTTCTAGATCGTTTAATACTGAGTGTCATTCAACCTGTCAATTTTACTTAGGAGTAAGAACTGTCATCTATCGACACCTTTTCTAACCTTACTGTTTTTCTCATACACTATGTAAGAGGTGTCTCTTTGCATATATTCGTGAGGATAATATTCCATCCTATTTAGTTTTCCATGTTTATCAAAGCTTAAAAATCTGTGAAACAGCTAATCCAGGATTGTACTACCATCTTATCCAATAATGATATCTATTGGTCCTGGTTGCATTGCACGCAATTAATGATCAAAACTTTTTGTCAAAATCTTCATTAGCATCTTTCTTTTCTTTTTCGTGTGGTTAGTCACTAACCTGGTGTCAGAGTTTTTATGCCCCATTTGTCTGTTTTTATGTCACATGCCGTCGAGAAATATCACTCAGACACCACGATCCCGATCACGACGATCGTTTCCTCACGATGTTTTCCTTCACCGTTTTTGAAGCAAGTGATACTTATAAAATACGCATATGAATCCGAAAAGTCAGAGGTGTGTGCCTTGGGTTCAAACTCAAGTTAAATAAATAAATAAAATAAAAATTATGATTATTTATCTCCATATACATAATAAGTTAACAGATATCTTGACAAGTGTGTGTATTTTAGAACTCCAGGTCCCCCATTGTAACACATAGCAGAGATTGTCAACGTGGTGCAATTGCGAGTGGTTGATGGTGTCTCTAAGATGACTTGGCAGTCCGAAGGTCGCCCCACTAGGCTATCACACAAACACACACACACACACACATATATGGTCACATTGGCTCATATTCTCTCAAACAGATAATGTTTTTAAAGATTTGAATAGCGCTTGAATACTCACAGGGTTCTCCTGACACAAGGAAAATACGAATTTCTATTCCCCGCACCATTAAGGTGGTTAAAGCGACCAAACGGAGCGTTCTACAAAATTTTAAAGCTCGATTTATATGTCGCATGAAACGTATGGCGGCGATTAAACGTAGCAGTAGCGAGCGCGGACAAATGTTAAGTTATCACTTACCACCATTCTGCGACTAAATCTTCATTGGAGGAGAGAGGTTTTCTGCAATGTCTTGATTTTCTTGGGCAAGGGATTTCCTTAAATGGTCTGGATTTTTTTTGTGTTGTGTTCAGGAAGGACATTGTGTATTTTAAAATTAGGGAGTTGGCGTCTAGTTGCTCTATTTCCAAGGAGTTGGGTTAGATTTTTAACTAGCTCCGGCTTTGCACGGGTAGTACTAAGTAATTATTCTATCTACCTACATAACTACCTACCTACCCTACCTACCTATCTACGTACCTACCTACCTATCTACCTACCTACCTACATACCTACCTACCTACCTACATACCTACGTACATACCTATCTACCTACCTACCTACCTACCCTACCTACTTACATACCTACCTACTTACCTACCTACCCTACCTACACCTACCTATATTTTAATACAAACCTTGTCCTGAGAATAATGAACACAGCAAAAAAGAATTAGTAGTAGAAATTGTTGTTGCAGTCGACTCAGGCAGTCGCTTTACTTAGTGTAAATTATTTCGTCACCACTGCTCTCAAAATGGTGAAGGAAATCATTGCGAGGAAACCGACATGTTCTAGAACCTAAAATTCGAAGACATGTGACATCTTTCAACCGGCACTAGTCCGCGGGGTCGATTATGACCCACTACCTCTCTAAGAGAGAGGCCTGCGTCGCAGCAGTGAGAATATTATAGGCTAAATATGTATATGTTTTACAAAAATATGTGAGGACATGATGAGAATTTGACGTGAGATGTTATTTCAATATCTTTCCCGAATTACATTTAATACCAGTATCTTTTTTCACGTCCATATATGTTCACAAAACATTGCTTTGGAAAACGCAGCGCTGATAAGTGCATCTTGACTAATTATTTTATGCCAGGATAAATAAAATAAAGTTCACGTTCTACGTAGAATTTTATATCGGAAGCTTGCAGTAAAAATGCAGGAGCAGCCTTATAAAAAAGTGCAAAACTTAAAAACGGTAGTAATAAAATTGAGCTCGAAAATAACCACCTTAACGACCACGACTTTTAATACTTCGCCTTAACTTGGAAACTGTCCATAGTTTGGGGGAGGCACTAATAGAAAATTTTAAAGTTCCAATGTTAAAATCGAAGTCGGTTGACAGCAGTGGTCGCACATCCGCTGTCTTCCAAAACTTTAGGGTCGAAAACTTGCTTCTAACAGGAAACGTTACTTTGAAATTGTGGATTTGGGTTTTGGTCGGCGAAAACATTTTGCCAAAATTACCGACGAATAGAGGAGATTGAATTTTTAAATTGAACTCAATGTTGAAAATTAAATATTGGTAAAATGATAGATAGTGAATAAAATCTAATGAAAGCTTGTTTACAATTTGAAATAGTTGTATGAAGTTCCGGTAGTAGGTCCATTCTGCTTTGAATTTCCGTCCATGGTTTAGAAGTTATCTTTTTTGTTTATTAGCTGGTGAGGAACGACATGAAGTGATATCCTTGTCATAATTGGGTATAGTGAAGTATTGCTAACATCTAGGCCACCAATGTAAATATAGTTATATATTATACTTCAACATTATGTACTTTACAAACCTGCCTCGTCCGTCTACATCCCAAGCACTAATAATGCTGAGCATGAGGTGCTGGGTTCGATTCCCAGCTCAGGCATAGTATTATTGGATTTTTCCATCAGGAATTTCTCAGTAGCAGCCGGCAGTCTAGATTTGTGTCCGGTTGATGGCAATAGGCTCGCCCCCTATTACATGGGACTTAAACATAAGAGGCAAAATGTGGGTGTACTATAGGTACACTTCTGCCTAACCCTTCGGGATAACAGCCGTGATGTTATGTGTTACTTTTCAAAACAAATATTAACCAAACAAATTTTTTACCATCTTCACTCTACCTCCTTCAAATGTGTCAACCTCATTCGCAGAAATACTTTTTCAATTGAACCAAAATAAAATATTCCAGAGTACATTAGAGTGCACACACAACGGACAAGTTCCAAATAGAATAAACGATTTTAGGATTGAACCCAATCGGGACGGAACTTGGAGCTTAGCAAGTTTGTGCCGATCTCCGGTTTCCGTTACTAAATGGCGGCCACGATTCGGTCAGAGGTGAGAGTGGCCAGCAATTTATAGCCGGGATATGTCGAGGAGTCGAAAGTAGCGCGGCAACTACATTACCATCGGATATGTACGGAATCGGCGCACAGTTTGAGTAGTCCAGGATTTTCGGGCAAATGCGCAAGTCATACATGAATAACAGGTTCTTGAGTGAATAAAATGCTAGAACTTTTGAGGTAGACTTTATTTTTCACAGAAAATTTTGTTACTTAGTTTACAACCTGGTCGACCGAGCTCTATTCGGGTGAAAATAGAGAATGCTCATTTATTAGTACAGGATAGTTCAAACTAATTCCGTGCTGCTATGATAGTAGGCACTTACTAATCCCATGCTGCCATGATAATAGGGACATACTAATTCCATGCTGCCATATCATTATTCTAACGTAGCCATCTTGTTCTCATTTTTGGGCGACTGAGCTATGCTCGGGTGAAAATACGGAGAAAACAAATTTTCCCTAATATGAGACCTGGCTAGATCGATTTTTTGCCGTAAACCCCTATATTGCAACTTTAATCGAAATCGTTAGAGCCGTTTTCGAGAACGTGATTACAAATATATATATACAAATATTGCTCCTTTAATAGTATAGGATTAGTACCTAACACAACCAACTGCCACTAACTGCCTCGTTTCGTCTAGTGATCGCAAGCGCTACTGCTAACCACGAGGTCCTGGGTTCGATTCCCGGGTCGAGGAAAGTGTTTCGCATTCGTCACTAATTTGTGTCTGGATGTTTATCTGCGGACGTATTAAAGGCTAGGCAGATTGATATAGCCAACTGAAGTGCGCGGCGTGTGTGATGTGCCGCGCAGTACTGCCACGCAAACATTCGTCGGTATGGTCCTAACTAGAGAGCGACAGATTATTGCCGCGCACTTGCCGCACATTGTTTGGACATACCTTAAAACTATTGAAGTAAATAGTATTCACTTAGTTTCACCCTTTTACAGGCAATTACAGCAACCAATTTTGGGAGCAAACATAGTTTGTATACCCTGAAAATTCGGTAAAACTAGGAAGTAAATGTTTCCACAGTAAAAAGGTTTCCCACAATAAGGTATAAAACACAAAGTTGAACAAAAATATTAGACCCTTTTCAACTGAGATTAAAAGTGTTACCCAAACAGAAGTATGAAATTACATATTAATTTCATTAAAATTTCCACACAGATTTTAATTTATTTAGGTGTCGAGGTGGAAATGAAATAATAATTGTTCATATATCTCTGAATTAGGGGCAAACATTTTAAAATGGACCTAAAAAACCTTCACAAAGACGACGCGGATAGGACCTACAAGGACATGAAATTGCGAACGTATTCGTCTTGTCCTTCATGAAGGTCAAGAGCGTTGTACACGCAACCGGCATGCGTGTTTGACTGATATACATATAATATGTATGTATGTATAAACGTTGACGAATCAAGGAGAAAAAGTACGGACATACCGACTCTTGTATCTGTTTATAACGAAGAGAAGAGCTTTGAGTTTATTTTAGAACTAATATTATGAAACTGAGGCGAAATAAAAACCATAGAATGATGGCTGTTGGAGGATGGAGACAGCGCTGAAGAAGTAAACAAAGTTGCTTGAAGTTTTTCATAATAGCGAATGGAAGTGACAGGCGAAATTTTATAGTCTTTTTTGTTACTTAGTCGTTTAAAACTACGTATTCCAAATTTCTTTAAACCCAAGTTATCAGAAACAGTTTGATAATGATTCTCATACAAACATTATTATGCATTGGGTATTCAGTCAAAGCAGAACATAAAAAAATACTTAACAAGGGATGTGAGAACAGATTCAGGGCCCAATAAATTTGGCACTAACCACCAGATTTATGAAGTGGAATAAAACTTGACTTGACTCTATTTGGTGGAAAAAATAACGGGAACATATCTAGAGGTAATGACACAAACCATTAATTGAAAAGGTACCTAGAGTTAGGGAAACTAATTGTTCAGGAAATTGACAGCTTACTTGGCAGTTTGTTTTATAATTACCTAGCCGTTTAATTTATATATAAATTACTTATTAACTAATATGCTAGATTGTTATGTGAAGTAAGTGTCACCAACTGTGATACTTCATAAAAAGAAAAACAAATTGATAGCCTACGTCAACCTAAATAACAACGACCAAAGAATGAAAGATGTGATTTAATAAAGGGACAATTTCAATTAGAGATTTTAAATTTATCAATTGAATTTAATAATCCAATCGAAATAAGGTATATATTTCTGTTGGATTGTTGCTCGGTGATTAACCTTGGAGCATCGCAACGCAGTGTTGTATGGAGCATCGAAGAAGCTTGGTGGAGGATACCGCGTCGGGAGGCGGCGGTATGCAGCGGTAAGCGCCGGTATGCGGCGGTACGTGCTAGAGTCTGCCAGGTCAACTTATCCAATCGAAATAAGGTATATAATTATTTCAAGCTCGGTGATCGACCTTGGAGTATACCGGCGCATGCCACGGCATACCGGAGGATGCTCCGGTAAGCTGCAGGACGATCGCGGTGCCGCAGCGGATTTTTCCTGTCGGTATGCGTTGGCGGATAGAAGAATCCCCATCTATTGATCTCCCCTGCCATCCGCCAGTGTTCGCAGGCGCTAACTCCCTCATCATGACCATCATCAAGCTACAGTAGTTCACTGCTAAACATAGGCCTCTCCAATTGCACGCTATTCAGCTCGATTCTCAGCAACTCTCATCCAGCTGCAATCAACCACCCTGCGAAGATCGTCGCTCCACCTGAGGGCGTCCTACCTTACATTTACGATTCGATTCGATTTATTAATTTCCCTGACTTTACCTAATGATTTTCAAGAGGACGCTTCCTGTACTTTTATTCTTTAACTCTTGCCTGCCAATACAGTCACGAACTATTCAAGTAACGAACACATAAACAGAGACGTATTTCACGTCCCGGACGTCCGTCTCACTCTGTGAATGGGCTGCGTTCAATGTAGGAGCATTTTTAACGTTGCCAGTTGTAAAAAGTATAACATAAACAAAGTTGGAGTGAGATTCGAAGTCGTGCATTTTATTTCGGACGTTCTGATTTTTGGTGGCGGTATTAAAGCTAGTTTACATATTAAAAATATTTTTGCTGAATTTGTATTAGGTCTTAAAAATATTACTGGTTTTTTTTTCGGTTTTAAATAGTCTGCTTTAGTTTTGAATAGTCTGGAAATACTCGTAAAGATGAATGAACACACGATGAAGTTTATTTCGATTTTCAAATAAGTACGAAAGTCAGTAATTATGAAATATATATCGAGATGTCTAACAACATAAAAAAACCGCCCGAACCGAATTGAAATAAGGTATTGAAAATCCAAAAAACACAATACATAATCGGCTATTAACCGTAAAACCTTTTTCTAAAGAACCCGTCTACAAAATCCTAAATAGTCACTCACGATAAAGGGAGTCGTTATGAAACTTGACGTCTTCATCGAGTGTCGACAACTCGATAGTCAATGAGCATTTATCGATTCTTATTAGATATTCATAAGACCTTCGTGATCGGAATATCCGATTCCTATAAACGAAGGAAGTGTCTCGATGAAGAAACGTTGCAATCAAGCGGGGTTATGACATGCTAGAATTAATCTTTTATTATCCTTTCGATGTAACAGCTTCGTAAGAATGAGAGCGGGTGGGAAATTTTATTGAGTAACCGACTGGTCGATTTATACTCCAGTTTTTCCCAATGCCTTACGTATATAGAGGCATGAGGAACAGGATGTAAAGTTCACTCATCCTCCTTAGAAAGGGGAGGATTTTCCGACCAGACGGGTGTTGTGTCTAATTGGCAACTGCCCGACGATTGATGTTCGAACGTTGTATATACTCGTCGCGCGGTAAACTATGATTGCGCGATGCAGGATTTTGCGTGCCGTCAGTGTGATGCGTAATTCATATGTGGCGTTTGTAGTACTGCCACATGTACCATCGACGACACGTGCGCCTGCCCATTTTTCGACCTTATTCCTTAGGCAATAAGGTTGAAAAGTGCTCAGGCGCCAGTGTCTGCGATAGTGCATAGATATGTATAACTCGTGGTGGGTTTAAAAGCTCCCGCAGACATGCACGAACAGACGACTCTGTTAGACCAATTTCTATGAAAACTTCATGGAAATTGGGCATAAGAGTCTTAATTCATTGATTGTTAATTATTTTAGGGCAAGTTTTTTTACCGACAGATAACTTTTATTTATTTATTTAATTTAATGCACAATGTACACAACCAATTTTACACGCTAAGCTTAAACTAGTGAGTACATGACCCTGTTAGGGCGCAGCAAGATAACTTAAAACTAATATTGCAGAAGAGGTATCTAGATTTATCCAATATCACATAAATATCATTAGGAATTAAATATTAAATTAATTAAATTTATATCTAACATTTCACTTCATTTACTTAATAACAATTGTCTGAGTGTTTTAAAGTTTAAATTAATTAATGAAAATTAGTTAAATAAACCAAACATAACTTGATTATTAATAAATAGAAAAAATATAAAATCATAAATATATCATCACTATGTCAAATCAAATTAATAAAATCACAAATATAATGTCAACATGATAAAAATAAAAATATAATAAAAATACACCATTCGATATTTAAAATGTCGTATCAAAATTTTATCGAATGTCAAAAATTAAAATCATTCACCAATTCAATAAACGAAAACATGTCATATAAATAAAAAATAATCACAAATAGTATTTACATACAAAAGAACCTATAATAAAATGAACACATGATATATATTTTTTAATTCTATTTTAACATTTTATCTTCCATAAATTCTTTAAATAATAATAATAGCACTTTTCCAAGAGAAATGACTTTAGCCTAGCTTTTTTTCTTTATTCATATAAAAGCTGTCAAATATTTATTGTTCAAATAAAAGATCTTAATATAGTTACATTTGTCATAAATATAAAGAAAAAGAGGTGCTTGTAGTATCTATCCGTAGGTAGTTGGCCGTATAAAAAACAAAAATCTGATAAATGAAATCATATCATGATTGGTAAGGAGAACATCGATGAATGACAATAAAAGTTTTCAGAACTTACAAACCGGGCATTCTTTTGAAAAACTTCTTTCAGTTTATCAAGATATTTTCACTAATTATATTTCCCATCACATTCATCAACAACCAACTTCATTTCCTACCGTCATCCATATTCACGCCATGTTTTAAGCAATAAGGTTTGCGCCTACGGCTATCATAAATATGACCCTTATGACCCCGAGCCCCCACGCCGCTTCTTTTTATGCACGAAAAGCGATTCGGGGCCCTTGGACCTTGGAATCATGCGTCCAATTTAATCACGATAAGTCAGTAACTATCTGTTTTCCTTGGACACAATTCTTTTTTCAATTTCCATATGTTTTTTTTTCTTGATGGATGTGTAGGTACTTAATGAAGTAAGATTGTTCTATTTTTAAATTTAAATTGTAATAATAATTGTTTTGTTTCTTCGGGTAATTTTGTTTCAAGTATGTTTTTGTTTCTTTTTTGTGTAGATACTACGTACTTTGTTTTGATTCATTTGAGTACGAGACACTTCTCGTTATTAATTTAGTAATAAATTGTCTCTTCCTTTAAATCTACCTTTTCCAAGTAGGTATAGGTACATTTTAGTAACTATAGATACCAGAAAGAATGTAATCAAATACGATCAAAGCAAAATTATTAACTCACTTTTCTTAGAGTAAAAGCATACCTATTACATACCCACGGAGAATAGACAGTAAAGCCCATAGCTAAAGCATTTCCCTTTTCAGTAATAATACACTGACGAGCAATATAAAAAAGCCACTAACTTATCCTGAAATATTTCCGGCACCACGCAAGATAGCTTCTTGAAGTAAAAAGCAACATTCAAGTGTATTTACTATCGCAAAAAAAATACATATCACTATTTTCAGATTTATTTTTACTTCATGTAGCTAACTTGCGTGGTTTAGGGGATATTCAGATTTTTTTGGCACTTTGCAAGTTGCTTTTTTTATATTTTGCCGTCTGAGTATGTCCAAGACATTTTCGCAGCCATTACGATTGCTATACGGTTACACTCAGATAGTATCATAGACCGACATTATTCGGTCTGAATACATAGACTAACTTGACACAATAATAAGTACCCTCCATTGAGACCATGGAGTGGTTAGCAAATGGAGCGATCATTTGTGAACGCGATCGATAAATGCACAAACACAGCGCACATTGGAGTAATAATAAACAATGGAACACCGAATTCTGTGTACATTAAAATTTCCTACGAGTGACGATGCTTAATATAGGAATGTCAATCGCACCCTGCACCATAATTGCGTAGCACACGATCAATCACAATCTGTTTCATTTTGACAGTTTAGCAACATTCATTGCGTTATTAATGTTGTTGAGCAGACAAATTTTTCAGACATATGAAGCAATGGATTAGCAAAATCCTTCAAAATGATTCATATTATGGGCAGTCAGCCCGCTACCACCTTGCTTGTTGGCTAATATTTTTAACACGGCATGAGCTAATTTTATTTTATGCATGCTGAAACGAGAAGAGATGAATGCTGTGTGCGGGTATAAAATACAAGGACAACAAGAATATGTGTGTTCAGATGCTCAGTAACAGCGTGTAAATAACAAACTGCAATCATGAATCGTCTGCAAACGTGGTGACTGTTGCAAATTCACGATAATTGACCAATAATTGGGCAGTTTCTCAGTGTACACGTGCTGATAAACTTATCGTACCTACGTGATACATAACCCTCTTAAAGTTTGTAATTTTTCAATATAGCATCATGGGTATTTCACAAAACTGAAGGTCTTTTATTATTTTGCTGTGCCTGAAAGGATCTAAAATGATCACATTTAATTTTAAGTCACCACCTAAGTACACATTTTGAAATACGAATAAACTATTGAATAATGTATTTTTTTTTCCTCTCCATTTCCTCATTACTCCGTGGTCTTCACTTGTCACCGAGCTACTCAAGTATTCTGGTCCTGTCGGTCGAAGTTTTCCTTCAACTCGTTTTAATATGATACTAAAGTTGGATATAATCCGCACTTTAAGAGTTTATTCCATGATATTGCCGATAAAAAGTAAGAAAATGGTGGTGTTAAATTTTGTTGGTACTCAAGCAATTTTGGTTATTGTTATACGAGTTTATGAGGGCTTTGTGTTACCTATTCAATGTTATAATGAATAGAAATTATATTTCTTTTAAGGTAAGAGATACCTTCATCATTTTAGAATAGCCAGCTGTTATCGTTTATGAACACATTTTTGGGTCAATCAACTATTTTACCCACACTTTGCTGTCCCTGATTATTTTTTTAAAATATAAACAAATTAAAAACACAAAAGAATTGTTATAATTGTATCTAGGTTAGGCAAAACAAAAAACTAGATTAGCTTCTCGAAAATCTTTCATTTTTATTTAAAAATTATGGTATCTCGTGGACAGCAAAGTCTGGGTAAAATAGTTGATTGACCCTTTAACAGCTGTATTTTTTTGTAAGACAAAAGCTGGCACATTAATATTTTTTTACTCTAGCCAGTATTTCTAATCAGCAAAAACAAGATTTTAAAACCCAACCCTTGACTGACTGTGAAAAAACTGAGTAAAAGATAAGTATTTAGCTAATATTTGCGCTAGGTAAGTAATGCTTTTAGAAATAGGACCCTGTCATGTAAACCTCAATCACTGTCTCCTCCATCAATTTTAACAGAACAAAACAAATTCACCACAAAAAATCTAAAAACACTATCCAGAATGAACACAAAAGTAGACACAGTCGGGTAAAAAAACTCAAACTTCAAAACATAGTTACGCATCTTCACAATTTCCACTGAAACTAAATATTCGTTACTTGTTTGCTTTTGAAAAGCAAAAATCGGACTCGGCACGTTTTTCAATCCGTAAATTGTTCACGGTGCCCTGAACAATCAAAAGTTGCTTTTCATTTAAGTTATCGGGTTCCAAACAATGCGGGCATCGGAAAACGCGGGAACGGTGAAATTGGTTTATACCTTTGTCTTATTGCTTTAAATAGCGAAGAGTCGGGTTTTATTTAGGATCATGAATATGTATGTGTGTTTTGTGTGCGTGAGTTATTTATTGAAAGAAGATTAAATCGTTTGGAAGAATTGGAGAAAGAATTGTATTGAACAATGGATTTGCAGACCATATCTGTGTCTGAGTTGTAGCCAAATATTAGCACAAGTAATGAAAAATATAGTCACAAGATTATCTGCAATGTGGTATTAAGTCTAATCCCAGGAGAAATAAAGAAAGCCATAAAAACTAATTTAACTTTTAATCTAAATCCAAACAATCCGAAATTTAATCTTTTTAAATCTGATGAAAAGCTTTTGTGTCACGCCTCGCGATTTTTTGTCTATTCTATGAAAACTTGATTTTACGTAATTCGCCTAAAACCAATAAATTACTAATATGATACCTATTCCTATAATAAATAATAAGACTTGGAATTGCTTAGAAACTGTGTATTTTAAGATTATCTATCAAACCTATTTAATTGTTTTGTTTTTTAAATTTTGTGCTGAAGTGCCACAAAATTAACACCATTTTTTATTCAAAAGTCATTTATTCAAACTAGGCTGAGAATCAGCATCGAACGTCGAAATTACATAAAACAGTCCCCCAAAACGCCCACCCTTCTTTAGTTCTTACCATTCTTTAGTAACCTTACGGCCTAGACTCCACCAAAGCGGAGTCGAGACGAGAGGAGCGGAGATGTGTTTTAAACAACCAATAGAATTTCGTTATTCACACATCTCGCTTTCACTTAGCTTCAGTGGATACCATTGAACCTATCATATTTGTATGGCGCGACCGAAGTGGAGATCTGAGCTGTGCCTCGCCGAGATTGAGCTAGGCGTTGGTAGAAAGCAGAGATGTGAGCTGTGCCTCGCAAGCGGGCTCGGCTCGGCGTGCAAAGGAGACCTGAAGAGATGTGGGTGGCGTGCAGTGAGCGGCGAAGCTAGTTCCCTCAGCGTCACATCATACACATCTGCGCTCCAGCCTAGCCAGTACAAATCTCCGCACAGCTTCGGTAGATACACCCTAGCTGAATAACATCTCTTCACGTCTCCGCTTCGGCCATCTACGCTCATCTTCGCTTTGGTGGAGTCCCGTACTAAGTCATTATTTCAAAATTAATTGTTTAACCCACCTAAAAGGCAAAGTTACCAGAATCATTTAAATCAAAAATTATTTTAGTTCATAAAACAGTAGTAATTAAATTCATGGAAGTAATTCTGCCCATCCGGCCGAGGCTCCGCAATTTCCTGGCGATTGTACCCGAGTCTTCAGATGGCAATGTCGTTATAAACTTAGATATTGTCGGAAATTAGTCGAAAAGTAATAATCGTAATATTAAATAGAATTACTGGAGGGAATATCAAAGAATGTAATAGGAATTTGTTCTTTGTGATAGACAAATTGAGGTTGAAAGAGATAGAGGAAAATTGGCTTATTTTTGGATTAAATCACGACAAAAACCTATCATTTAGTGCCGTTTTAGTGCCATATTCAAGCCTTTCAGCTCCGCCACAAAACCTACACCATTCATACATAATTCGGGCCTCAAAGCAACCCTAAACTACCGATATGGTCCATCCGCCGCGCAGTCGACTGTCAAAGGGCCCAGCAGGTGAATTGAATCAGGGTCTCTTTGCCCCAAAGGGTACCGACCACTTACAACTTTACCCAGAATAATGGATACGAAACCGCACGCTATGAACTTCCCCTTGGTATTGCAAAATGACGGACAATTCCATTTACGAATTTTGAATTGAGAATGATTTGAGGCGATCGCTGATTAGGGAATGCTTGTTTTTTTTTTTATTGAATTGAGGCGCACTCGTTTAACGTTTTTAAATTACAGTACTGTTACCTCAGTGAGTCTTTGGAAATAAGGATTGCTATTAACAGTTTCGACTCCACCCACTTTTCATAGAACTCATACGCCATGCCGCCATACATATTGGAAGTGAACCCCCCGGGAGGGTTGCTGGTATTACGTTTGCGCTAAAGTTAACCATCGCGGACGGTCAACGGCATTAGGTTTAAAACTGTGTTATAAATCCCTGTAAAACGAAGCAAAATAGTTTTATCAGGGGGTCTTACATACGTAGTTTCCAACCTTTTAATTTCGTATTAAATATTTGTAATTTTATGTTCACAAAAATTATAAACTTAGATTTTAAAACCAACGCATATACTAATAAATCTTGTTAAAATATACATCAAATTTTATTTTCACGGTTGATAATGCTGTATTTGCTAAGAAAAACCTTAATTTAAAGTGAGCCCTCCGCTAGGGCTGCGCATCCGATATGCGACTAGGTGAACCCTCCAGGAGGGCTCCCGGCACCGAACGTGTTAACTTATTTTTAGTCAGGCACCTGTCTTACCATCGGCGATTTGCGAGAAGCGAGTAGAGCTACCAACAAAAAAACGAGCTATTTATTTGACAGAGTTCTCGCCGGCATTGTGAACAGTTAGGGATATACTAGATGTTATGCTTTCGTAACCATAACTCTTAAGCCTTTTTAGCCTCTTATTATCTTCGTAGTCTTCTGGCCCGACGGTGCCACTCTTACTCACACACTTATATCTACAATAAAATAAGCAAGCGCTATTAACGCTATTATTAGCGCCTAAAGGTCTTAACACCCACTCGTATAAAAGAATGATAAAAAGTTGGCTTCTCTCCCTGTCATACAACGACACGGAAGATATAGTGAGTTAACACTAAAATACACAAGCCAGACATTCACGCAAAACTCACACCAGCAACTCACCACCACATTCACACTCACTCACACACTAACACACACGCTAACACACACTCTCACACACTCACTATAATATTATTTAGAATTATTTTATTTTGTTCAATTTATTTTATTTGGTAATTCGCTACCCTTATTTAATTAACTATTCTGTCCATTTTCAAACATCCTGAAATAAAATTTAAGCTAACGCAAAAATGTTTCGAATTAAAATTAAGATCACGCAACTCAGGCTCCCAAGATACAGGCGCTGCCTAGTTTGGGGACCACTGTTTTAATACTATGTTAAATATTCTAATTACAGTTAGCATACAATATCATTATTTTTGAAATTTATTTTGTAACAATGGACCAATAAAATTATTCTTATTCTTATTATATTTATCAATTTATTGACACAAGACCTACAATCGTTTGTGCGTTTCTTGAGCGCAGAAATAGAGTCCGCATCACCACTCAAGACGCAGCGCTAGTGTCTATCTACGTCATTGCATCAAATTGCATTTTTTTTTTATGTAGGTCCACAATTTTCCGTTGGACTTCAGTCGTGGTGTGGACTTTAGACATTTGTGACAGGTGCCTCAGACTGACATACCTTCAAGGATATCATTTATACTCTTACACTTGATGTCATATATAAACTCCCGGCGCAAAAAGAGATTTATAAGTTTGACCGCTATGTGTGTGTGTGTCTGTGAGTCTGTCTGTGGCACCGTAGCTCTTACACGGGTAAACCGATTTCAATGCGGTTTTTTATTTGAAAGTCGCTTTTCTAGCGATGGTTCTTAGACATGTTTTATCAACAAAAAATTGCCGTTTGAGGATTATCAGCTCTTTTCATGTTGATGAAAGGATATGAGCGTCTTCCACAGCTCTGATCGCTTTGGTATTTTGTTATTCTGTTACTTCAATGATATTAGAAGAACATAGTAACCTTGAACTGATGCTGCAGCATCACCGGGAACCCCTTAACAACTTACAGCACAGGTATCGTGTTGACCATTGGAATCGTCTCATTGAATAGGTTATAGATAGATGATGAACAGGGTCTGGTGATGGAGAAGCAAAGAGAAAATGAAATATAAGAGAGAAATTTGTGGTACCTTGTAACAATAGTAAACACAAAGTACCTAGTCAATATTACTCTGTCTCTACACGTTAGCCTGCCATCGCCAGAATTACGCCTATCACCCCATTATGATCCACTTCGATGGGTCTATTGTAAATGGAGCAATGGACGCAATTCTCTAGACGATGGCCCTTATGGACTATGTATACGGAAATTATAATAGTGTTTGTAGGTAACATGAATACTTAAAGGCTTTACGTAAGGTATATAATAGACCTATGTTCTATGTTATGGAGTTTGGTTTCCGCACTTAGTCCTTCAGTGGACCATTGTGCGTGGGCCATAGCGGCCGTTGGTGGTTATTCCAACCAGCCCACCTCCCTCCAGAAGTTGATTAAATCTCCTGGTCTGTTCAGAACATCTGTGTAAGATCTGGGTGTCCCGAGGGTCTCTGTTCTAATCTGGGTGACGCCTGTGCATTCAAAAAGCACGTGCGCGACGGTTTCCTCAGCCTACATGCACGCCCTGCACAGAGGACTGTCCGTTATGCCCATTGTGTGGAAGTGTCTGTTCAGCGAGCAGTGGCCCGTGATGGTCCCCGTCACCAGGCGCAGGCCATTCCTATCCAGGCGTAGTAAACGCCAGGTTAGCCCGGTATCCAAAGATGGCATGGCTTCCTTGGACTGCCTGCAGCCCGGTGTTGAGGTCCACCAGTGCTCCGCTTGAGTGTGGGTGAACTCCTGTAGCCACCTTCGTATCTGGGTGAAGGGGATGGGTACAATAGGCTCGGGTCCACAGACTGCCGTGCTGGATCCTCGTCTAGCAAGTTCGTCAGCTGCGTCGTTACCTAGCGATCCGCTGTGTCCTTTTATCCATTGCAGTGTCACCGTGTTGCGGCTAGATACCGTTATTTCTTCTAGTGCATTGTGACATTCTAGTGTTAGCTTTGTGGTACTATGTTTTTTCCGTAAGGATTGAAGAACTGAGGCGCTGTCGGAGAGTATGCGTATGTATGTGTCCGTAACTCTCCTGGCTTTTAGGGCGTGGACCGCTTGTATAATACCTACACACTCTGCCTGGTAGACGGTGTTGTACATTCCCAGCGGGCTGGATATCTTCGACCAAATGAAATGGAGATGGGCGTGTCACATGTTACGGAGCCCCAGGATATATATATATTCTTTTTTTTAAACGTTGCCCTACACTAAGAATTTCTTCTTGTATCGTGGGTGCGTTTACAAACATAGAAACTCACATACACTAACACCCAGACCCGGAACAACTACTTGCAGATCATACAAATATTTGTTCCGTGCGGGGATCGAACCCGCGACACGTTGCGCAGCAGTCGATCGCTCAGCCGCTGCGTCAACCGTGTCGTCTTTCCTGATGTTATGTTTTAAGTTCTTCCTGTTTCCACTAATTCTTATATCATGTTGTAACTTCCGCCAGCGGCTTCACCCGCGTGATGTATTTACAAATTACAGCCTAAGTACTCAGTGATAATATAGCATTCTACTGGTGAAAGATTTTTTTAAATCGGTCCAGTTGTTTTTGAGGTTATTCATTACAAACAAAAACTTTTACAAAAAAAAAACCGACTTCCAAAAAAAAAACTACAAAGTGAATTTAATTTCGGAAGTCGGTGTCTTTGGTTTTGAATTTTCGGTTTTTGCCACCGACTTCCGAAATTAAAGTAATTTTTCACTTTGTAATTTTTTTTTGTTGAAAACGTTTTTATTTTTCACTTTTTAGTTGTGGTACCTACCCCACACAAATTCTAATACCACTACCTGCACTTGCTGTAAATAACAGTGACAGGAAGTTATTATCAGCATATCATCCACATAGGTATATTATACTAAGTGGGATAAAATACTTATTAATGAAGCTTACTCAAAAATAATTCTAGCAAAGTTAATAAAATTTATAAGGGACCAACTTGAGAGCGTACCCTTTCATACAAAAAAAATATTTTCAAAATCGGTCCACAATTGACGGAGAAATCAGCGGGCTTACATAAAAAAAAAACACGTACGCAACGAACATAAAACCTCCTCCTTTTTGGAAGTCGTTTAAAAATATAAATCTTTTCTCTTCAAATATTAGTGGTAGATAAGTACTATATACACCTTTACGTCGATACTTGTTTGTATTCAAATACCGTTGGAAAGCTACATAATAGTAGTACGGGGAGATATGGGGAGAAAATGGATAGCTGATAGGTACCGTGTTGATGTTTACAACCAATATTCAACATTTTCGATACACTAGCCAAAATTCGGCTTACACCACTAACGAGGCTATCCAGTACAACCTAACTTTAGTTTCGTATTTACCCTAGTCAGTACACCGACCGCAACACATGAACTAATGATGCGAGCTCAATAGAGTGTAAACTGAAACAATAATTAAACTTTCGATTCGACCAAACAGAGGAGTGCAAACATACGGTCTGCAACTCATACGGAACTATCCGATATCGCTTAACGTTCTCAAATGCTGGGTCGGGATTAAATACAAATCAGCGATACGTAACCGGACGGATTCCTCTTGGAGCTTCAGCTGGGATTGGAATAATAAATTGGAATCGTAGCTATTGCTGTATGTGTTTTGGAAACTGTTCTGTGTACTTTAAGAACGGTATTTGGGATTTCGTCGTTCGGATACTGTACCTGTAAATAGTGGACCACGTGATTGTTATGGCACTCGTACGTCATAAAACGACAAGGTATATTTGCCTATGCGATAGATAGTTTCAAACATTAGTGAAATTTCAATTTAGTGGAGGTTGTTGTCACAACTGATGAACCGATTACGAGGTTGATTATACGATTCTTATTTCCAGTATTATTTTCAAAACGGCTAGTCAAATGCGCTGCCATTGAACATAGGCGTTTGGTCATTCACTGTTACGTGTAAACTCCGGGAAAGCAGACAGTCATATTCTGCTGATGTTGGTTGGTACTGTATATGTAATATATCCCGTGGGTCAAATGGTAAACATCTCTAGTCATTACCAAATTTATTTTGTACAAGCTGTTGCCGACGACTTTGTTTGTCGTATGTCCTTCTCCAGGCCCCAGGCTACCTATCTGTCCTTATGGATCGGTCTAGTGGTTTAGGCGTGGAAATGTAACAGATAGACAGATTTATTTTCGCATACATAATATATTTATATATGTATTATCTCTATTTATAATACGAGTACGTATGTACTCGTATTACAAATTTTAGTGTCTCTTTTCGTGTTTGTCTGCATGACCGCTTTGTTGTTTGAAACGACGCAACAAATTTTGATGAGGTTTTCAGCATCGTTTAGAGAATTTATTCCAGAAGGTTCATGTGTATTATAAGTTAATATTAAAGTTACATAAAGCTAAGAAATCTCGATGTTTTGTCAAGTCGTAAAAACTGTACGAAGCAGGAGCGGGTCGACATAATATATAAATATTTCATATAATATATATAGTATGGATTCCCATACTCTATCCATTTAATAAAAGTTGGATGCTAAAATCCAAGCACGCTTTGTGATCGACGACCGTTGAGATATAGGACTGGTCACAAAAGGAATAAACCAGGACGTTTCACGTATTAATATAATAATAATAATGAATATAAGTAAAAAATAATGAATAAATCAAAAATAATGAATGATTTTTGATTTATTCTCTTTTAAAAGTGGTCAAGTAATCAAACCCCAGAAATCTACATCGTTTGCATTAAAGAGGAAAATACATTTTTGGAGTTTACTCTTTAAGAGGCCTATTACATTTCGACTGATTTCGACGGTGATTTTTGCGTTAAATGGGCAACTTTGACATTCTTATTCTGAAAAGCTGAAAGACTTCGACAACTATGACTTATTGAGTGGTGGAGAATAGTTATTAATATAGTTTATAGCGGCCTCGTTTTTCGCAATTTTTTCTTATCCATACAAACAAAGCCAAAATTCCGAAGCAAGTGTTTCATAAATCGCACGACGGCTCTTTTTCGAGCTAGTGGATACTACTGTACGTACATACCAAATTAAATGAAAAATACATATATAATAACATCTCTCAAAAAGTGGTTTAGTTCATAGCGGCCTCGGAATTTTGAAATATGTACTTAAGCAATATCTAAAAAAAACTCCATAACAATCATAAAAAACACTCAGAATTAACTGTAAATTTCTCCTTAATATCATGGTCTAATAAAACAAGGTCTGGCATTCCGGGACCAACACATGCTTACGTCACTATCCAGTTGCCACTCTATTGCAACAAAACACGATTAAGGAAAGATTTTCAGAAACCAAAGCTTTTAAATTGTCGTTTCGTGTGTCTAATCAAACGAAACAATTCAATTTAAACATAAACCAACGTAATTGTTAATTAAAACCTCATTGTTTTATCGGATTTGCACGGGTAATAAAGGTGGTTGGGGAGTTATTATTACAAACTTCTGGTAACACAGATGTGATGACGTAGATTTGTGTTGCCCACGTGACCACTGTGTTTCGGAATGCGATACCTGGCAATTTTCAAATAATGTCCCGGTTATGGAAATTTTACGAGGAGTTAAATTTATACAAGCGTTAACTCAAAAGCGTTAAAATAACACGAATCTAAATTTTGAAAAAAAATATACATATTTCCAACTTCGATCTAGATATTTCGGCCGTGCGATACAAGATTACTTGCACTTTACTGCATCCAACTAAATCTATTTTCTGTTTTATTTTTTTAAGAGATGCGTTCATTTACCCTCTTTGCCTATTCCATATTCAAAGACAATCGTTTTAAAGAGTAAACTCCAGTCGTGCGTCGGAGCTTGACACACACACCCTTTTTTTATTTTCCGCGCCTTTTATCAACCTATAATTGACCCTTAGGCACAGATAGTAACTAGCAACCACAAAGGAACAGGTCGGAATTACGTTAATAACACATTGTGAATTAGTGTCACGGTGTTTGAGTGTTCATGGTCTGAAGAACATCGTAAGTGGCGCCATCTTGTGTAATTTTCCGCAATGACAGACAATTGACAATCTGCAAATGAATTGTCTGTGTATGATACGAGTAGTTGCATGTCACTAATGCTACGAGTATGGGGAGCAATTTTGTTGCGGTCTCTTTTATTAGTTTTATAGACAATAATAGGGTTAGTTAGTTAGTTACCTTTTCAAATTATATTGAATTATAAATTTTATTTGAATATTAGCCACGCGGTTTCACCCGCATAAGTCTCGATCCCGTGGGAATATCGGGATAAAAAGTATCCTATGTCCTAACCCAGGTCATTGTCTACCCATGTGCCAATTTCATTCAAATCTGTTCAGCCGTTTTAGCGTCAAAGCGTAACATACTCAGTTTTGCATTTATAATGTTAGTTAGGATAATTGCATAATTTTATTATGATTGTTGTTTGGCTACCTTGTTGGTCTAAGTTCGCAAGCGCTACTACTGAGCATGAAGTCCTCGGATCCATCCCGGGTTTGAAATTTCTCAGTAGCACCCCAGAGACTGGACTTGTGCCTGGTGAGACTGGACTTGTGCCTGGTCGATGGCAATAGGCTCACCCCCATTATAGAGACTCAAACATAACTGGCGAAATATGGGTGTACTATACACACTGTGCGGTACACTTGTGCCTAACCCTTTGGGAAATGCAGGCGTGATATTATGTATGTATGTGAATCACTTTTTTGTGGATTCACAACAGAATCTATGCATCCAATCACACTGCATGTAACCAATCAAAAGTTACATTGTATGTTTGAAAATCGAACAGCTTTTGTCTACGTATATGGTACGATAAAAACGTGTTCAATATAAGTGAGCACAATGTTTTTGTCTACATAGTCAGGCTAGATAACTCCTAGCCAATAAAAACTAAAGAATCAACACACATAGTACGAGTTCAACTTTAATCGATACGTAACTAATCCATACTAAAATTATAAATGGTAAAAAAACTCAATGTTTCTGTTACCTATAAGGTACAATTCCGTAGCGGACTGCGGGGGGCAACTTGGTAGCTGGTTTCTATGAAATACCTTCCTTAGCTACCGACACGTCTGTTTCATAGAAATACAAATAAACCAGTCGTGTGTCGCGGCGAAACGGCGCTTGCTGCTGCCGCCTGCGGTCGGCTACGGAATTGTACCTTTAAACTGATTTGGATGAAAGCCACGCGGATAGACCATTACTTGCATACAGACATAGGATACCTTTGATCCCGGTAGGTTCCCGTGGAATTATTTCCGACCACTACGTGGGCAAAGCCACGGGCAAAAGCTAGTGTATCTATATCTATAAATAAGTGGTCCCCAGTAATTTTGACGAAAATACATGTTTAAATTCTCCCTTAAATTGCGAAAACATGGTCATTCACACACACCTTAATAACCCAAACTGTCCCCAGCACCTTTTCAACACTCATCAATCATCTTTACTCTAAACCTCATCAAAAGCAAGTCCCAGACACCTAAGTACACCAAGTACATTCGGGGCTAAAGCCCCATTCACATGCTAAACCCGTCCCGATGTCATAAGCGCACTACACGATTCTATAATATTAATATTTTCTAGCAAGTGCGTCATGCATCTCTGGCGAGAGCACTTCGGGTAATGGAAACTACCATTATAAATTTTCAACACTAAGAGCTTGTCAGACGGGACATTGATATTTTTCCTTAGAATCAGCTTTGAGTATCAGACAAAGGTGGTCCAGTGGTGTGCCTTCATGACGTCAGTTGGCCAAGGTGTTTAGAGTTGAAGGTTTTGATACTGGACGAGGTGGTTTTGTTTTTAGATTTATGAACTTTTGTTCTTTTAACCGACTTCTAAAAAGGAGGAGGTTTTCAATTTTTCGGTGTCGTTTTATGCAGGTATGGTTTTTGAGTAAGGTTCAATAATACGTAGAAAAACTGAAACTTTCAATGTAAACATATAGGAAGACTTAGTAATATAAGTATTTTTTATTTGTGTTTTTTCGTTTTTACAAAAAAAAATACATTTTTTTTTTGTAACAAAAAAAATTGCTAGATTGTTGGGCAATTTTTGGGATATTAATTATGTGACGAACATTATGCGATTGAATGCCTGACATCTACTTAGGTAGGTACTAGCTAAAATACGAAAAATAATACAATGATTCCGACACTTTATTTAATTAAATGGTAGTGAGCAAGTACTTATGTGCTTCTTTAAATATAATTCAAAGAGCCTAGAATTTTACTCCAAAGGCTCTGAGAAATTAGAACAAGGTCTTATAACAAGCGTTTCATGACATAAAATCCAGAATATGGAATTAATTGGGTGCCTATTTTTGTGTAAGGAGTGGAATCATTTTCACCTACTCTGGATTAGGTTGTATTTATTTTCTACCAAATATAGCGTACTAGATTCACGATTCACCCATCATTCATTTTTATTTATACCGTTATAACAAAAATATACCGCATGAGTTATTTACCGTCTCGAAAAAAATTGGGTATAATAAGGTGAACGGCGTAGATGCCTATGGCACACTTTTTTTTTTTCAACTATAAAAAGTATCGAAATTCATATCATACGCACCCTACTAAATGCGCGGAATTGATCAATGAATTCGTAGGTTTCCTTAGCTGCCGATAGGTAGTCGCCGCACTTGCCGTCGGCCTCTTTGATATCCTTTCGCAAGCGCACAAGCCGCTCGCGCATCCCCGCCCGCCCGCGTGGTCAATGCTACCAAGCAAATATTCCCGGGTATGGCTTCTGTTCCACTTACACAACACACCATATTATTCTCGAGACGGTAAAAAAATTCAGCCGGTATAATAATGCATGATAGATTTAAATGATGTCGCAATTGGTAACAAAAAACTGGCCAAGTGCAAGTCGGACTCAGGAAGGGTTTTGTATCATATCGTATTTATAAATGAAAAATACTAAACGAAGAATACGATTCATCTTAAATTTAAAAAATCGCAAAGATAAATTTATATTTCATAATGATACTGTGAATTAAAAAGTTATTTTTGCACTCGCAGAAAATCGCCCATATTTAAATAAGAAACCTTATGAATCAACATTTTGATATTTGTTGATTAAATACAGTTTAAGGTACAGGATATTCAAGTTTCAAATTCCTTACTTATTTTGTTGTTGCAATAGAGCTCGTGCAAAAATGTTCTAAAGCTGACAACTTTTACGGCCCCCTATTTCTTCATTTTGAAGATAAAAAATTATTAAATATATATTTGTACTCTACTCAATGGGTTCTATACATATAATGACATCCCACATGCCAGGGTAGGATTTTTTTCAAAATCAAAATTATTTGTAGGGGGCCATACAATATTTTTTTTAATCTCTTTTTAATTTTTATTATTTCATGTTATTGCGGCAATAGAAATATACAATCTGTGAAAATTTCAACTGTCTACCTATTACAGTTCATGAGATACAGCACGCTGACAAACAGACGGACGGACAGCGGACGCTTAGTAATAGTGTTCCGTTTGGTGTACGGAACCCAAAAAATGAAACAAGACACATATTTATTTCAATACTAGCTGTTGCCTGCGAGTTCTTCTGCGATCCAGGATGAAAAGTAGCCTATGTCCCAACTCAGGTCAGGTCTACCCATGTGCCAAATTTCATCCAAATCCATTCAGCCGTGTCACCGTGACAGCGCAACAAACAAATACTTACATTACAAATTATACTCACTTGACTGCGACGTAATAGTCCTGACCTAATGTTGGCTGTCATTCTTCCAATTCTACCAAATTATACTGTATTTAAAACAACCGAGCACATAAACCAAAGTGAAGGCGTCGTTGTCTATATTAAGTCAGAAATTCTAGCGGTATGTGAGGAACCAGACCTGTGCCAATCTGCCTCGGGATTAATAATAAAAATTAACCCTGACGTGGCCTTACTCTGTATTTATCGCTCACCGTCAACAGACAACATACAGAACTTCCTCTCAGCTCTCAATTACATACTTCCATCGCTCCAGAGCCTCGGAACGGTTGTGATAGCGGGTGACCTAAATCGCGACATCAAACCTTCTTCTCTTGATATACGGTCTCACGAGTATTTGAATTGTCTTGCTTTTCCTGGTTTTCTCCCAGCGCATACTCTCCCAACCAGGGAGAAAAATTGCCTGGACCATATTATTCTGAGAACAAGGACGCCAGCACTCACATTTGTCTATGAGTCTACGGTTACCGACCATGGTTCTTCACTACTTTGTCTGAATAGCAAACGTATCCCTGTCACCACTACGTCCATCATTACAAAAAAATAATTATGAGCCACTTGGTGCATCAATTTTGACCCTATTTTCACTACAACAGACGCAAATACTGCTACCGACAAATTAATTGAGATACTGACTTCAGCCATAGCGGAACACACTGTAATTAAAAAAGTGGTTGCAAACGGAAAATTCTTAAACCTTGGATAACTCCCGGCTTGTTACGGTGCATGAGAAACAGAAATGCTATGCACAGAAACCTCAAGAAGTCTCCAGATAACGAAACATTAAATGTAACCTACAAACGATACAGAAACTTCTGTACAAAAATTCTTAAAAAGGCGAAGCGGCTCTTCGATGCGGAAGAACTCAGCAAAGCAAGCAATAACCCAGAATCACTCTGGGATGCCATAAAACGAATAACAAACACCACAAAAACTACACACTCATCCACGCAATTGCTCTCCTCATCACCCACACCCACACAGTCATGTAACAATGTAAATTCCTTTTTCGTCAATATAGGCAAGACACTTGCAGATGATGTTATACAAATAAGGCCCTCACAACAACCACCTATCCCACAAAGCAGTTCTTTGTCAACCTCATCCTTTGTATTGGAGAAAACTGACCCAGAAGAAATTATATCCACTATAAATTCACTGCGACCAAACGCTGCAACCGGTTGGGATGGTATCTCATCTACAATATTAAATAATTTTTCCACCACTCTGGCGCCTATTTTATGCCATATATTCAATATTTGTTTTGAAACAGCTGTTTTTCCAACTTCTTTTAAAAAGGCAATAATTTATCCAATCTTCAAGGGGGGTGACGGAACTCTGCCGAGTAACTATCATCCTATAGCTGTTCTAAGTGCTTTATCCAAGGTTCTTGAACGCTTGATAAACAAAAGATTGGTTGGTTACCTGGAACATTGTAAGATAATCTCACAGCAACAATATGGCTTCCGCAAAAATAAATCAACCTCCGACGCAGTTCATGATCTAACCAGTTTTGTCATAGATCATATAAATAAAAATAAAAAAGTCCTTACAATATTTTTTGATCTCGCAAAGGCGGTCGACACTGTTCCCGTTTCCACACTCTTAATTAAACTTGAGAAAATAGGCATCAGGGGGATACAACTGGATCTTTTCCAAAATTACCTCTCAAATCGTTCGCAAAAAGTCAGGATCGATGGGCATAGCAGCGAAGAGCTTTCGATTCACTATGGGGTACCACAAGGAAGCATTTTGGCCCCCACTCTTTTCTTAATCTTTATTAATGACCTGTGTGATCTCAATATCAATAATGCAAGGATAATATCATTTGCAGATGACCCCGCAATAACCTTCACCGTGGATTCCTGGTCACAACTCAAGCATCTAGCTCAACTTGGCTTTGACGTTGCGTTAAATTGGCTTAACTCCCACACTCTCACCCTAAATACGTCCAAAACGAAATTTCTGACCTATTCTAACAGTTCGGTCTCTCAACCACAGACTCCAATTTTAATCAAAGTTCACACTTGTCACCCACAAATACAGGGTTCAAATTGTCAATGTCCTCTCTTAACCTCTGTTGAAAGCATCAGATACCTGGGAATAGTCTTAGACAGGAATCTCAATTTTAAATCTCATATCGGTCTGCTAACTGGACGGGTTCGCAAACTGATATACATCTTTAAAACTCTTCGGTGTATTGCCAATCCCATTATAATACGCAATGTCTATTTCGCACTTTGCCTATCCATCGTAACTTATTGTATTTCCTGTTGGGGCGGCGCAGCAAAAACCACTCTTAAGCCGCCAGAAGTAGCACATAGGGCCATTTTAAAAGTGGCCACTTTTCGTCCTATTCTTTTTCCAACCGACCAACTATACAATCACTGCAAAGTTCTAAATGTTCGGCAACACTTCATACTACAGTCATTCTGCAAAACCGCAAAATCCCATACCGAATTATAGAAAATAAAAAACGTAGTAAACGTCGAAAAAACGGGATTTGCATCCTACCGCGAGTACGCTCAATTTTTGTAAAGAGATTTTTTCATTTTCTGGGTCCGTTCCTATATAATAAAATAAACGAAGAGTGTCAAATCTACGGACTACCGTATTACAAATGCAAAAAGAGTGTGCAATCGTACCTTTAAAATAAGTCATATGACGAAACAGAAAAAATCTTAACATAAACAACATGGAAAAGCAAACACATACACACAGGCACACACACGCAGGCACACACCCACACACGCACGCACACACACACACGCACAATCACAAACATACATACATTTATTTACCTTAAAATTATTTTATTTTTACTTTTAATAAAACGTATCTTAAACTTTAATATTGTTCATCTCTATACTCCAAAATTGTAACAGTAACATCACAAGCACTATGTAACCTTTACGTCATTATACCTTAGGGGACCCGGACTGCTACTCCTTAACACAGGTTTTCATAGCCTAGCTAGGAGAGCAGTGCTCACCCACACGTTTGTAGATATAGTACTTATTTTGTAAAACTGTATTTTTTTACGTGTACTACAATGACTTTTTTTTGAGTAAATAAACATATTGAACATATAAATTACTGGCAATATTACTCAATGGAAAATTTTTCATATTTCCATACAATAATATTGTCATATTAATCAAAACAGGTAAATATTTGACAGCTATTTGCGACGTTGCCAACTTTTACAATGAACGCTCTTAAATGTACCGGATAACGACTTAAGTTTAACAAAATGTTGAAATTACCAACTCATAATAATATTTAAGCTTAACTTTTGTTCACTTTTGTACCTACTAAAGCAATAAAAAATACCACAAAATGAAAAACATTTTATCATCCCACTGAAGTTAAAAAACAGATAGTAGCTAGTAACAACTTTTCAATACGATAAAATAAATCAGAAATTATTGAGCTCACGACAGTCTTGTTCTTTACACTCGATATAACACCAACCATACCGAACTTTGCCCATTCGACATCGGCTAACTTAACGAAATATGTTTTTCTCACAGGAAAACATGTATTATTAAACTTTGAAATTATGAGGAGGAAGTACGTAGATAAGTGTATGTAGTTTATATATCTATATGGGTACATAGTAAAACAAATTCGTTTTTCGTGTGTGTCTGTGTGACTGCTTATGAGTTTTGATGCGGGTTTCACCATCATTTCTAGAGCATTTGTTCCGGAAAGTTTATGTATATGTCGAAGGTCGATTTTTTGCAAAAACCTTAGGGATTCTGCGAAAACACGGATAATTACAAACTGGTGAAAACATTTCTGCGAGCAACTTGGAATAGCGCTCGCTTCGCTCGCTCGGCTCGCGCGCTGTTAGTCACAGTTCTAACCTAACCTATTTCACCCAGTTGCTTGAAGAAACGTATAATTAGAATCACCAGTTTCTAATTATCCGTTTTTTCGCAAAATCCTTTGGGTTTTCGCGAAAATTCGAATTATTCTACGACGTATATAATAGATTTATATTATGAGTGGAAACGCCGGGAGGGGACGCCCTAGGAGGACAAATACTGACCTTATTGGTGATGTTCTTCAGAAAGGTGAGATGCGTAGTACTCGAATCCGGCGTGCGTGTATGACCAGATGTATGGACGTAAACGAAGCAAAAGAAGTACGTAAGGATCGTAGGAGTTGGCGTTCTGCAGTTTCTGCCTATCCCCATGGGAAGAAGGCGTGAATATATGTATATATGTAAATTCATATTAAACATCAAAAGAATGAAGAAAATTTTATTTTCCCGTCTAGTTCTAAAAACCGTGTGAAGCAGGGATGGGTTGTTTCGGGAGGTTCCTGTTCCAAATAAGGCGGGAGGAAACGCCCGGGTGTCACCACTGTGTGGATCGCCCGGAGGACACGGTGGAGCATACGGTGGAGGTCTGCCCGGCTTGGGCGGAGCACCGCCGTGTCCTCACGGAGGCGATCGGCGGCGGCGATCTCTCGCGTCCGGCCCTGGTTCAGGCCATGGTTCGGAGCGAGAGTGCATGGGAGGCCGTCACCTCCTTCTGCGAAGTAGTTATGTTCGCGAAGCTCGTTTGCGTTCGAGGAGGCGGAGCGCGCGAGGGAGATGCAAGCCGCACGCCCTCGCGGCCCTAGTCGCCGCAGGAGACGCCCCGGGCGTCGGGAGTCGAGAGCTGACTTCCGGCCACCGTAGGCGCGGGCTTGCGGACGGTGAGCAATGGGCAGCTCGCCGTCCGATAAGAACCAGGCCCGTGTCGACGGCGCGTTGTATTCCACGCGCGCCTCATAGAGATGTCAGCACCAACCGACGGGGTCGAAAGACCAATGCCTGCTGGGGTTGCGGGTTTGTCCGAAAGGGATATCGCGGCCCCGGCACACAGGCAACGGAAGGAACACGGGTGGGTTTTAGTCAGTAAAAGTCTGACACACCCTCTCGCTCTGCCCAGAGCGGGAGAAGTCATTTGATGATTTCACATCCTGAAAAAAAAAAAAAAAAAGCAGGGATGGGTCGCTAGTCTACAGCATGTTACAGAAAGGTGTGATCATATCTAAGGATGTAGAACAAACCATCAGACTGAACACTTTCTCCGTGTGACATACATCGAAAACGCGAAAAAAATATGAGCCGCCCCGTATATTTGGGTTGATAGGTATTGAAGTTTTGTATCGTTGTAGTTGATAATATAGAAGCAACAAGAATAATGTAAGCAACATTTTGTAATATCTTGATTTAAAAGAGCGTCCCTGGAGTTTCTTGCCCGTTCTTCTCAATAGAGATCTACGTTTTGGAATGGGCGACTAGTTTCCATTTTCTGACTAACAGACCGACTCTTTGACAATTCAAAAATGCCTGTAATAATGGTTTTTTAGGGGTATGAGGAACAGGGTGTAAAGTTCACTCATCCACCATAGAAAAGGGAGGATCCTCCGACCAGACGGGTGTCGTGTCTGGCGGGCAACTGCCCAGAAGTTGAAGTCGGGAAGTTTGTATATCGCGTTCATCGCGCAGTAAACTCTAATTGCGCGATGCAGGATTTGTGTGACCTCAGGATGTCGTGTGACGTCAGGTCTTTGGTGCGTAGTTCACATGTAGCGATGTAGATGCCGCTACAGTTTAATTGAAATTAATGCTTTGAGTTTGTTTTTTTTTGCGATTACCAGACCCTTAAATTTGACTACACGGTGCTGTATACATTGTATGTATACTATACACACATAAAATTATGTTCATCCTTTTACATAGTCTGTTTTTGTTAGAAAATCGAACTAGATGTGTTCATTATAATGCGAACGAGTGATTCGTTTATCATGTTTCTGTTTTTTCGCTAAGTGCTCGATAAACTCGATGCTGTTAAATTTTCTGTTCTATGTTTTGTATCTGCATCATCCAATTCACTATGTGCTGTTCTTACCTTTGTTTTGTTTAATCTCTTTTACGGTATTACTGATGGGTTTTTTACCGTAGATTTCTGATTGATTTATAAATGTGAGTGTACTATAGGTACACCTCTGCCCAACCCTTCGGGGAAACACTTGGACTGAACATGTTAAACCTACATATACGAAAGAAAAGAAAGAAAATACGTTTATTTGCGGTACACGTGGCGTACAAGCGGGAGGAAAATATGCGTCACATCCACGCAAAAACGGCCATCGCTCAGCATAATGCTGCGACCCGACAGAGCCCCAGCGCTGGTTTTCAGCGACAGCCGTTGTTGACGTTATGACGTCAACCGGTGCAGCATACAATGAGATATAAATAAGATATAAAATAAAATAAATATACAAGAATTCATTACACATGCTTATATAAAATTTTATATTTAATAAGATCATTTTTACTTTTGGACTGAACATGTTAAATTTACATAAAGGAGTCATTATTCTATAACAGGATTATTCGACGTAGGTAATGCTTTCATATTCATACAAAAAACTTTTCAATACAGAGTAATGCAACTACTAGGTACCTTGCTTCTAACTGATCTAACTTCCAACTAATCCGAATGTGTTTCACTAAGGATAGTTTCGCTACATAGCAGTTCAACAGTTCAGCAGAGTTTGTTCACAACTTTGCTCTGGTGCATAACTTCGCACATAATAATAACTAGGAATCCTCATTCGGTATCTAGATTTTGCTGTTTTACCCCGACAGGCGACTTGCGACAGCGATTGCAAATGGAAGAACTTGTTTAGAGCATGGAAGGCACGAGTCACCGCGACGCGATATGCGGAGAGAAGAGAGTAAGACTCGTAGCAGGTCTCATCAAACCTCGTGCAGACTGGCGCAGCGGCGTGACGCGACTCTAAATAAACAATTTCTAGGAAAACTTGACGGTAGAACAATTACCGGTGTCGCGTCGCGCCATACTGCGCTAGGCTTTACTCGAGGCCGTGAACGGGTCCTGATACAGCGAGGTAAAACACTAATTAAATAGTAGTAGTTCCGGTTTTTGTCTTTTTTCTTTTCTAGTGTATTCTAGGGATCTATCCATGAAGGTAATTTACCTACTCATGCGTGTTGGAGGGTATTAATGTTCGAAAAGACCAGATTAGGTCACCTTATGTAATCTAGTACCTACTACAAATTTCTACCTTATTGAAGTTATTTCTTATTCATAACACTTTGCGGGACACTAAACGCCTTCAACAGTAATAACAATAAAACTTCTATTGTGTGTCCTTCAACCGATTTATCTTATAATTAACTAAACATGAGATTCTGGAAATTGATATCTGCAGTAACATTAAAAAATACTACTACTCAGTTTATCCATGATGAAACAAAGTTTCGGATTGACACTGACAGCTGATATTGCGATTTTTCGGCAAATACCGGAATTAGATAGTGTACAGATTCCACAAATCAATAGTTGGTGTATATTTTTTACAGGGTAGCGGCCAGCTGATTTTTTGAAAATCACATCAGACATGACACGTTTACCTATGTTTTTACAAAATATATCACACAAAATGGGATGTGTCTATTCACGAAGGGGTTCGTACCACCGTATAATATTTAGCAAAAACGCTGAAAAAAAACGTTTTTAGTATGATCCCCCATACAAGAAACGTATTTTTTTCAGCGTTCCCTTTAATTCCAATTTTTTATGTTAAAGCGGCAATAAAAATACACGATCTGTGAAAATTTCAAGCAAAGCAAGGACGGACAGCGAAGGCATAGTAATAGGGTTCCGTTTAGCACCCTCCGGGTATGGCACCCTAATAAAAAACACGTTAGTATTAAAAATTAAGTCCACCTGCCACACTGTCATAATTTGTTTTGTTCATTATACTTGGTTTGCACACACGGCATTGTTGAATCTTTCACATTGTTTATTTTCGTATTAATCCTTCTACCCCATTTGTATTAAAGGGTCCTCATATACTTTTAATCCTTTGGCGGCTTTCCCCATTACCATTAGGGCTGATCTGTGATATCGAAGAAAGGTTTTTCAGCATATTGCAGCAGTAATTAATATTTTATGTGGCACTTTCGTCGGGCGAATGTGTTAATTATAAATTGTTCGAATTTAATCTGGTTGAGGATTAGATTACGGGCTGTCTGTGGGGAGAGTTGTGTCGGGGCATTTGTGGATATTGTGAAAAAACTATCACCAAAAGTAGTGCTTTTTTTGTCATCGGTCATTAGTGAAATTTTATAAAAATAGAAAATAACATGACATGATATTTTGTATCACGGTAAAGCTTCAAAATCTGTCTAAGCTGAGTTTTTTGTCTGAGGTGTTTCCGACGTGCATTAACCTAGCACCCTTTTTTCTGGGGAGGTTTCCACTGGACTGAATTAAGTTTATTATGATACTGACCTCGGGCGTCTTACATAACTAACATCCCCCAGTTTAAAAACCGCTCGGAAACGGCAACGTACCGTAGTCAATTTATTGATATCGGTCGTACGGTCAATGACACACGTTTGCCAATGTGAACACACCCTTAAAACAGAACAAAAAACAATTTTTAATTTTGTAAAGTTTATTTTGTAGTTCATGCAATTTTTGTATTCTGTAAATTAGGTCGTGTCGTTTACCTGTTACGAAAATAACAATTGCGAGTACATAGAGTGGGAGAGTGGACGAAAACATTCTCATTTTGTTCAACTGATGGCATAATAATATCGTAAAATGTTGTATTCAGATAGTGTTAAGTAAGTATTTTATCGAAGCAATATTTTAGGTACTGTAAGTGATTTCTCAATTTCTAGTAAAAATTTTTACTTTGTATTTTACAGTCTAGATGATTTTTGGGGTCCCGTACCCGAAGGATGCCAAACAGAACCTTATTACTAAGCCTCCGCTGTCCGGCCCTCTGTCTGTCAGCGGGCTGTATCTCATGAACCGTAATAGGTAGACAGTTGAAATTTTCACAGATTGTGTACTTCTATTGCCGCTATAACAACAAATAGTAAAAATTTAAGGGATACAAGAAACTTTTGATTTTGAAAATAAAAAACTCTGGCATGTGGGGTATTATTGTCTAAAACTCATCGAGTCGATTACAAATATAATTTTTGTTCAAAAATTAAGAAATATGAAACATTATGAATAAAAAAATGATCTATGCGATTTTTTTTAAAGATGTAATATAATATTATTCTTCGTTTAGTATTTTCATTTATTTGCTAAATATTGTATGGTGGTACGGTGCGAGTCTGACTCATACTTGGCCGGTTTTTCTATTAGAAACTCAGTCTCTCAGACTCGAAGCATTGAAATGTAGTGAAGTCCAACAAAAAAGAATAATTAAATAAATATCAATATGGATACGACCACTCAATGTAATTAGGTACTCCAATCATTACATCATAAAAGATAGAGGAAAAGAAACTAATAAATTATTTCCTTTCTACCATTTCCTACCTACCGACAACAAAAAGCAGAGATTACGTAAAATCTCTTTCCATTAGCAATTAATCCTTATAAGATGATACTTTCCGACTCGACGTTTTTATAACGCTTTTAATATCATTTTATCTCTTTGAAAATCCATTTCTAATTTAATAAATGCGAAAGTGAGTTTGTGTTTTTGTTCAAGCACTGATATTTAAGCCGGGTTTTCTATGGAACTAGTTTTCTATGTATAATGTATTTTTATTTTCATTTTCAATTACGTAAACAGCCATGTGGGTTGCTTCTTCTTTTTGTGTGGTTGGTGACTAACCTGGGGGCCTACTCCCTAAGCGAAATCCGTAGTTTCGGCCATCGTCACTTACAGGCATACCGTAAGTGAGAAAGAGAGCGTGGCACCCGTAACAACGGCCGAAACTACGGATTTCGCTGAGGGAGCAGGGCCACTGGTGTCAGAGTTTTGCCCATGGGCCTCTGACTTGGCTCCACATGCCGTCGAGAAATATCTCTCAGGCATGTTGGTTTCCTCGGTTGCTGTTCACTAGGTACTGCTATTTCAATAAACCTCTCGGACTAAGCTAAACATTATGCTTCTACTATTAAGCTTGCTAGGACTGTGTTGGTTACACGTCAATTAATGCAATTGGTGCTTTTGAGAATCATAGAATTGTTCATAGGCTGGCAACATGACGTCACTATGTTTTACATAAGCTAGACAGATACAGGTTTCGATAATGTTGGCACTGAAACCTGGTGTCTCACAGTGGGTCTAATTAGAAGGCTCAAAGTCACCCAAAAGGCAATGGAGAGGGCTATGATTGGCGTTTCTCTACGTGATCGAATCACAAATGAAGAGATCCGCATGAGAACCAAGGTACCCGACATAGCCCTAAGAATTGCCAAACTTAAGTGGCTATGGGCATGCGCATATTGCTCGCAAAACAGATGGCCGATGGGGCCGAAACGTTCTGGAGTGGCGACCGCGTACCGGAAGACGCAACGTTGGAAGACCTCCCACAAGATGCACCGATGATCTTGTTAAGGCCGCAGGAATCCGCTGGATGCGGAGTTGATGTTATGTATGTTGATGTGATGCTTAGGGGAAGACTATATGCAGCAGTGAGCGTCTTTCAGCTGAAATTATGATGATGATGATGAATTATGGAGCACAAGATGGGTCAAAGACTGATTAGCTACAACGTTTTTTTACGTTTACTATTGAGTTTTACATAAGCTAGACGGATATACGTTTCGATAATGTCACGTCGACGATCTGATCACCTTCTCAGGATACTGAATGAACGCAGAACCTTCTTACAAACAGCCACATTACTTCATCACACCCTTAAACTTAATCAAAAATCTTAAATTCAATCACTGACAGGCAACGGATAGCGTAAACCGCTGGGTCAAGAAGCAAGAAACGCACAAAAGTTTCTTCTAAAACGAAGACCAGTACTAAGGACGGACTTTTGAATATTCATCCTCTAATGGGGTTCAATAGGGGATGAAAGTTTGCATGGACGTTCGTCATTTTTGCCGATGGATAATCCCATCGAGCTCATGGTTTATCCCATACCTACTAACTACTCAACTGAGGACACGAAAGGAGATTTATGAACATCTAGATTACCGCTATCCTCATTACGCTGTTCTGCCAGTTTAGTTCCATATCAGAATGCCTTTATCGACGTAAGCACTTATTTCCCAGCTCTAAAAGGGGAACGGACGGCTGGCTCGAATGATAATAGCCTGATTAAAGAAAGGTCACGTCTTTCAGCCCTGTTTTGTTTTCTCTGAGCAAAAAAATAAAACAAACAGACGGAGAAAGTTCAGGAGTGAATAATTTGAGCCTGCGGGGCGAAAGACCACCTTATGTGGGTGATTTAGAACTGAAAATAGATCATATTTTCATGGAATGATGTACAAAAATACAAATACACCTTACCGACTTTACTACCAATATTGCTGGCCGTACGGCAGATTACAAGATAGAAAATTATGAATGAGAACGCGACGAAAAAGAACGAACGCGTGGGATTTCGTGGAAACACTCAGTAGAAAATCGGTCGGCATGCTGAATCTCAACGATTCGGTATGGGCACTTATTGAGCAAACATAAAGCAATTTTAGCTCGTTTGTACGATGCCTTAGCACTTTCAAATCCACCCATTTGTCATAGACCTCATATGCCATGCCACCATAAATATTGGAAGTGAACCCTCCGGGAGGGTTACCGGCATTACGTTTACGCTAAAGTTAACCATCGGACGGTCAGAGGCAATAGGTTTAAGACCGTGTTATAAAACGAAGTAAAATAGTGTTTTCAGGGGTCTTGTCGCTATACGTAGTTGCCAACCTTTTAATTTTTTGGATAAAATATTGGTAACAGTGAACAAAAAAAATATTAAAATACTTGGATTTTGAAACCAACGCATAAACTAATAAATCTTGTTAATATATTCATCAGATGTTATTTTCAGGGTTTATAATACTGTATTCGCTAAGAAAACCTACATTTAAAATGAGCCCTCCGCGAAGGTTCCCTGCATCCCATATGCGACATATGTGGACCCTCCACGAGGGCTCCCGGCACTGAACGCGTTAAGTGAAAACCATTTTAATTTAAGAAAACTAATTCCAAGACAATTATTTAAAAATGAATGTAAATTAATTAATGTCAAAAAATAAGATTTATTACCTAGTAAATAAAATCCAAAACAAAGCTAATGATTTATTTAAATTGAATTGTTGCATATTATTTCAAAGTTGAAAAATTACTGTATAATGTGTTGCATGGAATAAGAGGGTTTTTTATTTTTATTTATTTTATAATTCCAAGACATAGTAGGTATTCTTATTAAATCGTGTTAGGGAGCGTGCTTCAACGATGCGTTAACAAATAAGTTTACACATTTTTGAAGACATTAAGGCTGTGCACAGACTAAGTCAAGACTGTCTGTAGACCGACATTATGTACCTCTATGAGACCAATTATGAACTCATTCTAAATAGAACAGTTTCATTGTCACAGTTTCCAAAATATACTTACGAACATATGTAATTCAATAAACCCTGTACGTATACTTTGTTGCTGATTGTCCCAAAAATCTGTAAATAGATAGCTAAGGTATCCGATCGGAATAAAATAAAAAGAGTACGGAGATCAGACCGGAATGAAAAAAATTATAATGGATCAGACAGAAACTAAAACATAATAATAACCAGCAGAGGATCAGATCAGGGTATCCGACCGGAATAACTCAGGAAAATTGTTTTGAGTTTTGACACAAGACAAAGGTGTCTTGTTTCTAGTGTGTGCACTGCCTAAGTTAAAATTTATGTCTAGATATAATATTAATAAATTTGCCGGAGGCCTCAAATTGTTAACTTGTTAAACTTGATATTGTTAAGAATTATTACAAAAGGTAGGTTATTCTTGTTATATTGAATATTAAATATCAAATGTTTTCTAGTAAATTCTGATGAATATGTGATCTTATATGTCACGTAGGCATAGTCTTTATTTCAAACTAACTTTGAAACGAATTCTATTTACTAAACTAATTATTTAAACAAATACCTATTTTGTAAAATAAGTCTGCAGACTTTCAAACTGTAATCAATTTGGCAAGTTTATGTAATACGTATCTCAATAATAATTTTCTTTAAGACCTGAATAACTTGTATTTGTAAGTTCCATTATATAAGTGGACCATGTACATCTCAATTAGGTATCTGAAGAAAGAACTACTATAGGGTTTTTCTAAATCACCCCTGAGCAGCACCCTATTTGCGTAACACACTATCAACCACAATCTGAATGATTTTGAAGGTAGCTAATACATCGACGGGGTCCGCTGGGACTGATGTCTGCCGGGTTCGCGGGAAAGTCCGAAAGGGATACCGTGGCCCCTGGCAACGTACAGGCAACTGAAGGAACACGGGTGGGTTTTAAACAGTAAGAGTCTGACACACCCTCCCGCTGTATCCGTTATTTGATAATTCCCTACCGAAAAAAAATAAAAAAGGTAGCTAATCCATTGCTTCATATTTTCGAGCAATTTTTTTTTTTTTTTTTTCTTTTTTTTTTATGTTATACAACGAAAATAACGCAATTAATGTTGTTGAACTGTCAAAATGAAAGTCATTGCTACTGTACGTGTGTTACGCAATTACCCCGCAGGTCAAACGAAAGTTAAAGTTTCGATACGAAAAAAGGCACAGGCCAAACAGTTCAAAATAAAGTAAGAAATCTAGGTCTGTGAAGTCAGAATGGATATCCATCAATTTTAATACCAAGTGCCAAAAACTGGGCGAACAATCGTTCATATTCTCAGAGGGTACTGAATAGTAAATTCTTATTTAAGTTGGCTTTTCTTACAAAGTTCGAGTATTCTTTTAAAAGTTGGGATAAATTCATCTTAGAAATAAGTGACAGATAAATGTAATTGAGTCTACTTTGAAGCTTTCAGGGAAAAAATAGGCTTAACTGACAAGAAGTCAGAATTTAAAGAAGCTGGTCATCGTCATTATCTGCCTAGAGTTTTCCTATGTTGGGGTAGCCTTCCAGTCTTACCAGATGCATTTGAATGCCAGTATTACAAGGAGCGACTGGCTATCTGACTTCCACAACCCAGTTACTGGGTAACGCAATACTCCTCGGTAAGACTAGAGTTGAAAGTGTGGAGTGCCTGGGGTTTTTGTTACAGTGAATGAATTTTTAAGATCGAGGTGGGGTTTTGTTTTATATACTACGAATATATATTGCAATGGATACAATTTTTTTTTTGTGCTTTTGATTTTTAGCATTGAAAATGCTTTTTCGATCGCTTTAGTAGGGTACCTGTTTTCAACAAAACTGCGACATTTTCATTTCTCTATCTTAATAATTGAGGACGATATCTAGAAACATTTTTTTTCAATACACCACGAAGAAAATATATGATATAGACAACGATGTAAATTGTTTAAATGAACAAATATTTTATTAATGATTTTCTTCTTTATTAAATTTTCCTTCTTCACTAATTAACTTCTTTTTCTCGATTACTATCTCTATAACGCAATCACTAACCACAAAAAAAGAAGAAGATCTCTATATAAATACATAGGTTAACTAAATTTTGATATACAAAAATATACAGCCTAATAGGAATTGTTCCAAATCCAGATCACAATTTTTTTATAAGTAAACTTTTTTATATTTGTTATTAGATAAACATTCCATTTTTAAATTTCATTCACTGTAACAGAAATCCGAGGTTTTCATGTTTTTAATGCTCCGTACGAGTTGATTAGAAACAGTGGTAAACAACACATCATTGAATTAAATATTTGACTCAATTATAACAATTTCGTCCAATTGGATACTGACATAACAATATCCCAAAACAAACATTACTTTACAAACAGGCAATGTACCTGTGTCTATTGAAAACGGATAAACGTGGGTAGGTACGTCTATGACGTCACCCGTCAAATGTGGCGTGTTTTGGCGAAGCGTGTATTTGATTCGATATAAAATGCCAATCATAACCCTCCTTACCTGAAATTGAATTAAGGATAGGCGCTTACCTTACAAAATTGTATATGGTATGAATTGTATATGTAGTTATACAATTCATACCATATACTATATCAAATTATTTCAACAGTTGCCGAGCTTTAGTTTCTCTTTGACTCAATAATTAAGCTCATCAACATTCTGATAAAATAATTACAGTTCAAGAATTCCGTTTATTTCATTTAAAATAATTCCACAGTCTTTATGATCTAATTCAAATATCATTTCAGAGCTCATTTTCGACCATTAAAATTAAAGAAGCAAATCTAGAAATATGAAAACCATAATTTTCAGCTTATTTTATTGTACAAACAGATTTCAGCTATTTGAGACTGACTTTCTGTAAAGTAGATTTCAGTTTAAAGGTAATATTTACATAATTTAAGAGCTTACAGAGTTAAAATAATAATATGAATATGTACAAGTTTATAAAAAAGGAGGGGAAAAAATAAAAAAAATAAAAATAAATTCGTACCCATCGCTGTCAACAGGAAAAGTGCCCAAAAGGCTGGCAGAATTGCCACGTTGTATGGCAATGCAGATTCTTTGGCCAAATAATTTGCCAGCTAAAACAAATAGGCTGGTCACGTGAAGATTCGAAAGAGAAGCTTTTGGCCTCGTACAGGAGTTTCTGCTTTTTCTTTACTTTTTATTAATTTTTTTTCTTTTGTGGTGCGAGTCTCAATAAATACTTTTTTTCTTTCTTTTTATACTTGTACCGTTAGTCTACTATACTCTATTGCTATCTGTGGAGGCTTGTAAATGGCTTGTCGTCAATTACCTCACTGTTACTTCTGTATTGACTGCTGTAAGCCCCCAAACACAATAAAATAAAATAAATAGATGACTTGAATTGTTGAATTGAACTGATTACTGGGACTTTCTTATTACTACACATAAACTTACACTTTCTTCCCAAGGGGATAGTAACTACAGAATTCCACCTGCTACGATCCTTACATACTTCTTTTGCCTCATTTCTTGTATCTAATGATCATAAAAATTTTGAGCATTTTCATATTTTATTATTATCTTTAGGTATTTTCACAATTACGAGTCCACTTTTCTGTCACTGCCAAACTAACATAAAAAAACATATTAATATTCAACTCCAATTAAAAACCAATTTTTAACCCAAAAACAAACATTTAAGGCCATTAGTACACCATCATATCACCCCTGGGAACCTCAAAACTTCACAAAAAACTACGTAAAAATTTATCGCGGAATTTAATTACTAAAAATCTTTTAGCTAATACAAAGGCGCACCCTAGCGGTATTTAATTATGACGTGGCATATTCGCGTCACGTTATGGTGTTTCATTAGTAAGGCAAACAGTTTTAAACGGAACAGTGTGGCCGCACCCTAACGGTAGCGTAGACAGAACAACTTTAGTATTTGTTTTGATGATTGCACTTTTTTTTGCCTTCTCCTTGGGAATTAATGGTATTATAGTACTTTTTTAGCGCTGCGGTATAAAAAAAAATTTGCTGTTCCATACATTTTGACCGTGTTGATGACACTTTTGTATGAAACAGCAGATTTTTTTTAAAATTACCTACAATAAATTTCAACGCCGTGAGGACCAGAATCATGTACTGAATTCATGGTAGCAGTTTGCACATCGGTTTCCATGCCACCCTGTATATCAGCAAGAAAGAAAGTTAGAAAACACACAACACCAGTGACTGTATCCTTCACTCTTTGTAAATCAAGGTGTACCTAACTTTTTAATAAGCATTTTGATTGGTCGCTCGAGTCTGAATCCCGTTTAGGCTCGAAGGACCATATAATATACAAAAGACACTGATGTACAATTAAGAATATCTATGACCAACGACGTTCAGTGTAGAGGCTCAAATATAACTACCTACAGGCCTTGCCGCAGAATATCGGTATTTCAGTAAATGAGTTGCAGAGGGCAGATGGCAGTCCGTCTGTGCAAAATACTGATACGATATTCACCTCAACGTAGGTAGTTGGGAAAAGATATGCAGACGCTACTGAAATAGTACTCCAATCGTTACATAACGTTGGGTTTGAAACAGGGTACAGTAGGCAACATGTCAGTGGTAACAAAATTATTTCGGGTGACCACTGAAAATCAGCGCTGTGCTTTGGATCCCCACAGCATCATGCTGAGTGGAAGCCTTCTTGTCACAGTCATGACGTGCTAGCAGCTGCCGACTATTTCTATTTTGTGCTCGTGATTATATTCTACTGTTTTGTTACTCGAGTTAACTATCGTTTTGTATGCACGTGTTTCTGTGAACTTCCCGTTGAGGTTAAAAAAAATATATCAGTCGCTCCATAATCATACTTATGCAGATATGATATATATAAATCACCTCATCTGATTAGAATGACTTTAAAAATAAAATCCAAGAAAATCTATTGGAAAGCAGCATTTTATCATCTGTCATTTTTCCAAATATATTGGGGTTACTCGGCAAGCATTGCGTAATCTTGAAGATCGATCCATGTGGCTGTTATTACTTAGCCGCGAGCACCTCATATATAATCTCTCAATACATCTAGTAGAACGCATTTGCTGGTTAAAAATATCAGGCCAATAACAGCATCGTCCTCAGACAACCTCGCAATAACCGCTATCACCTTGAAATTTAAGAGCAATCCTATATTACTTATTTATTGGCAAGCATCCTACACGCGAATATTAATGAAGACGCCTGCGCCGGCCGGGGGGCGGGTCGAACATGTACCTATTGCAAATGATATCAGATAAATCAGGGGGAATCATACAGTACGACTGATTAAACGAAGGACATAGTGAAGGAGGTATTCAGCAATCAATACTCGTTTTATTATGTAATAATAGGACCTTTTTTTTTTCCAGGATGGGAAATCATCAAATGACTTCTCCCGCTCTGGGCAGAGCGAGAGGGTGTGTCAGACTTTTACTGACTAAAACCCACCCGTGTTCCTTCCGTTGCCTGTGTGCCGGGGCCGCGATATCCCTTTCGGACAAACCCGCAACCCCAGCAGGCATTGGTCTTTCGACCCCGCCAGTTGGTGCTGACATCTCTTTGAGGCGCGCGTGGAACACAACGCGCCGTCGACACGGGCCTGGTCCTTATCGGACGGCGAGCTGCCCATTGCTCACCGTCCGCAAGCCCGCGCCTACGGTGGCCGGAAGTCGGCTCTCGACTCCCGACGCCCGGGGCGTCTCCTGCGGCGACTAGGGCCGCGAGGGCGTGCAGCTTGCATCTCCCTCGGGCGCTCCGCCTCCTCCTTCGCGAGCATAACTGGCTCGCCGCCTCACGGGAGACCGTGCGGTATCCCCGGACCAGCCTGATGGCCATGACCCTTTGGGACGCGTTCAACCGCTGGGCCGGTCGCAGCCTCAGTGAACGCGCATAATAGGACCTTACAGTTGAACTATACTTAGGTACTCTATTTGAAATAAGATTAGACATTTTTACAACAAAGCAGCAACTGCTTACCGCAGCTACCATTTGTCTTGTAACCACTTTTTTGCTTTTAATGCCATCCTTATGCCTACGGTATAGAAGTCAGAATCGGTTGAGCGGACTGTAAAAAAAGGTTTAGTTAAACGTCTAATCTTATTTCAAATGGAGTACAGTTGATTCTGGATCTCAGGTTAGTGCAGTATTTTAACACTTTGAGGGACACCAAACGCCCATAGGCGTAATAAAAATAAAACTTCTATTGTGTCCCGTTCAACCCTTCAACCGATTAATGGATAATCTGATTAGATATCCGTTTAAACTTCGATTATGGCCAATCCCGCCACACTATTTCCAACCACTGCACTAACCTGAGATCCAGAATCAATTGTGTCGGTCAACAGAAAATACAATGAATAGCTTGACGAGACCCGGAGAGATAAAACTCAACTGCATTTGAACCAGCAACGAAATTAATCAAAAAGCGAAGGATTCAGAAAAACTATATTTCCACGAGGTACATGTCAAGCAGGAGACAAAAGCTAGGCCGTAGGCACGTTGATTGTAGACATTTATAATTAAACAGTTTGACGTATGGCAGAAAAACAGAAACCTATTTCTATAAATCAGCCATTCATGTTTCGCAACTTCTTTAAAGTCATGTGAGTATATTTCTTTTTTTAATATTTTTTAAGTACTATCCGTATGCCAGAATATACAAATAAATGTAACTGCTTCCGAAGGGGTGAAGACCTGCTATCCTTAGGCAGCAGTCTCCCACAGCATAATTAAAAAAAATCGGCCAAGTGCGGGTCGGATCACGCACAATGAATAATTTTGAAACTGCAAAGTTGGTCGATTATTACTCGTTAAGGCTTGTGCAGACCAGCGTGACTTGTCGCGCGACGCGACGCCGGTTATTGTTATACCGTACAGTTTTCTTAGAAATTGCATTGTCGCGCTGGTCTGCACAAGCCTTTAACCTGTAAAGCCTACTTAGCTCTGATAGTTTTCCTTTTAACTTCGTTATATATACTACTACTGTGAATTTTTTCACAAATCCAAGTACAACCATTTAGCTGACAGGGGGGGGGGGGGGGGGGGCACTTCACTCTAACAAAAATTTGCAGTTTAAAACTTAATACTTTGCTAAGTACTTAACGGATCCCTGAAGTGAAAAATTATTTTCACACACCTTCAATATTTTGAACGATCTTTCCAAAGACACCCCACACCAGGGGATAGAAAAACACCCCCACTTCACATGTAGTGGAGGAACCCCAAAAAAAAAAAACGACATTATATTTTACTACTTTGTCGGCATGATTAATATGTACCCATGCCAAATTACAGCTTTCTAGTGCTAACCGTCTCTGAGCTCAGCCGCGGACAGACGCACAGACAGACATACAGACAGACGGACAGACGGACATGGCGAAACTATAAGGGTTCCTTGTTTACTACGAAAACTTAAAAACGATTAACTATCTTCTCTTTATCGTTCTTGATCATTTGAAAATGTATTAATATATTGTGGTAAGAAATAAATCTTTATCTTATCATATCTTACATCCCTCGTTTACCCAGTCTGTCAGTATTATCGACGTATGTAAGGGCCTAATGAAAGGACCAAGAGTTGTCTCAATATCGAGTATTTATTATTGTCGTTACATTGTCTAGGTTTGTTGAGTGGGTATGAATTGTTATGATGATGTTCGTGTTAAACCAGGTAGATATAATTGTTGTACCTTTGTCTATTTATCTGTTCTAGCCAATAGCTGTTTATTATCTGGTCTTTTAGTTATTCGTTCATGTGGGCGAAACAAAATGTTTCATCAAACGTTGTGTATCTGGTATTTTATGCTTCCCCGCACCCATAATGCGTAACACACTTTGAATCATATCAATTTCCTTTGTATTCTATAATTTCAGAGCACAGGTACTATGTAGGTACTAAAGAGCTAACATTTACCGGGTAAAACGTCTTTTATTGACTTGAATGTGCCCTGGAGGCTGTGAGTATGTCATGCTCACTCAGATAGACATCTGAGTGAGCATGACATACTCACAGCCTCCAGGGCCGCTGATGGTGGCGCGTGTGTTGGATCATTTAGCTCCCATCAAAATGGTTGAGCTGAATGGTGCTAATCCATGCGCCATGTTCGTGAACGGGCGCCGTCAGTTGGGACTGGTCAACTCTTAGCTGCCTTCGCAGATTTTTTTATTTTTATTGTTCTTTGTTTTATCTTTTTATTACGGACGCTTCTAACGTGCACGTCTTTCTACATTGTTCTCACATGTTTAATTTCAACATGAATGATGTAACCAATATTTTGTAACAATTTATTTAAAAGAGTGTCCGTGGAGTTTCTTGCCCGTTCTTCTCCATAGGTACCTACTACACTTTGGAATGGGCAACTAGCTTCATATTTCTGACTGACCGATTCCTTGATAATTCAAAAGTGCCTGTAAATGGTTTAATTGAAATAAATGCTTTGAGTTTGAGAATCACAATCTGTGTGATTCAAAGTCAAATCTTTTATTTCAAATGAGCCCTTATAATATAAGGCACTTTTGAACGTCAAAATTTACAAAAAAAAAAAATTGATTCTAGTCGCCCCTTCCAAAAGGTAGTTTTCGTATGGAGAAGAAGGGGCAAGAAACTCCACAGGTACTCTTTGAAAATGTTTAATTATTAATTATTTAACTATATAATTATATGTGACCACGATGCACCTAGAATAAAATTACTATAACACAATATGTAAAAATAATTAATAAAAAACCGGTCAAGTGCGAGTTGAACTCGCGTGGAGAGGGTTCCGTACGATGAATATGTTATATATTACCATGTTTCCCCTCTACCTTGCCACAACTACACATCCAGATCAGTAAACCAAATAAATACGAGGTCGCGCTCACACTTGCAATTTATAAATCAGAACGTACTACACAATTAATTATAAACCTTATCCCATCAAACACAGCGTGCATGTTGCCATGCACCTTACAACTCACTCACACGAAAACATCGAACGCTATCGTTGTGCTGTGCAAAAGCCATTTATTTTGACATATACGCTAGTGATTGACTAAATCGGAAAGATTCTCCCATTTATTATTGTAAGTATTAAAACATTTTGGAGTTCCTACAAAATAATTAATCAAAAACGATATACATATAATAAGATTATATACGTAAATAAATAATACGTGGCAAACAAAAAAAATATTAAGTAAAAAATTAAAAATTTCAACATTATGATAAAACTAATGAGAATAGAACAAGATTTCACATCGGTCTTCCAATCAGGCTATAACTGTTGACAAATTGAAGAATAAATTTTAATAGTAATATAAATTCATACAACAATCGACATTGTTCTCGATAGCCTACGTTTGTGGATCTGCACAACCACATCACTAACTCGTCGCAAGACACAGCGGCAGTACTACACGATGCAACCGCTTAAAGAACGTATCGTTTTGTGATTTTTAAATTGCTTGTCCAGTTACTTAGCGACGTACTTTTATAGTGGTAAAGAAGCAATGTATTTACTACAATAATAGTACAGTCGCTGTGATATATGAAAACAAAAATAACGTAGTAAAGGCAAGAAATATTTTAAGATTTGTTGTTTTTCATGATTTTCAACACAAATATAGTAAAATACTTGTGCTGATATATATTAAGTGGTTCTATGATTTATAAAGTTTCTAGTTTAGCTTCGATTTTTACAAGAAACCACTGAACAACACGGTATTCTTAAATGTTATCACGATCGCATTCGAAAGCGCACTAGTTAGCGGATACGGCCATTTGCCTGAGGCACGAGCATTGTGAGCATTACGCGCGCACACAGACACGCCCCCATGCTACTTTCCCTACTATTTATATTTCTATGATTTATTTTTATGGGACTCACGAGGACCCACTTACCTTTTTTTTTGTAAAGTGAAAATTGAATCTACTTCAGCTGCCGATCCCCACAACAGAACGCCACAAGACATAATACTGTGGAAATAAGCAAAGTATACTAAGGCTAGTATACTTTGCTTATTTCCAGCTAGGCAGCTGTGGCTATATCAGTCAACTGCATTATTTGTCTTACTGCATATGCGCCCACATTAGAGCACTTTCAGGTAGCTGAAAGACGCCCCATTGAAATCTCGAATCCTAAAGTAATTCCTAGTAATAGGATAGTTTCCGTAATAGAATCAAGTTTCTTGCCATCGAGTTTTAAATTTAGACCTAATTGAGGTACATTTGGTAATAAGAACTTAAGAGATTTAGTTTTGTTCGCATTAAGTAAAAGATTAACTGCAAATGTAAGTTTGTACGCACAATATTGAGTGATTTATCATGTTTTTTTAAGACCATAGACTTCTTATAGGTTTTCCTGTAATCTATAAGCATAGAACTATTCTCTGCATTTTTTTCGAAATTGTTGGCCTAGTATTTTCGGAGATAAGGGTGGGGAATGGGAAATTTTCATCTAATTTCTTAAATATCTTTAAAAGTATTTATTTTAAAATTATAAAAAAAAATATTTGAGATCCTCGCAATAAGGCCTTTCATTTTATATATCACACGGTACAAAACGCAAAACTAACGTTTTAAATTTTCTTATTTACCCGCCAAAAGTATCCAAATTCATTTATTTACGTTACACGTTCGTGTTTGGGTCATAGAAATACATAAGTGTACCAAATTTCAACTAAATTGGTCCATTAGATTCGGAGCAAACTGGCTGTGACAGACGGACAGACAGACAGACAGACAGACACACGAGTGATCATATAAGGGTTCCGTTTTTTCCTTTTAAGGTACGGAACCCTAAAAATGAAGCAGCGACAGATAAATTAATTATGTGATAGATACATGGTGCTCACTGATTTTGAAGGATATTGCTAATCCATCAATCTTCAATGTTCGAAAATGTAGTGTACCTACCGTATTTCCCATTTTGCAAATAAACAATGAAACAGATGTTTCCGAATTACCTACTTTTCCATACTGTTTCCCAAATATTCGGTTGTATAATTTCCGGCTTTTGCCCGTGGCTTCCCCCGCGTGGGTGTCGGAAAATGTCCCACGGGAACGTACTATTGGGATTAAAAGTACCCTATCCTATGTTTTAATCCCGGTTATAAACTATCTGTGTGCCAAATTTAATCCAAATCTGCTCAGCCGTTTTTGCGTGATTGAGTGACAAACATCCAAACTTTCATATTTATAATATTCTAATTATACATATACGTACCTACATACGAGTATAATATGTCGTAGGATGATTTGATAATTCGAATTTTCGCGAAAACCCTAGGATATTGCGAACACACGGATAATTAGAAAATAGTGAAATCATTTCGTCATAATTATTAAGCTGGGTGAAATAGGTTAGGTTAGGTTAGAGCTGTGTAGACCGCGCGCGAGCCGAGCGAGCGATGCGAGCGGTGAAGCGGCAGCGGCCGGCGAGCGCTACTTCCAAGTTGCTCGCAGAAATGTTTTCACCATTTTCTAATTATCTGCGTTTTCGCAATATCCCTAAAGTTTTCGCGATAATTTAAGTTCGCTATTTAAATTACTATTTATTGGAATATACATACTTACTCACGTAGATATGGAATGTAGTTGCGATATGATTAACATTTTACCACTGATTTACAAATAAAGTGAAATACGTATTACAGGCAGGATTAACTTTAATTAATTATCATTTAATATTGCACCAAGCTTGGTTATTTATTTTGCAATCAAATATTGACTGATTGAGTTGAAAATACAGATGGAAAATATGTATGTTCTCTTTTTTTGGGTAGACAAGTATTTATCAAGACTTATTGACATGTTTCAAGTCTATACTATGACAGAAATCTTATGTCTATGGAAACGAAATCTATATATCTACACAATCCATAAATAAATAAAATTAAAATGTTTGTTTGTAAAGTCAAATTAACAGCTTTTTACTAAATGCGTAAGAAAGTATTAACGTTCGATACATTTTTTTTTTTTAATTTTTTTTTCCGTCTGTCTGTTTATTCCTAAACGGCTGGACCAATTTTGTTGTTAAGTTTATGTTTTAAGGAGTAACTAAGGCTACTTTAATTTTAGAACAGGAATTATGGTCCGCGCGGGCGAAGCCGCGGGCAGCAGCTAGGGAATCTTAAAAATTAAGTGATAATGCAATCTATTTAGCAAAAGACAGATTTATGTTCTTTTTCGGATTATAGTTTAGCCGTTTTAGCGTGAAAGCGTTACAAAGAAAAACATACAAAAAATAAGATAGAGAATGAGATTTTCTCAACGGCATGTGAAGCCAAGTCAGAGGCTCAGGGGCGGCTTTAAAACTGACACCAGGTTAGTAACGAACCACACGAAAAAGAAGATACAAAATATCAAATCGTTTCTCTTTATGATTTATTAGTATAAAATCAAGTATTAATTAATGCAATCTATTTCGCAGAAGACAGACTTATGTTCTTTTTCGGATTCTAGTTTCACGTTGCTAAGTTTCATTAATACTTTCAAAAGATAAAGTTAGTAAACGCACCATTTTCATAAGTTTACAACCATCCCTTACAAAACACAGTCCGAAGCATAGATGAAGATGTTACTCAATTGACGTTTCAATTCCCGATCGCACACTCAGTCTCAACTATCGATGAGCCACACAACACGCTGACGTGCACCATCATTAGCCATGAGTTATGACGTCAGTCTGCGCGGAACTGACGGCGTATTGTTGAAGGTAAGGGAGGATGACTTATTGTATGCGGGATGACGGTCATTGTTGCTGCTGTGTTGTGTTACGGTGAGACGGAGGGAAATTAATTTAGGCCCGTATTACAAAACCTAACACAAAACTCAAGCATTACTTTTTGTTTTTTTGTATGGAAAATTATCAAATAACTTCTCCCGCTCAGAGCGGAGCGGGAGAGCATGTCAGACTTTTACTGACTAAAACCCACTCGTGTTCCTTCCGTTGCCTGTGTGCCGGGGCCACGATATCCCTTTCGGACAAACTCACAACCCTGGCAGGCATTGGCCCTAACGGACCCCGTCAGTTGGTGCTGACATCTCTTTGAGGCGCGCGTGGAACACAACGCGCCGTCGACCCGGGCCTGGTCCTTATCGGACGGCGAGCTACTCAAAACTCGTTTAAAGCCTTTTGATTGGTTGAAACTAGATTTAAGTAGTGCTTGAGTGTTGAGTGAAGTTCTGTAATACGGGCCTTAGTTCGGATTGAAATTGTGGGGACTACATTTCCTTTTTCTATGTTGAAACTGAGTCTGGTGTAGTTATTTTTATCGCCGATTTATTTATAACAAGCTGCACCCGTGTTTTCACTCACATAAGTCTCGACCTCGTGGGAATATCGGCATAAAAAGTATCCTATGTCCTAGCCCAGGTCATTGGCAACCCATGTGCTTATAAGTCCGTTCAGCCTTTTTAGCGTGAAAGCGTAACAAACAAGCATACAAACAAACAAAAATTGAGATAGATAATGAAATATTTCTCGACATTATGTGGAGCCAAGTCAGAAGCCCATGGGCGGCCTTAAAACCGACACCAGGTTAGTCGTTAACCACATGAAAATGAAGAAGAAGATACAAAAAAAAAAAAAAATCTCTTTATAATAATATTACTTTAGATTTAAACAAATTAAATGTACAGAGGCGAACATAAATCTGTCTCTACAAAAGCACACACATTGTTGAATAATGGACCAATGGCTCTGAAATTTGGTCCCTGTCTAAGGACCGCAGTTTAGGTTTAGGGCGTGATCTCTTGCAACAAATATTTAATCCAAGTAATAATAATAAATATAATCTGCATAAAATGCACAAAAGCTTCCTCTTTTGGAGTGGGCTATAATCTAACATGCGGGCCCAGTGCGGGTTGGTAGATGTCACATGTATTCGAATTTTTGGTTCTAAGACTGAGCTGGTTTCCTCACGATGTTTTTCTTAGCCGTTTTGAGAGCAATGGTGATTGAATAATTTACACAAAGCGCTTGCATGTCTGGGTGAACCTTCGACCTACAACTTTTAAGTGGCGGCCGTTACCGCTGGGCTGCCAGTGCTAATATTTGAATGCGCTACAGGTAAATTTTCTGAATCTACTGCTGTTGGTGCATGTGAGATTTGTATCCAAAATCGCACGAAACATACAGGAGTCACACGCTCAGTGAAACCTTACCCCAACCAATACAAGATCGATGCAGAATTTATCTTGACAAACGTCTTTAACTTTTTCACCTCATTAGACCTCTTAATTCATCCATCTTTCGCCATTTCACCAATAAGGGATCGTTCCACCGATCAATCTGGCGTTTCTTATCATCGGTAATTACAACGAGCCGTTACAAGAACGCCGACCGGTCGGTGACCGTCTGTATCACAACAAAAGTCCATTAGTGAGTCCCACCAAACGAATTAATTAATTCAGACGATTTACCCCCTATTCACTATGAACGACCCAAGATGTGTCCTATTCTGGGATCAGCTATGGTCAATGATTCCTAATGTGATTTGATTAAACTTTGTTTTGAGGGTTTTCGTTTCTGAAGTTGTGGGATTTGACAGACAGGGAAAGTTTAAAAGTAATTAGACAGCAACTGCTGCATAAAACATTATTTTTTGCTGAAAATCTAGTGTAGATATCTTAGTAGACAAACCTTAGCCAGAAACCAACGTATTTTACTGAAAGTACCTATGAAATTACATCAAAGCAATAAAAAAGGCTACAGTTACTTGATTTTATTTCATATTTCATTTTAAACTTAAGAACTGTTTCCCTTTTTAGGGTTCCGTACCCGAAGAGTGCTAAACGAAACCCTATTACTAAGCCTCCAGTGTCCGCCCGTCTGTCTGTCAGCGGGCTGTATCTCACAAACAGTAATAGGTCATAAATAAAAATATTAGAATAATAGATAGGACAGTTTACATTTCACAGATTGTGTACTTCTGTTGTCGTTATATCAAAAAATAATAAAAATGTAATGAAGTTAGTATTTAAAGGCGGTTCCCATACAAGAAACGTGTTTTTTTCAGCGTCTTTTTTCTCGATCTTACGGAACCCTTCGTGTGCGAGTTCGACTCGCACTTGGCCGGCTTTTCTTATTTGATGAAATCGGTTAGTATAAAAAAACCCCTTAAATAAAATTATTAGTATTACAGATGGAAAAAGTTACAACTTATTTACTTAATTCGATGAAAAAAGCGAAGGCTTCTGTAAACAAGACTGCTCGTGTTATTGACTTACAGATTTACTTACAGAATTATCAAGTAAATAGAGATGAAATAATTAGATAATTTTCAGATGTTAAAAACTTTTTAAATGCGGTGTGGCATTTGAATGAACTTTATTTGAGTGGTCATATTTCGAAAAACAATCCCATGACTTCACAAGAATTTTGCTGAATAAAGCTGAAAGTTAAATGCAGGAGAGTTTTGCATGCAACGTTGATTAAATTACCAGTGAATTTAATATGATGAAAATTTACAGGGTCACTGTCCGTCTGCGACCTTTTTAATACAATCAAAGTACTGCCTACATTAAATATTTTTGGCAATAGGTACTATTTATGTTATTGCCTAAGCAATAAGGTCGAAAAATGGTCAGCCGCACACACACATAGTAAAAGAAAGAAAGAAAAAAGAAAGAAAATACATTTATTTAGCACAGACACGCACACAAAAGGCACACAACACAACATATTATACTATAAACAAAAATCAAATTAAAAAATAATGAAAACAAATAAAGTGTAAATTGCGTTTTATGATACTAGCAGGAAAGTGTGCCTTGCGGCTGCGCCAAATAGGCCTAGTTCAGCAAAAATGCCAGACAACTAGTGCAACTAGGCAACTAGGGCAACTAGTACACACGTGATATTCATTATCATGTCAATTAAAACTAACTATATTTATTATAACTAGCATTTGAACAACAAGGTGAAATTACAAAACTGCTTAGTTGCCTACTAAACTAAAAATACAACATGTCCCGGAATTAACGCACACCACCAAACACCCCAATTAGAATAGTATGCTATATATTATGTTATACATACACTGATTTTTAGGGTTCCGTACCCCCTCAAAAGGAAAAACGGAACCCTCGTGTAGGATCACTCGTGTGTCTGTCTGTCTGTCTGTCACAGCCAATTTGCCCCGAATCTAATGGACCGATTAAGTTAAAATTTGGTATACATAATATGTAGTTCTGTAACCCAAACACAAATAACGTAAATAACTGAATTTTGATTATGGGAGTCACTTTTGGGGGGCAAACAAGAAAATATTTAAAAAACGTTTTGGAAACTACTGTGTGACACGTCAAATGAAAGGGCTTATTGCGAGGATTTCAAATTTATTTTTCTCATAGATCTCTTTACTCATAGATTACAGGAAAACCTATAAGAAGTCTATGGTCTTAAAATAACATGGTAAATCTTTCAATAGTGTGCGTACAAACTTACATTTGTAGTTGAAATGTATGGGAGAACATGTTTTTCAACCACAATGTCAAGTATTTTTGGGATAAATGCACCCCAACTACGGAACCCTTTATTGTTGCGTAGTCCGACACGCACTTGGCCGGTTTTTTATTATTATTATGTATAAAATATGTTTTTTTTTTTTTTTTTTTTAAATGTGGTCACATTAAAATCTACGCACACACTCAGGCGCACACGTTTAAGAGTCTAGCGTAGTAGGTAATTCGTTAATTTTGGTTTGTTTTGACTATACAGCAGACGTGTGACTGTAATTTACGTAGTTTTAATTACTTTTCGGATAAAAAATTTACGTCAGTACATTAATAATGACAAAAATCAATTCAGTAAACGATACTGACCAAACTTCTTTCCATTGTATAAATATGACATTTAAATTTGTAAAGACACTCATGCAGCACGCTACAGAAGACTTTCCTAGTGTATGAAACTTTCTTAGAAAAAAACTTGGATTCTCAGAATAAAACTTTCTCTGTTTTGATTAATTTGGCAATATGACTGTATGGAAATAAAAATAAGATATATAGCTAACTAGTGAACTAAAATATTGATTATGAAATGCAATAATTAATATCGTAACACCGAATATTTAGTTTTAGGTGTAAAAAAGAGGCATTTGGAAAGTTTCTAAATACTTTTAAAACTTGTAAAACTTAAACTTAATATTTGCAATTCATTATTATTATTCTAGTTAGCCATATTTCTTATTTCCATACAGCAATATTGCCAAATTAATCAAAATAGCGAAGTATTTGACAGCTATCGGTGACGTTGCTCACTTTCAGTATAAACGCTCTTAAGTTGTAAAATAAAAGGTATGCTTTGTAGTTTTCAAAGAAAAAAGTGCCTATGTACTCTCTAAATCACATCAATCTCCTCCTCTGTATCCCCTACATTCCATCCCAGAAAATCAGTAAGCTAAATCCGTTCAAGACGTCAATTAAGACTTTCTAACGGCTTCATAGCACTTTGAGCAGGTTCTATTGTGTTCAACGCGGCATTGTCCGGGACAATGAAGATCCGGCAGCACTAAACATCGGACATCAAATGGCATGCAAACAATACCGCTGCAAATTAGCACCATAGCACCTGTATAGAGAAAAGTTTGTGTCTTATTTAGAAAATGGTCGTAAGATTGAATGGCTATATCTTTGCTCTAGTGGTCGTAAGCACTACTGCTGAGTATGAGGTCCTGGGTTCGATTTCCGGGTCGGGCAAAGTGTTATTGGGTTTTTCCATCTAGAATTACTCAGTCAGCAGCCCGGTGTCTGGATTTGTGCCCGGTTGATGGCAATAGGTTCGCTTCCTATGACATGGGACTTAAACATAACTGGCGAAATAATAAGTGCTAATAGGTATACTTCTGCCCAACTCTTTGAGGAAACAAGGCGTGATGTTATTTGTTTCCTAAGGGGATAAACCATTTTTTTTCGCCCCCTATTACTTGGGACTTAAACATTTCAGTGTTTCAGCCAAAGTGCTGTAGGTCTGGGAAAAGCGTTACAGTCTATTCAAAGGCTCACCAAACACCGCTATCATGGTCAATGAAAGGAGAATATTAAATAATCACACATAATGCATCATTTTTTGGCAATCGTCACTTACGGGATTTGATGTGGTAAAAAATATTAAATTAGCAAGATTGTTGCCGAGCTAACTCCCCAAGGTACATTTTAAGTATCGCCCCTCGTGAATGCTATTTCAATAATAATAATATACCAGCTAATATGTTAATTAAAACATTATCAACCTAATAATGTTTTAGTACTAGTCTTTCAGTCCATCATTTGGCTATAAAGTGTAGTTTTACGGCGTTTTTACGGCACAATATCATGCAAATCAAAGTACTAAGGATCGATGACGTCCATCTTACCTCGTAAAACTGCACACTGGTACCGAAATAACGTGGAACTACCAACAAGTCATTTTGACATACGACTTTGCAAACTATTATTAGTTTCAGTTTCAGTAAGTTTCGGGTAAGTTTTGTAGATAGCAAATGATGTTGTAGCGCTTATGTTTTTCTTGGGAATGTAATCAAATGACACAATGTATAGTATGCATGTATTGCTACTTTAATAACTCCCATAATCATAAAAGTTGCATAAAGTTCAGTAATGATTAGCGTCTGGTTAACCATACATTTTAGTAATCATAATCATTTATTTAGTAAGTATTGGTAGTGTTGGTCATATAGTCAGTAATAAGTTACTAATATATAATCAGACATTTGACATGCAAAACATTAGAATGTATTTAATACTTTAACCCCTTATTCATAAAACTTGCATAAAGTTCAGTAATGATTAACGTCTGGTAAACTATACATTTTAGTAATAATGTAACCCCCTCAAACATAAAAGTTGCATACAGTTAAATAATGTTTGATGTTTGGTTAACCATACATTTTATTAATACTTTTACCCCCTTACTCAAAAAAGTTGCATAAAGTTCAGGAATGATTAACGTCTGGTTAACCATACATTTAGTAATGCTTTAACCCCCTTATTCATAAAAGTTGGATAATGTACAGGAATGATTAACGTCTGGTGAACCGTACATTTTTTGACGTTTAAACATCTCTTAACATACAGTAACGTTTATGAATAAAGCCTAATATATACGTACAACTGATGATGATGATGTCAAACAGGGTCAAATAAAATTAACTAGTGAAACTTTATAGACATGACCGGTATCTATTGATATCAAATATCTTATATTAAAATTTGGAGTAAGGCAAAGTGATTGTTTCGATCAAGCTTTTATAGAATGCATCTATCACATCAAAAATTTTATTGCTCGGCCAACTGTGGTTTTTATACATGATGTTGTAAAAATCCAATAAATGTCATATTGGATTTACTTAATTTTGACATTGATTTTAAAGTAACGATTACCTATTTATAATAACATTAATTTATATTGGACTTATTGTAAATCAGAAATGTTAAAATTAACTGTATGTACTTAGTTAAGATTATCATTTGATTATTTTGTTCACCATCAATAATATGTTGTGGTAGAAGGTATAAAGCTTAAAAAAAAATTAACACTTTACTATGTAAAACTACATACTTACAAATAAATAAATTCTGATTCTGATTCGGATCATTTTCGATTTTTTACTACCTACTTATTTACATAACACAGTAATTCAGTAATTTGTAGTCATAATTACATCAGTACTGTCACTAAGTTCGTTTTAACCAGAGAGTTCATGTACACCACTCGCAACATAATGCAGCTGATACATTTTATGTCGAATTTCAACAGCTCGACTAACAATAAAATATACATACTTATCGCAATCTCGAGCCGGTCTCGACCTTAATGGGGCTCTCCTATGCGATATCGAATTTCCCTATTGTCGATTTCGGAAGGGGGGAGACTTGAAGTCGGACCTTTTTTGAAGCTCATTTAATACCAATTTGCAACAGCTATTTATAACAATCCGATGGAATAATACAGGGTGCAAAGCGTTTATTTATTTTGAGTTCGTAGGTTTGCACGGGTTTTGTAATGTTGTCCTTACTAATGGAGCTTTAAAAGCTGTGAGTGCTGGGCAACGAAATACTAATGAACACAGTTCCCAAGATACCTAAAATATTCAACGAACATTACCTATGTGATAAAATATTAAGTACCAGTGCTATCATATCATGACATCAAATATCCGTGGTGTATGATAGTGAAACAAGTCAATTGGACTCCGAAACAGCCGTCACAAACTTGTCTTATCTTCGACGATGAGCTCTTGAATGCTGATTACCCAGCGACTCCCTCAAATGAACTGAAACGAGTCGGTGTCGAGTGGATCGGGGGCATTCGGGGGCTATCGGAGTTCGTCCCATCTCCGGAGTGTCATTAGTTAATGTTGCGGGCAGTTCCTACAGAGATTTAATCTGGCCACAGTCTGAGATCAGTCGATTCGCCCTCGCTTCCTCACCGAGCGATCTTATCGCACTGTCATTACCGTTCCGCCGGCGATAACACACCCTCCACGCGGTATATCGCCTCCGAGATTACAACAACTCTATTACTTTCAACTTTTATTGCGGCCGTCTCGATGTAAGTCGCCGAAATTCTAAAATTCGGTAGCCGCTCATTAATTGTGACCATTAAACCCGTTCCATTACATGGTCAAGCGAGAGCATATCAGTGTATCGCGACCGCAGCGGGCGTACGGAACAAAACAATTAACACATTCCGTTCTCAAATCTGGCGGCAGAAACCGAGCCTGCGTATATTTTAAATGAGGGAGCATGTTTTAAATTACGATTGTGATGCATTAAGGCAGGAGAGGAAAATATTTGGAAACAAGGAGGCGTGCCGCCTTGGGGTTGGATCCCCTCGGAATAGAAATAGTTTCCGGCCCTGTCGTGGAATTACGACCGGAGCTCGGGTCAACGGAATGAATTTTGATTTTGCTTTTTCTATCGAACCGAAGCCAGATTATTGTGCTTCATGTCCGCACCCTTCGAAAGTTTACTTATGCAAACCTGCCTGCCCACCTGGCCCAGTGCTTGTACAAATTTGAATATTTATAAGCACCACGTCGACCTCTAGAATTTTTATGACATTGCGAATTTGATACTACGTAAAAAATATTCCGGCAATTCTTTCCTCATTCTTCAATTATTTTCCTTTAAAGTATTATCTTGAGCTTTTTACCAAATTTGTTTTTCAAAAGTAATGCAGAATGAAATTAAATATACAAACATTATTATTATAGCGATTCTTTTTAATTTTTTTTCGATGTTTTGATGAAAAATACGGGAGCTCGAAATTATTTCAGTCTAAGTTATATTTACTCTCGCCGTGGGCTCTGGAATCGTAAAATCATGTATTTTTTTCACATGTCCATTATTTATCACGAGATACGGTATCATTACAATGTAAAAGAAGTTTTGATTCTTTTTCCACCTTTATCGACACTAAACATAAGACCCTAATCAACAAGAAAGGCGTACAATTTTAACCTAAAAAAAAACCGTGAAACCTTTTCATTCTAACGTTTTCGCATACAAAATCAGCATAATACGATTACAAACAACAGAAATAAAACAAATCCATCCAGCTCTTTATGACGCGGAAGTGTACAATAAAAACACAAACATCGTTGTCCGCGTTCGGTAAAGAGTTGGCTCGTAAACAGCCCATAAATGTCTCTAGTATTTCATTTTGGAAAGGGGACCGCTCTATCTCTAACAACAATAAATTTGCTTGTAAAAATATCACAATGCTCCTAGGTTTATTGTTTTCCCTCTTTTACCTCCTAATTGTCGAATTTTATGTTTGCGTGAGTGCCCGTTGAGTTGTAAAATAAAAGTAAACTGTATTTCAGAAACTAGGTATATTTTACGACGTAGGAGATATTCGAATGTCACTTTTGGGTTTGCGTCCAGATACAATAGTAATGCAATTAGCCTAGGCTTGCCGGAAATCCAGAAACGAACGGGTTCAGAATATCTGCCGACATCTTGTCGAACATGGGAAACCGGAATATATCCAAAGATCCTACTAGTGAATTTTTTGATATTTACAGGTTCGCTTCGGTTCGCCATTTAATTAAGATAAAACAACGGCGTGACATCTTTATCTGTTCATTTAAGCCTATAATAAAGTTGACAGACGTAAACCTCTCTCCTTGCTTGCCCACGACTTACCCTAATTTGAAATTCGACTAAAATTCCGAAGCGAACTGAGTTGAAATACACTTCACCGTAACATATCGTCTGTATTTTATGATCTAACCAATCGAATTTACTCTCACAAATCAAAAAGTACAAATCAGTGACAGATTATTCGTCGCCATGCAGGATCACACAACCCACAGGGGAACACACAAAATCAGGGATGATCGTAATTTTTCTAACAATAAAACAATATTATGATGTCAACATAAAAATGTTTACGGCTAAAACCATAAGGGAGATGAGACGAATTTGTTTAACAAACAACAAAGAGTAGCAATTGGACATGACGTATTCTGGAATCACTCGATTTGGTTTGCAAATTCGTATCATTCATTTGTTTGTTGGTCATTCCCTTCGTCCTTTGAAGGTTTGTTTATTTATTTAAACTAGCTTTCTCAACAGACTCCATTATTCATTGCTTCATTTGCTGAAATCTTACCTAATCATGATTGACGTTAACATGGTCGTAATTCTAGTCGCGCTTCAGGATACCATCTGCACTTCTTGGTCATCCTGATATGTCGCACTTAGCGCTTCTTTTCAAATTTCATTATTCATCTAGCCAAAGACTGTATGTAGCTCCCTGCCCGTGTATGTATAAAAGTTAGCTAGCTACATAAGTCTGAAATAAAACTCTAAAATAACACGACTGTTTTGACCAAAGTCCTTGAACTCAATAAGAGTATTACCAACCCCTCCCTTGTCGACTTAAACGACTTCTGCGGTATCATAAGCAAACGTCCTAAGTATAGCACTGAGACAAACATTAGGCAACCTTACCGCCGGCGCCGGTTCCCTAGCCTCAAAATTACCTCTAGTTTTAGCCCCAAATAAACCAAACTAATTCGACTTTAGCCTCCACAAACCTCTGGCAAATATACTACGCACATAATATGACTACATCATGAGCCTACAGTTTGTTATTTTGGAAATTCAAAATCCATTTACCGTGTTGATCATATTTGGTAGGCTCAACGCAAACAAGACTATCGATGTACACAATATTACTGGTAACTGTTTACAGATCGAATGCTCTGTGAAATAATTTGCCAGTTATGATTAGGCTGTTCCGTTTTGAGAAATTATGTAATATTACAACATCATTAGCAGCAGCATTATGCTGAGCGATGGCCGTTGTGGCACTTCTTCTTTTCTTGTTTTGTGTTTTTTTTTTGCGTCATGTTTACCGCAAATAAACGTATTTTCTTTCTTTCTTTCTTTTCTTTTTCTATTATGCTTGTTTTCTCCGAAGGGGTAGAAGGAGGACTCAGTAGTATGCCTAGTATCAAATTCGCAACGTCATAAAGAACAACGATGTTTAGTATGTTTGTTTGTAATTAATAAACTCAAAAACTACTGGCCCGATTTAAAAAATTATTTCACCAGTAGTATGCTATATTATCACTGAGTAACATAGGCTATAAATTATAAAGATATCACGCGGGTGAAGCCGCTGACGGAAGCTAGTATGTTTTAAGTCAAAGTAATAATGGACGAGCGTATCGCCAATGCCAGAACTCAGATCCAGACTCCGGTCTGCTATTGAGAATTTTAAGATCGTGTATCCTTCCTACACAAAATAATGATTTACCAAAACACCCAAAGGCTTCCCTGAATAATAATAATCAACCATTTAAATCCAGCTAACTATTTTAATTGAAGTAATCGAACACCGAACCAATTAACTAATTTAATAAGCACCAAAGAAACAGGATTCTTTAAACTCCAAACAACATACCCCGGAGCTAGTTAAACATTAAATTGTAACAAGTCTCTGAAATAAACTCTAATTTGTAATTTAAACCCAAGTTTGTTTCAGTTTTATCAAGAGCAAAACTAAAACTGTCTGTCTATGGAAGCGGAGCGAGTGAACGGAGAAGAATGAAGTAGAAGCGTAGCGGAGTGTCCCTGTTCACTCAAGCGAAAATGACGTGAATTTAGTGGAATACTATTGGTTAATTAAAGTAAGAGGAGAAGAGTGAGTGAGCAGTGTAGCGGAGTTGTGCGAAGTCGGGGTGCAAAAGCGACAAGACAATCAGCGGAAACAGCTTATTAATATCACCCATTATGCGGTTGGAATGTATTTTTTTTTCTTCGTTCCGCTGTAGACCTGTAGGTATTTCCACTGTAGTGGAGCGGCGTGAAGACGACCGAGAGCGAAAAGGCTTTCTAAGAAAAGTCAGTTAGTAGACACAGCTCTGGTAAAAATAACTTCGCTCTGCAGCCATGTCCACTTGAGAGGAGCGAGGTGGAGACTTGAGTTTTGATCGTGGAATTCAATAGGTTGATAATCGTAGTATTATGCTGAGATTTTTGGCCTCGCACAGGTCTTTCCTATTATTTTTGTTTTCGTTTATTCCTAAAATATGTAAATTTGGGTACATATTTGAACGTCGAAGATTAAAATACCTACGGGTAAAATGTCAATGTTCAAAACATCGAAAACTTAAACATCGAATGACCATGTAACCGAAAATTAAAATAACGTAACTTTATAATTTCGAATAGTTAGATAACCTACGTCCAATATATCTAAAATCTAATTATCTACAAAAGTGACATCGAAATACCTAAATATCGAAAGTACAGACTATCGAATGTCCTAAATATCGAAGTATAGAGTATAGAATGTCCTAAATATCGATATTTATTTATTATGTATGTCACAGGGTAATTTGATCATTCGGATATTGCGAAAACCCGGATAATTAGAAAATGGTGAAATAAAATCTGCGACCAACTTGGACCTAGCGTTCGCCGGCCGCTGTCGCGGCACCGCTCGCTGCGCTCGCTCGGCTCACGCGCTGTTGGTCACAGTTCTAACCTAACCTATTTCACCCAGTTCAAAATGATGAATGAAGTATCATGTGTCATGTGCTACAAAATTTTGTGACAGAAACGAATCGCTGCAAAACCGACTTCACGCAGTCTTGTCTGCCCTACCCCTAGAGTGTAATTTAAGCCCGCGTAGGCGTTGAGGGGTGGGCCGGCCCGCGAGCTGAGGAACAGCTTCAGCTTGGTGGCCGGCTTCGCCGGCCAGCCTCAGCCGCGGCAGCGGGCCTTAAAACCATATGCGACGATAAGGTCGCGTGGGGCCGCCCAAACCCCGCAGCGCCGGAGCCGTGACAGAAACAAAATTTGTTCGATATTTTAACGAGTAGGTATTTTTAACGTAAATATACGTATAATGAACTTAGATGTATTAAGTGTTGACATTTTGAACTTAGGTATAATGATTATGGGCACCGCACAATTGTGGCGATAAGTCCCCTCTTTGAGGAGTGGCTAGAGAGGCGCCACGGCGCCCTCACCTTCCGCTTGACGCAGGTCCTCACCGGACACGGATGTTTTGGGAGGTTCCTGTTCCATATAAGGCGGGAGAAAACGCCCGGGTGTCACCACTGTGTGGATCGCCCGGAGGACATGGTGGAGCATACGGTGGAGGTCTGCCCTGCTTGGGCGGAGCACCGCCATGTCCTCACGGAGGCGATAGGCGGCGCCGATCTCTCGCGTCCGGCCCTGGTTCAGGCCATGGTTCGGAGCGAGAGTGCATGGGAGACCGTAACCTCCTTCTGCGAAGCAGTTATGCTCGCGAAGGAGGAGGCGGAGTGCGCGAGGGAGATGCAAGCTGCACGCCCTCGCGCCCCTAGTCGCCGCAGGAGACGCCCCGGGCGTTGGGAGTCACGAGCCGATTTCCGGCCACCGTAGGCGCGGGCTTGCGGACGGTGAGCAATGGGTAGCTCGCCGTCCGATTAGGACCAGGCCCGGGTCGAGTTGTGTTCCACGCGCGCCTCAAGGAGATGTCAGCACCAACTGACCGGGTCCGTAAGGACCAATGCCTGCCAGGTTTGCGAGTTTGTCCGAAAGGGATATCGCGGCCCCGGCACACGGGCAACGGAAGGAACACGGGTGGGTTTTAGTCAGTAAAAGTCTGACATACCCTCCCGCTCCGCCCAGAGCGGGAGAAGTTATTTGATAATTTCCCACCATCAAAAAAAAAAAAAAAGTTATAATGACTATCGACATTTTTAATCAGTCGATATTTGAATCACTGGGCATTTTAATCTTAGACATTTTAAGTTTAGGTATAACAATTTTCGATATTTCGATACAATCGTTATTTAAATTTTCGATGTTTTGAACATATTTTACCCGTAGGTATTTTAATTTTCGACGTTCAAATATGTACCCGTAAATTTTGTTAGTTGTAAATGCTCCTTTTTTATTTTATGTTATACTAGGTACTGTTTGTATTTTCTGGGCGTGTCCCAAATAAAATATTTTTCTTTATTTTTTCTTATTATATCCCTAGCTCCGCACCTCTCCGCACCGCTCCGCTCCAATATACAGGCAGCCTAATAAATCTAAATGTCTAGGTCGGTTTTACGGAACAAAGTGAACAGTTGCTGCAATGTCAGGAAGCTGTGGGTTGTCAGCTGATGTTTGATTTCGGGTGTGATGATTATTGTTTCATTTGTTTTATGTGCATAAGTAGGAGTTGAATTTTGAATTATTTCGCTCTAGCTTCACATCGTTGAAACTGAAAATTATGACAATTTTTGTTAATGTAAGTATACGAATGGTGAATCATAAATCATGTTAGTGGTTTCAACTGTATATCAATATTTTCATCAAGATTGACTTTCATGGATGTTGGCTTGTTACATACTTAGTACATAGTACTCGTAAATATGGGGTCTGCGTGGTGGATTATGGCCCACTCTCTCTCGCGGAGAGGAGGCTTGTGTCCCAGCAGTGGGAATCTCACTGGCTGATTATACTACCGAATACATTGGAAATTATTTGGTATACAATTATTAGCCAGGTAACTTAACCGAAGTTCTACGAATATTTCAAAACAAAGCTAAACTGCCATACAATTTCCGAAGAACACAGACAAAAATAGCACGACTAATACAATTAACACTGTGAATCCAGTACATCAACACATCTATCAAGATAATGTCAACATGAAGATATTTACGCACTATCTCGGTTTGATAGAAAGAAAGGGATACTTAACTCTCCAGCCACTGCACATTTATCTACGGCAGGAAAGTAAACATCCTGTTAACGCAACGCGCCCCTATGGCAAGTGATGTCAGAATAACTGCCGAGATACAGGTAGGGATTTGGAAGGCAGTTTGGGGTTAAATTTGTCATCTTTTTATCGCTATGGATTCGAAAAATATATATTATACAAATTATAATTGTAATAACTGAAAACTTGAAAAGGGGGTGGACAGTACTTCATTATTATAAACAACTTTTGCACCATAAATATTAATCCTTTTTTTTTTGTTTTACCCGTTCCTCTTAGTTATTTTTATTCTATATGTAAGTATTATAAAAGGAAAGGGGATGATTAAATAATGAGCTTGTAACAGAATAATTAATTCATTTATCATCAATACACTATGATCCTATTATAAAAATATTATCTGATATTCATAACTTGTACTAGCAAAGGCATAACTGCAGGGTAGGTACATAAAGCAACCTTTCCATCGATAGATCATGATTATAGATACCCTGGCATACCAATTTTATATTTCAAAATTCGCTTGCATCCTCTCTCCAAAAATGTCACATTAAAATGATAAATTCCTGAGATACGTAAGCAAATTCTTTAAAAACAAATCTAATCTGGGGGACCCTTGCAACCCGTCCCCCAAATCCGTGCTTCCTCCATAGTTTTTATGTATCCGCAGGCAGTAATATATCGTTCAAGTGTAGGGATTTCTCATACTTTTATTATTACGAACAACGTAAAAGTCAGAATCGAAAGTGGTAAGTCAGAGGGCGCCTGTGTTTTAAGGTCCCATTGAGATACTTAGAACGGGTGATACCTAATTTTAAGAGGATTTTTTGTATAAAGCGATTGTATCATGTGTGAATGGAGCTTTAGCAACTCAAAAACTTTCGGTGTTGATTCACATTCAACACCGAAAGTTTTTGAGTTATTAAAGCTCCATACACACATGGAGCTGATGAAGCAGGAGTGTGGAATATCTTAAGCATTATTATTATCATTCGGTCAATCCCAGTCTTCTTTGGTTTTCTTCGTCTTTCGTGTGGATAGTGACTAACCTGGTGTCAGAGTTTTAAAGCCGCCCATGGGCCTCTGACTTGGCTTCACATACCGTCGAGAAATATCTCTCAGGCATGCCGGTTTCCTCACGATTTTTTCCTTCACCGTTTTTGCAGCAAGCACACATGCATCCGAAAAGTCAGAGGTGCGTGCATTTTACAATTTAAATATGTACATTGGACCTACTTTCTTTATCAAACACTTAAGAAATGTGTTCGAGAAAGGAATCGGGTTCCTTAACAACACTTTGAATTAATACTGAAGCTCATTATTTAATAACGAAAGACTCTTACCCCAACGTATAATCTAACTCCATAATGTAATCTTAATAGAAACAGCATAGTATCTCAGCTAATAATATAATCTAAGACGAAGCTACGGCAGTACGGCACACATGCAAGATTACGTTAACTTGAACACAGTTTGTACATAGCAGTACGGAATTAACTACAGTCTTGTGTGTTTATACATTTTGCATGGTATATTATTATAGAATTATTAATGCTCTTGGGGTTGTAATCACTACATATAAATATAACGCGGTAAAACTCAAAAACTACCGAACGGTATTCATTCGGTTTTCACCAATGGACGGAGTGATTCATGAGGAAGGTTTAGCTGGATAAATCATTAGTTTCGTGTAAATTGGCCGAAATGTGTCGATGATTGTTGAAGATGTCGGCAAAAATCATCCCGCGGCGCACGCCAATAGAGTTACATGAAAACAATGTACTATGGAATTGTAGTTTATAACTTGGATTAACACATAAGATACTTTTAATCCCGGTGAATGACATATTCTGAAGTTCACGCAGACGAACTCGCGGGGAGAAGCTAGTGTTTTATAATTTTATCTTAGTTCAGATAGTTGTTCTCATAGGTAATCAGAACCTTTACAAGCCTGATATTCACTTTTAATAAATTAAAGAGACGGTTTAACTACTGAACAGGGTAAAAGGATTCCGTGCTCAACATCAATTTTCTAGTAATAGTGTTGGTATGATAAATAAAAGTACCTGGGCGACCGAGGTCTGCTCGGGTGAAAATAGAGAAAACGAATTTTCCCAAATATGAGACCTAGCTAGATGGATTATTTTTTATTTTGAGAGATTTTTTGAGAGAATTTTACAAAGTTCTTATATTTTTCTACCAAAATAGAAAATAATTATGACCTAATAAAAACAACATACGCGTATGTATTGAAAACGTTTAGGTTAAAACAATCGGTGAACCAAGAGTACCAATTTAAACGTTAAACATTTTTATATTAAACAAGTCTACCACAAACGCATACTACGAACATTAACTGTTCGTAGTATGCGTTTGTGAAAGACTAATTAATTTATTTGTGTTTTAATCATAATCATCCTTTTTTTTTTTTTTGAGTGTGGGAAATCATCAAATGACTTCTCCCGCTCTGGGCAGAGCGAGAGGGTGTGTCAGACTTTTACTGACTAAAACCCACTCGTGTTCCTTCCGTTGCCTGTGTGCCGGGGCCACGATATCCCTTTCGGACAAACTCATAACCCTGGCAGGCATTGGCCCTAACAGACCCCGTCAGTTGGTGCTGACATCTTTTTGAGGTGCGCGTGGAACACAACGCGCCGTCGACAAGGGCCTGGTCCTTATCGGACGGCGAGCTGCCCATTGCTCACCGTCCGCAAGCCCGCGCCTACGGTGGCCGGAAGTCGGCTCTCGACACCCGACGCCCGGGGCGTCTCCTGCGGTTACTAGGGCCGCGAGGACGAGCAGCTTGCATCTCCCTCAAGTGCTCCGCCTCCTCCTTCGCGAACATAACTGCTTCGCAGAAGGAGGTGACGGCCTCCCATGCACTCTCGCTCCGAACCATGGCCTGAACCAGGGCCGGACGCGAGAGATCGCCGCCGCCGATCGCCTCCGTGAGGACACGGCGGTGCCCCGCCCAAGCCGGGCAGACCTCCACCATATGCTCCACCGTGTCTTCCGGGCGATCCACACAGTGGTGACACCCGGGCGTTTCCTCCCGCCTTATGCGGAACAGGAACCTCCCGAAACAGCCGTGTCCGGTGAGGACCTGCGTCAAGCGGAAGGTGATCATAATCATGTCTAAGGAATTAATAAGAGTCTGTACATTTAAACCACATTTTTCCTCAATATTTAATTTTCCAAAAGTTTCAAAGTATACATCTAATTGTTACTTTTATAAAAATTCTTCCAGCAACCGACCATTTTTTATTTCGTTGACTTGTTTGTGACATTTTCCTAACAAAAAGTTATAAAGTAGAAGAACTTTTTTATTCCATCGGCTCCTTATAGTCACTGGCCGGATGTCTGTACGTGACCGGAAATGAATTTCCCGGACGTACTTGATACTTTCAGTAAACGGCATGAAGATATTCAATATTCTCCGCGGCACTATTGGAATCTATAAGCAAAACATAAAATTCCTGTTTCGCGTCAATAATTGAAAAAAAATACTATGTACTGAGTGCAATTACCTACTTTGTTTCTTGATCTATTCAAAAGTCATTTATTCAAACTCGGCTGAGAATCAGCACTTTCCGAACGTCAAAATTACATAAGACGGTCCCTCAAAACGCCCACCCTTCACCACATCCTAGTGCTTTAGCTGGGAAGAAGAAGTGGTGCAACAAACTCCACAGCAGCACTGCTGGAAAAAACAAAAAATGTGCTATGTCGAATCAATCTACCTAACCATTTCCCCACTATTTTGGGGTCGGCTTCCAGACTAACCGGATGCAGCTGACTACCAGTATTTTAATACATGGAGCGAATGCTATCTGACCTCCACAACCCAGTTACTGGGTAACACGATATCTTTTGATAAGACTGGTTGTCAGACTTTTGGGGTTCAGACTACCCGTAAAGACTGTCAAAGGTCTACGACGATCTAATGACAGCTGGGGCCAATGGCTTAACGTGCTTTCCGAGGCACGGAGGGGTCTCGGTATGTAATAGATGGTCACCCATCCACGAAGTAACTGCGGCAGGCGTAGCTTAACCTTTGATCGACCCGTGAGGCTGTTATTATTTAGCCACAAGCCCCTCCAAAATTGATGTTTCCCCTCGCATTATTACAACAAGTGAAATTATATTAAAATTTAAAAATCCCCCGACGCAAATATTTCCTCATTTCTCTGTCCTACGCCATCACCGGAACCTGTTCATCATCTATCTATAACCTATTCATTGAGACCATTCCAATGAGCCCAAACACGATACCTGTGCTGTAAGTTGGTAAGGGAGTTGGGTATCCTGCAAATTCCAGGCGATGCTGCATCAGTTCAAGGTTATTATGGGCTCCTAATATCATTGAAGTAACAGAATACCAAATTTGAAATTGATCACACCTATGGAAAGCGTTCACATCCATTCATCAACTAGAAAATAGCTGATAATCTTCAAACAGCTGAACCGATTTTGATAAAACCTCCCTAAGAACCATCGCTAGAAACCTGCTTTCAAATAAAATAAAACTCATTCAAATCGGTTCATCCCTTTAAGAGCTACGGTGCCATAGTCAGACACACAGACACACATACATAGCGGTCAAACTTATAACACTCCTCTTTTTGCGTCGGGGGTTAAAATAAGTGTAAACGAAATGAGAATAGCTGGTACGGTGAGTGAGGAAGGCAATGCGATGTATTTATCATAACTTTATCTAGACGAAACCATCATCTTCACTTGATGTATAACCGGGGGCCATATTTTATTTTTATCTCTATTGCAGTATGTTTCTTCATGGTGATCTTATGTTACTAGCTGCCCGTCCCGGCTTCGCACGGGTAGCACTAAGTACTTTATTTACAGCGCACCTACCTATCTACCTACCCTACCCTACCTACCTTACCTACCTACCTATCTACCCTATCTACCTACCCTACCTACCTACCCTACCCTACCTACCTTACCTACCTACCTATCTACCCTATCTACCTACCCTACCTACCTAAGTACCCTACCTACCTTTCCTACTTACATACATACCTACCTACCAACTCAGTTACTGGGTAATACGATATCCCTTGGTAAGACTGGTTGTCAGTCTTTTGGACTTCTGACTACCCGTAACGACTGTCAAATTTTTACGAATGATAGCCGGGACCAACGGCTTAACGTGCTTTGCGAGGCACGGAGGGCCTCGATATGTAATGAATGGTCACCCATCCAACAATCAACCGCGGCAAGCGTATCTTAACCTTCAATCGACTCGTGCGCCTGTTATTGTTTAGCGACGAGCCCCTCGACGTCACGAATAATATTACTGAAATAAAAATTGTATGTATGTAATTTTTTATTTATTTAATACTAGGTTTCACCGGCGGCTTCACCCGTGTAGAGGTCGGATATTATCCCACGAAAATGTACTATCGGGACAAAAAGTATCCTTTATGTTAATTCAGGTTATAAACTATCTGTGTGCCAAATTTCATCCAAATCCGTTCAGTTGTTTTTGCGTAATCGAGTAACAATCATACAAACTTTCACATTTAATATATTAGTAGGATTATTTTTTTTATAAAGGAAAAAATAATAAACACAAAAAATAAGTAAATAATTATGAAACGGGTTATTTATCCTCACACGATAAATGAATAGTAAGTAGAAGGTTTAAAAAACAATGGAACTTTATTTCTTCATTTAACTAAAATTAGATTTCATCTACATAATAAAGAGTTTTCGACTCCCTGCGGACTGTTGCTGTGAAAAACTACAATCCCAACAAAACCTCGTTTAAGTAGAAACTGATTCCCCTTGAGAATTTAGTTTAATGCGATTTAAGAGTATGAAATGAACATTGTTAAAAAAGCCGGCCAAGTTCGTGTCTGAACACGCACAATGAAGGGTTCTGTAGTTGGTTCTGGTACTGTAGTTATTTATCCTAAGAACAAACTTAACATTGTAGTTGAAAAACATGCTCTCCCATACATTCCAACTGCAAATGTAAGTTTGTACGCACACTATTGAGAGATTTACCATGTTATTTCAAGACCATAGACTTCTTATATGTTTTCCTGTAACCGATGAGTAAAGAATCATTCTACATACATATGCTTTAAAAAAAATATTGGGTCAATAGTTTCGGAGATAAGGTAATATATAATAATATATATATATATATATATATGTAATAATAAGATAAGATAATTTTCATCTATTTTCTTAAATATCTTTGAACGTATTTATTATAGAATTATAAAAATATATTTGAGATCCACGCATTTCATTTGATATGTCACGCGGTACAGTTTCTAAGACTATTATTTTATTGTTTTTATTTGCCCCCAAATCTATCCCCCATATTCAAATTTCATTTATTTACGTTACACGTCCGTGTTTGGGTCACAGAAATACATAGGTGTACCAAATTTTAACTTAATCGGTCCATTAGATTCGGTGCAAACTGGCTGTGACAAACGGACAAAAAGACACACGAGTGATCCTATATGGGTTCCGTTTTTTTCCTTTTGAGTTACGGAACCCTAAAAACCGTCTTGAAATAGATTAAAGTGACACAACTTAACTATATTTTAGTTTGACAGCACTAAGATAGTACTGAGTTTTTAATTTAGTGAAAATGGCGATTATCAAATTCGATTTTAGTTCTGTCAACATTATTTTTTTAATTTAGAGAATCTTATTTGCAGAATAGGTCTGAGATTGTCATAGCCAAAAGTAAGGAATTTTAGTGATACTCGTAGTTAAGTGAGTTTAGTTCGGTGTACAAGAGAATCGGCACCATTGTAGGAACAAAATTAGAACACTCTAATATAAAAACATCATGCCTGTATTTCAATACTCAATTCTTTATTGCATTCCATATGGATTACATAAATGGTATAACAAAGTAAGAGATATGGACTATGGACCCTGTCGGGCACAGCTAAATTAGAAGAGGGCGAAGTATCAATTCAAGCAATTCAATATTATTATAAATTATTAGAAGTGTTTAATTGATTAAGGCTGCAAAAGAAGAGTTTGATCACATGCTGGAGATGGGCATCTGTAGACCGTCCATGAGCCCATGGGAGAGCCCATTACATGTTGTGAAAAAGAAGGACGGAGGACTACGGGTTTGCGGTGACTATCGTAGGCTAAACGCAGTCACTCAACCTGACCGATACCCGATACTCCGCGTACATGACTTCACCTAGCAGCTGCGAAACATAAAGATATTTTCAAAACTTGATCCCCTGGAGGTGTATAATAATCCTTTTCCGAAGCGTTAGACAGAAATGTACCTACATAGTACACCCATATTTGGTCAATTTGCTTAAGTCCCATGTAACAGGGGCGAGCCTATTGCCATCAACCGGGCATAAATCTAGACTCCGGGCTGCTACTGAGAAAATCCCGACGGAAAAACGCAATATCACTTTGCCACACCCTAGAATCGAACCCAGGACCTCATGCTCAGCAGTAGCCACTAGACTAACGAAGCAGTCTCTAATATTTTCCTAAAATAATGTAAAAACCAATTTCATTTTAAACCAGAGAGCTCATAACCCAATTACCTTAAGACCATTCACGCTAAATCCGATATCATAACATAAAATCCGATACTTCTCGCTAAAATAAATAACGATTATTCGAATCGAAACGTTGCCACAGTAACCGCTTTTAACGATACGAGTAACGATAACACCTGCGGTTTCGACGATAACCCACCGATTCATTTGTATGCCGCAACGGTATCAGAGTTAGTGCTGTAGTAACACTTTACTGAGCCACATAATTAGCATGGTTCGCGTGTGTTATGTTTGCGAAATGTGAGCTTTATGAAGTTAAGTTGCCTAAAAATGGTTCAGGATTTGGTTGGGACTTCTTTGAACTTTGGGAAGCTGAAATGACTGCGAAACATGGACCTCTTGCAAGGAATACTAGTTCTAATAAGTCTTTGATTGGTGCGGCGGTGAATGCAATTGGCGTAAACTAGGAAGAATATCACTTAACAATGGGGACAGAAAACTGTGATCATAGTAATCAGAAAATCCTGAAAATAATAAAAAAAAAAAAAGTAAAACAAATAAAATATATAAAATACGAAAACTCACTCTACCATCGCTCGTAATTTTAAATAGACTTTCAAAAGTGAGTACTTAAAATATGGCTTATGCCCGGTTTCTGGGATCCTCAGGTGAACTCTCAGTAGCTATTGATTTAACAAAGTTATTGGAGCACAGTTGTTCCTCAATCGAGTGTTCGGATACGCAATGTGTCAAGATATCGAACCAATTAGTACTATCGAATAAATACATTCTTCGTTCAGAATACCTGAGCAACCGGGCATAATTTGTGTTTATTTCCGGTTATGATTTAGAATTACGTTCAATAAGCTTATCCAATTGAACTCCAAAGATACTCTTCATTGATAACAAAACACCAATCAAATAACACCATAGTTACAAAACCAATATTATCGTGTATAAATAATCTCGTCAATACACTTAACAACCCATTGGCAGATGACAGCACAGCACTGACAGGTTATCACATCCACTATCATTGTATCACTACAGGCGTCCATTTCAATTGACAGTCACCGCTAGCATGCTCCATGTATTATGCATGGCCCTTTGTTGATTATATTTATTCATTTGTAATTGATTTTTTATTTACCGATAGTTTTTTTTTGTTCGTGTTTTTGGAGCTCGTGGCTAAGTAATACGTGCCGCTCGGGTCAATCTATCAGGTTAAGCTACGCTTGCCGGGGTTGGTCTGTGGATGGGTGACCATCTTTACATACCGAGACTTCTCCATGCCTCGGAAAGCACGTTAAGCCGTTGGTCCCGGCTGTCATTCCTGGATCTTTGACAGACGTTACGGATCTTCAGAAGCCCGAAAGTCTGACAACCAGTCTTACCAAGGGATATCGTATTACCCAGTTACTGGGTTGTGGAGGTTTGACAGGCAGTCGCTCCATATAAAATACTGGTATTCAGCTGCCAGCCGCAGCCGCAGCTGCCTAGACTGAAAGCAGACCCCAATATAGTTGGGTAAAAGTTAGGCAGATTGAATTGATATTTTATTTGTGGAAGGTAAATGAAATGTTGGTGACTCTATTAAACGCAGTTTTGGATTGCCTATGGGGCTAAGTTTAAAGGCTTCGTATGCAGGTCGATCAAAAGTGTGAATAATAGGATGTCAGAAACCTATGATGTAGCAAAAATAATATCGAATTAGAGACACAGACCCCACGAAAGCCTATATCAAATTTTCGCACGCTTCGGAGTATATTTCAAGTTCATATACTTTTATGAAAGTTAGGGTCCATAATAACTAATAATTACTTACCTAAGCACTTTGGCAGCATTTATATACAAACAAAAAAACTGCTACATCCAAGGGATAATTTGAACCGTGGTGATTAGGAAAATTTTACCTTTTATGTTCAGCCAGTAGGTACTGTAAAGGTTGTCTGTAAAAAGGAACTTTACATTATGCATGCTGGTAGAAAAATTACTCTGGTTGCTTTCGATCTCTCAAGCGAATTTAGAATTAGTTTCAAAATTAAAATGCAGTGATTTTCCACCAGAGATGAGCGAGGATGCGTTAGCGAAGAATGTCCATAAACGTAACTAACTAATAACAACGCTAGCTTATCTCATGTTATCACAGTGAAGCGATGTTATTGGTTAGTTTTACACACACCCCTTGCTACGCATCCTCACTCATCTCTGGTGGAACCGCAGCCTGAACAACAGATATGTGATAGGCGCGTAAAATTGCTCTCCTCCTCTTGAAATAACTAGCGACAATTCAGCATTGTTGTATTAATTGGAATTTATGACATAGTATAATTTTCACTATAATTTTGCATGCCTGAATTGGTGCAACACGGTGGACTGCGCATTCACTTGACATCTAGAAATGTATGATTATGTACTGCGTTGAGCAATAAATATTTGAATTTGAATTTTGCTTTTTATTTTCATAAGTAGCGCTTACCCCATATAGATTCCGGTACTATACGCACGCCCAGTGCTTAAATGTGGTAAGGCCTACATAACAAATTAATAAGCAATACTGAATTTTCGCTATTTATTACAGTACAGCAGCTTACAGTACCTACACTTAAAGATTGCTTTGATATATAATCCTCAATAAACCAGAACTCACTGAAAATTCCATACCCCATCGTTAAACTCACGTGCTGCAAACACACCTTTAATAGACAATTTGTAAGTGAGCATACTTCTTCGGATTATAACTAAGTTACCGGGAACATTCTCGCGTTCTCACTTTCACCTACAATCAACGAGTAACGGGCGGTAACCGAGTTTCGCTAACGAACTCGACTTAACTAGATAGTAACGATGGTACAACTTCTTAATTAACACAAACCGACGATTGTAAACGAATTTTTTTGTCAGTTTCGGTAACTATGCAGTTTTGTTGCTTCAAATTGTTTTTCTTTTATTATTGTCGGCATTAACCCGGTTTTTTTTTGCGTTTTCGAAATTTTTGGTTAGTTTGTCACGTCGCAGTAACTATTTCTACTTGCGCTGGAAACTGAATTAAATGCGACTCGAAAAGCTCTGTCTCGTGAAGCTTATTCAAATTTTTGTTACTATGAAACTTCGAATATTGGTTTCTACACAACTGCCATGTGTCTGGAAAAGTGATTGACTACAATTAAATCAACCATTCGTTACTAATCCAAGCAAACAAATGATAAATGATCTATACAAATATGTGGTGACGTCCCGGTGACGGTTGCGGTGGACAAACGCACTAAGTCTAAAAAGAAACATCATAATTAACTCAAGAGTTCAAAGCCTCTTTTCCCGTCTAAACAATGCCTTGTAACAAGATATAATATCACTCACAACATCCACTCCAATCATAATAAAGTAACAAAAAATCATGTCACCAACTCACCAGGTAACCAAACAAATAACAATAACAACACAATAAGGAGAAAAAGCAAAATAAACATTGAAAAACAAATGATTGTTACTTCTTTTTACAAAGCGGCCAATTACCGCGTTTTATCGTGAAGCGGGTCCTATCTCGGTGTCTGCCTATCGTCCTGATTTGATGAATAATTTTCCAATCGAAGAGACATGAATGAAAGGAACGCTGAAATAAAAATGAAGGCCTTACGCTGGGATGGCGAACCTATACCGAAAGAAAATATTCTGGATACCGTACTTATTGGTTGACGTAAAATATAACTGCTATGTTATTTTCATTCACTTTTAATTCAGACTGTGTAATAGGCTATTATTACCATATTTACCTATCTATTTTCCGGTGAAATATGGGTGTATATTAAACAGGGTGGCAGAGACATCGACGCTAAAACTGTTACCATGGATTTAGTACATGCTTCTGAATACCCCGAATGCGTTGAAAATTTTCGTAGGTTAGGGTCTTTTCGTGTGGTTAGTGACTAACCTGGTGTCAGAGTTTTAAAGCCACCCATAGGCCTCTGACGTGGCTTCACATGGCGTCAAGAAATATCTCTCAGGCATGCCGGTTTCCTCACGATGCTCAGGAATGCTCGCAGTATTTAAAACGTGGCCACCTATGGGCCTAAGGAATTTGACAAGACGAACCACAGAAAGAATAAGTAAAAATATGTAAAAAGGTTCGCCATCCGTGGCTAAGGTTTCGTATATTTGTATATACTTACCTACTCAACGTTGTCATACTTAGGAAAGGTTCAGAATATTCCGCTGTTTGCCTTTCCTTGTTTTATGTGAGGACAAACTTGAGACGTTGAAGTAACCGTAAATTTTAACGAAGATAACTTCCAAGTTATTTTGGCTGCTACTTGGTTTTGCTGCCAGTGTCTTCTAGACTAATTAAGGTTTTTTGAGCTAAATAAATGTTCGGATAAGGAAAGGGTGGAGAAAATTTAGAATATTATTGTGTTAGATAAAAGTTGCTGCAAACTAGAGTAAGAAAACAATGGCAGGGACCGTAAAGTTTTCCCGTGGGTCGCTCATTGTTTTGCCTTTTACAAAACATTGTTTGAAATACAGAATATCTACGAAAACCCTAAAAGGTCAAGTTATTTTTTTGCTGAAGATTCACCATAAGTTTATTTCTATTTTATTAAATATTTACTTTGATCAGATTAACTTTCATTCGCTTAAAACAAGCATCGCAAATTATTTATTTTACTTGCAAATATTACTTTTCTGTAATGTATTTGCCTTTTAAAGTTATAAAAAATGCAACTGCAATTAAATCAACCAGAATCCACTCCCAAAATAAAATATTAAAATAACATTTTTACAATAGCTTTATGGGATTATTTACTTAAGAGGGTTTATCCTAAAAGTTGGCAACGTCGCAAATAACTGTCAAATATTTACCTGTTTTGATTTTTATAGCATTGCATTTCAAAATCAATATTCTAGTTCGCTAGTTAGTCACATTTTTTATTTCCATACAGTAATATTGCTAAATTAATCAAAACAGTGAGATATTTGACACCTATTTGCGACGTTGCCCACCTTCAGAATAAACGACACGAACATCGCAGCGGCTTATAAATATTTACATAAAACAGCCCAAAAAGTGCTTACTCATTCATCTCTGAAGCGCTTTAAGCTTTAAAACAAGGTATTAGTAAAAAAAGAAAAACAACTGACCTCGTGGTCGCCCCCACCTATTCACTGGCAATTTTTCCAGCGACAAAAGCATTAAGGCATCTCGCGGAAAATTAATGGCATTCCCCATTAAGGTTAAGTGCCTATTTTAGCCTATGTGACTTGACAGAAAGTTTGGAACTTCGCAATATGCGTACATTTTTGGTGGACGGCCCGTCAGATAGGGTCTTGTCACGCAATTGTTTCGATTAGGCTGAGGGCGGCATTATGATTTTATACACGCATAAAATAGTAATAAAAAGTCTTGTTTCACGCTGCTTTTGTTATAAATTGGTCAGGAATATTATGTGGAATTATTTTTAAGTTGGCCAGAATTATCTTATCTCTACGACCAGTCTTAAACTACCTATAGCCAAAGTTATTAATATAAAAAAGTCAGGATTAGGAATCAGAAGGCGAACTTTAAAGTGGTAGGCTAATGTAATACAGTATCAATTAGCGGGGGGTATTGTGACTTTTACTGGGACCTTATACAATGTCGCCCATGGGCATGTGACCGCCCGTATTTTTTTGAATATTCATGACAAATTATCGATAATAAACTTAAAAAGGGGGGTCTATCTTTAATTGTTTTTTTTTTCATTTTTTCTTATTTTTTTTTTTTAGTATCCCGCTATAATTTTATGTATAATTAACATAATTTCACTTATGTTTTTTAAAATAAAAACTGTTTTTTTTGGAAAAAAAAATCTTCACCTCCGTTTTTTTTTCATATTCGACAAATTTTACTAAAAATGTTTAGTTAATCCGATAAAATAACTCGTAAGCTATTAGAAATAATAAACAGAATACAAATCGAGCCAATAACATAGAAGATATGGCAAACGCTACTAAAAACATAAAAAATAGAATAACATGAAAAATATTAAAGATAGACCCCCCCTTTTAAAGTTAATTTTCGATAATTTTTCATGAATATTCAGAAAAATACGGGCGGTCACATGCCCATGGGCGACATTGTATACAATGCCGCCCATGGGTATGCGCCCGCCCGTATTACCCCCCCTTTTAAAGTTAAATTTCTATAATTTTTTATGAATATTCAGAAAAATACGGGTGGTCACATGCCCATAGGCGACTTTGTATTGTAATAGCAGTATACTTACAATATACTTACTGCACAAATAAATGATAATAATAATTAAAAACATTATTGTTCCGTTCCAAGATGTGATTCCTCCTTAGTTATACTCGTCCTATATGGCTTTATTATAATTTCAGCAACCACGACTTTGATCCAAACGTATCCAATTTCTGGTAAGTAATTCTGTACAGATACACTTCGAAATTCAAATACGTGAAGTTCATTGACGTTCAAAATCGATGAGCAAGGGAATTACCGCTATCTACATATACACATTACCCATGTACCCTACCTACCCGTGTACGTAAGATTGACTGCTCGACAAAGGTATATGAGCGTGAATATATACATCATATAGTATCTTAATTACTACATCATATAGTAACTTAATATGAAAGGGATGTTCTGAAATGGGTGTAAAGCGTAAGAAAATTATTTCCTACCGGAATTACACATTCGTACTTATTGTGTGCCAGAAGGGTGGATGACATTCAGAAGATTGTGGATAAGACCTCATTGAGACTCCCAAAGACCTGTACAGCTATTCACAACCGATCGATTCGCTATCGAATTCGATTTTGACGGTTCGTTTAGGGGAAACGCTACAAAACGGTAACTTTTATGGTAGAAAATGTTGAAGTGGTAAATAAATTATTATTATCAGTAACATAACGTAATCTTCTTCTTCGTAACACTCTTGTCAGAGCGGTCGTGGTATTCATGTAGTTTCTTGTCCAGGGGCAGATGTGATTCGCCTCACGATAACACAACGTTACAAACGACACGGTGACGTCGATAACATAACGTAGTGGTACTATAACAGTACATGTTATAGTACCACTTGAGTGATTAATTAAAAACGGAAACCAGTGATAATTTTACAAAATAATAATAATATTATGGTTTTTCTACCATTTTAGAGCGTTCCCCCTAAACGAACCTTAACAATCGAATCAAACAGTTATGAAAAGCTGTGCAAGGAAGCATGGCACAGAAGAGAGGAAGCCTATACTGAGCAGTAGGTGTAACAACGTCCATGTGGTGCAGGACGTAAAGAATAGGACCATCCCTTTTCTTCCCGTGGGTGTCGTAAAAGGCGACTAAGGGACTCACTAGAGAATGGGCAGCAGCGTTCTCTACGCATTTTAACGCCATACTGCGATCGCCAACCCGCCTGCCAAGCGTGGCGATTATGACAAACCCCCCCATTTGAGGGAGGCCTATGTCCAGCAGTGGACGCCTTTCGGCTGAAATGATGATGATGATAAGGTCTGCTTTTTGGCCATGTCTTCGTTGTTGCTTATACGAAGGTGTCAGAACTGTTAGGCTGGCTACCTGTGCGGGAGACCTGAAAATTGTTTCACAGCGACGCGGATGTACCGTACGCGACCCGCTCCGGGTAGAGCCCGTACAACGTATCGTACTACTCCCTCGTTTCAGAGGACTACAGTCGCTACCCGTACGGGCCTTTCTTCCGTGTATGGGCAACCCGTGCAGGTCTCCCGCGCAGGTGTGAAACCAGCCTTAATAAAATAGCTGGTTATATGATACAAAGATATTTTATTGAAAAAATTATTAAAGATTTTTCACATACTGGTAGACATGAAAAACAAATATAATATTCAATATTTCTTGCCACAGTCACGACGTGCAGCTCCCGACTTTGTTTTTATTTTTCTTTATTATTCGAATTAGTTATTTTATGTATGCACGTGTTTCTGTAACAAATAAACCTAATTTCCTTTCTTTCTTTCTAGATCAACGCAATGGATATTCTTAATGAATTGGTAAAGAGATATTTACGCAACTGGGATGATGAATAGGTACACATACCCTTCTAAAATACACGCTTGTTTGTTGTTAAACAGGGTGGCAGGGACATCGACGCGAAAACTGTTACCATGGATTCAGTACATGATTCTGAACCCCCCTGCGTTGGAATTTTTCGTCGGTTATTTAAAAAAACTCATGGACCAGCTGAGTTTTTTTAAATAACCGACGAAAAATTCCAACGCAGGGGGTTCATTCTGGGCTTACGGACGGTGAGCAATGGGCAGCTCGCCGTCCGATAAGGACCAGGCCCGTGTCGACGGCGCGTTGTGTTGCACGCGCACCTCAAAGAGATGTCAGCACCAACCGGCGGGGTCGAAAGACCAATGCCTGCTGGGGTTGCGGTTTTGTCCGAAAGGGATATCGCGGCCCCGGCACACAGGCAACGGAAGGAACACGGGTGGGTTTTAGTCAGTAAAAGTCTGACACACCCTGACGCTCTGCCCAGAGCGGGAGAAGTCATTTGATGATTTCCCATCCTGAAAAAAAAAAAGAAAAAAAAAGGGGGTTCATTCTCAGCTTCAATTTCAGCTGGTCCATTTTGACCGCGTAGGTATTGCACCTATCTATGATACAGCAGATTTTTTATTTACTGAAGAAAAATTTCAAAGCGATCAGAATCATGTACTGAATCCGTGGTAACAGTTTTCGCGTCGATGTCCCTGACACCCTGTTTAACAAAAAACAAGCGTGTGTTAATGTGTAAGCATAACATCACTGATCAACAACAATTAAAACTTGAGAATTGAAATGGATTTCATAAGTTAAGGCAAGGCAAGTCGAAAGTTGTACAAGGACGGCTAACTTGCTGTCACGTTCTGGCAGACTCTTGCGTGAGGGTGATAGTTTCACTTACTTGGTGTACACAGGGTAATGAAAACAGTAGGTCAATTTATTTAATACCTACTTCGTGTATTATCTGCCTTCGGTTTAAATAGCTCCTGACTTGAGTTCGGAGTGATTTTGAATTGGCTTTTCCATGTTGTTCTATGGCGAATGGTAATATGACCGCCACGTTGGTGTAGTGGTCGCAAACGCTACTTCTGAGCACGAGGTCCTGGGTCCGATTTACAGTTCGGGCAAAGTGTTGTTGCGTTTTTTCATCAGGAATTTCTCAGTAGTAGCCCGGTGTCTGGATTTGTGCCCGATTGATGGCAATAGGCTCACCCCCTATTACATGGGACTTAAACATAACTGGCGAAATGTGGGTGTACTATAGGTACACGTCTGTCTAACCCTTCGGGGATTACAGGTGTGATTTTATGTTATAGCGTTTAAGATAAATAATTTAAGTAATAATAAAAGTATTGTGAGTTATGATAACAAAGAAAAATAAATGAATCCACGATGGATGAAATCAAGCAATTTATTTTATACCTAGTAACTTAACAACTGGAAAATACGAAAATAGAAAAAAATACTTTTACTCCTCACTTTCTTCCATTATATTGTATTTTTTTCCTAGCCTATTTTCCACTTGACAATGTGGGTCTTGACAGACGTCGAACTATCTTGTGCTACTGAATATTTTAGCGGATACGCCTCGCGTCACGCTAAAAAAACTTTTCCAAGGAAACTGAAAGTGAACAGCAAAGAAAATGTGACGCAGGTTTCTTTTCTTTTAGTCTAGTTAAATTGAAAATTGAATTTTGGTAAAATAAAAGGAAAAGCCAGGTACGCACACGCACGGGCGCTTTTTTTCGCGAACTGTATTTTCAACTCGCGGTATTGAACCAAGCCCTGAGAATCTAATAGCTCGTCAAGAAAACACACTGTTGGATTTTAAACTCTAGGCGCTAAGCAAAGATTTGAAAATACAATGCGTGAAATCTGGGATGATTTTCACTATAAAATATGGCTTGTGATGGGGTGTTTGTAAACAGTTCTCCGATCCAGCCTGTACCTTGCTGTCCTCCCCCAGCGACGCCCTAAGTCGATGTCCGTACCCCACAGGGGGTGCCCTAGCGTGTAGTCGCTTATTTTTTATGTTCTATGCCCTGGCTGGAGGCCTTAATTTATTAAGGCAGCCACAGGAAAGTCCGGTTAAGCAGAAGACAACCACCTGCGAGATGCCATTCATAAAAAAAACGAGAAAAAAAACTATATACATCACGTGTAAAGGAGGTACCCTAAAAAAAACTTCACCACTTTGTCGGCGTAATAAATATGTATACCCATGCCAAATTACAGCTTTCTAGTACTCACCTTCTCTGATCTAAGCCGCGGACAGATAGACAGAGAGACGGACATGGCGAAATTAAAAGCGTTCCTTGTTTAAAAATATGTTTGTAAATCGTTCAAGTAGATACGGTAGGCCCGACGTCAGTGGTAACAAACCAGTATTATAAGCTGACCTCTCATTCTATCGAAACTCCGTACTACGCTAGGCCTGCCCAAGGACAATGTGTTACTACTGACATGCGGCCTACTCTAGCTGCCTAAGTTGAATGATTTCTCGACGGTATGTGAAGCCAAGTCAGAGGCCCAAGGGCGGCATAAACACTACGAAAAAGAAAGAAGTTGAATAGAGCAAAAAAAAAAAAGTGATATGACTGACGTCACCAAGATTTTTTCACTAACTTATTTTATTTCAAAATTAAAATATTCTTTAAGTGCATTGGACCTGCGTTCGCTTGTTTTATGCTCTGAGTTTAATTAAGAAGCTGAAAAATAAATTCGCAGAATCACTGAATACTTTTATTATTTATTTGGTTGTACATTAGTTTTCGTGAGTCCCATTCGTATTATTGGCCTCACTAAAAAGCGTTCCTTTCGAGTCTGAATAAATTCGGTAAACCCCAAAACAGAAAAATTGTTATTAATTCACATTTTATAAACTGAAAAATCCATTCCACTTTTTAAAAGAGCCATAACTTTGACGAATTAAATGCGTTGTTACAACACGAAATCCGTTAAAAAGGCCGCCGTGTTAACTTGAACACAAAACGCGTCAGCCAACAGACCATGCGCTTCGCAAATTGGCTCCACAGTACAAGTGTTAACCGCACGATACTAACGAACCGCAACTTTTAATTACCAAACTTAAATCCTACCAGAGACACTCAGAAACCCGCAGTTAAAAATAACCCCCAAGTTTCCCGTTTTTTATTAAGATAATAAACCTCGGTATTGCAGCTCTCACCGTCTGAAACTTACTCGGTACTGCGGCCAACATAATTTCAATTAGTTTTTTTTTTCTTTAAGCTTCTGTGGGTGAAATGCCGGAGGAAGTTTACGAGTTCTTCTAGGCCTCGCGTGGGACGTCCAATTGTGAGGCGACTAACAAGTTGCATTATGTATACTGTTGTCAGAACGTAGAGAGAATGTAATGAAACAACACTGTCGGTTTGAAAGTAATTGGCAGGTCGGTTGTAGTAAAGAATTAAATGTTGACAATACGTATACAACTACCGTAATTCTTCTTTTCGTGTGGTTACTGACGAACCTGTACCCTAATTGCGTAATACACGATCAATCAGAATCTGAATCGTTTTGAAACAGATTGCTAATCCATTGCTACATGACTTCGAAAAAACAATCTGCTCAACAACGTAAATAACGCAATGAATGTTGTTGAACTGTCAAAATGAAACAGATTAGTCGTAATCGTTTACGAAAATGTGTTGCGTAATTAGATAGCTGGTTTTAAAACCACCCATGGGCCTCTGACTTGGCTTCACATCATCATCATCATCATTTCAGCCGAAAGACGTTCACTGCTGGACATAGGCCTCCCCCAAATGGGGGGGGTTTCATAATCGCCACGCTTGGCAGGCGCGTTGGCGATCGCAGTATGGCGTTAAAATGCGTAGAGAACGCTGCTGCCCATTCTCTAGTGAGTCCCTTAGTCGTCTTTTACGACACCCACGGGAAGAAATGGGATGGTACTATTCTTTACGTCCGGCACCACACGGACGTGGCTTCACACGCCGTCGAGAAATATCTCTCAGGCAGTTTCCTCACGGTGTTTCCGTAGCTATCGTACTGTGTAAAGTTATGTAACTATTGCAATGCAATGCAATAAGACTGAATAGTGTACCTAATCACTGAGGAGCGTGTGGCTAATAACAGCCACATGGGTCGATCGGTCAGGTTAACCTATGCTTGCCGTGGATGTGTAACCATCTTTACTTATCCAGACCCCTCCATACCTTGGAAAGCACGTTATCCTTTGGTCCCGACTGTCATTCGTGGATCTTTGACAGTCGTTACGGACCGTCAGAAGCAGCTTATCGTAAGAAGAAATCTTATCGTATTACCCAATCAGTACCTAGGTCGTGGAGGTCAGATAGGTAGTCACTCCAGGTAAAATACTGATATTCAGCTGCATCCGGTTAGGCTGGAAGCCTAGGCAGATGAGTGTATCTTATTACTTAAGGCGAAAGCGCCAGACCAACTCGCGAAATTAAAATTATTAAAATGACGATTGTACGACTCTCTAAGTTCAAATGACTCTATTGAATGACTATTTTCATGAAATCATGACATTTGAGGTCATTCTAACTTAGAAGGTTTCGAGTATTGGTGATTATAATTCTGTAAATACATATTTAGAAGTAATTCTTATTTTGTTATGCCTCCTCCTGGAGCTATAAAACACTTTTTTAACATTTTGGGCTCTTACAGCTATGCCTATTTCGAAATATGGCTAGTTAAATGAACCTTGATAGACCAACGCCGAGCGGTTGGTTGACTCTTCACGTGACCAGAGGGCTGGCAATTTTTAGGTCAAAGAATCAGCATTGCCATCCAACGTGGCAACGCTGCCAGCCTTTTGGGCACTTTTCCCATTGACAGCGATGTGGACGAACTTTTTGATGCCCAATGAGCTATTCCCTCTTTTTTCGTTTACGTTCTTGTACATAATATATATATATTTTAGTGTTAGATTGTATATTATATTTTATTTAAGATTTGTCATAAATTCAATTGAAGTTACCCTGATGGTACGCCTAGTTATTTGAACCCTTTCTTTTCAAGTCCCGTAATAACATTATGATTAATGGCGATTGTTAAACGATTGTCTGTTATCGAGCAGTCTTAATAAAGTGAGATTTGCATTTTAACCCCCGACGCAAAAAGAGGGTTGTTATAAGTTTGACCGCTATGTGTGTGTGTCTGTGGCACCCTAGCTCTTAAACGAAAATTTCAAATAAAAAAACCATATTCAAATCAGTACACCTGATTTGAATATGGTTTTTTTATTTGAAAGCGGGTTTTCTAGCTTAGAGATGATTTATCAAAATCGGTTCAGCCTTTTGAAAATTATCAGCTCTTTTCTAGTTGATGAATGGATGCGAGTGTCCACAGGTCTGTGAAATTTGATATTCTGTTACTTCAATGATATTAGAAGAACATAGTAACCTTGAAATGATGCTGCAGCATCACCTGGAATTTGCAGGATACAACGCCCCCCCCCCCTTTCCAACTTACAGCACAGGTATCGTGTTTGGGCTCATTGGAATGGTCTCAATGAATAGGCTATAGATAGATGATGAACAGGGTCTGGTGATGGAGTAGGATAGAGAAATGAGGAAATATTTGTGTCGGGGTTTTTTTAAATATAATTTCACTTGTTACAATAACTATTTCACCAAAAATGCTCCTAATATATTCGATTTTTCGAAATTAAACTCATCAAATAAAAATTCAAAACAAACACGAACATTTCAAACAAAACTCAAGTATTTAGAATGCACGAATTTCTTGTCTGAACGAGCAACATCACTTTTATAAAACAATACCGTTGCTCATACTACTTTTCAACGAAGTTTCGAAGCGAAGTAGTTAGCGGTATACCTCTTTATACCTTATACCTGAAACTTTCAGAAGCACGCATTAGAGTGTAATACTTTCATCGTATTGGGGTAAGCTGATGCTTTTCATAATGGATTTTTGAAAGTTTCTTTGCTTTTTTTTAAACACCGTTTAACACGAAAATTTTTGTTTGAATTAATGATTTATAAGAAATTTTATATCACAACATTATGCAGTATTTACGCTATGTATTTAAAACCAGCTAACATATTTTCGTAAACGATTACGACTAATCTGTTTCATTTTGACAGTTCAACAACATTCTTTGCGTCATTTACGTTGTTAAGCAGATTTTTGTTTCGAACTTGATGAAGTAATGGATTAGCAATCTGTTTCAAAACGATTCAGATTCTGATTGATCGTGTATTACACAATTAGGGTAGGGTAGGTACGGGTCTTACTTTAAATATAAGGGGCTTCGACAAACGAAAAACATAACATTCTGAACGTTCTTGTATTATACTTTATACTAATAAGATCCCATACAAAAATGTAGTCTGTGAATACGTCTCACTGAAATTGACAGCCGGAAGCCCAAACTAATATTTTCTTGATAGGTACTATCTCATAATGGATTTTCTCATATTTTTCTCAGAAAAAGGTTAAACCGGAGATCGTTACAACCTACATCAAAAACATTTCTGATCAATACGACAACATAATCATGATATAGACAACCTCTAGACGTCCCTTGCTAAACATGACATACCTCAAATGTCCTCTAAATAACTTTTAATTCCACACTTGGATAATGCATTGTTCATCATCTTTTGTTTTGTTACGCCCAGAGAGGAGAGCGTTAGGAATTTCTCAGTAGCAGCCCGGTCTCCGGATTTGTGCCCGGTTGATGGCAATAGGGTTTCTATTAAGAAAGTTTTTTTTTACATTCAAAGTACTTGAATCCCTACAAACTGGGTAACTGATCAAATCAAATAACGAGAAAAATAAAAACATAAATTAAATAAGTAAAAAAAAAGTTAGTAGGACTAATAGAATTTAATACTAGAAGAGAATCATTACCATGATCTTTGTATAATTAACCTAATTAAGAAGTTCTTCGTAATTTATTCGTCATCACTAAGGTCATCCTATACTGTTAACAACATGAGCCGTGCAGGCAGCCTCGTGACGTTTGCAGGGAAGAGCTGGCCGTGGTGTGCGCCCGCGACCCGACAGTTCACCCCCTCTCTATGAGTGACGGACGTGTCCTATGCGATTTATGATTAAACGTGCTGATTTAATTAAATATAAAGACTAATTTATTGATAACAATACACAATAATCGTCCAATACAGCTTGAAGCTTGATTTCAGTACGCGTTTCAGTTATTATCACGTGTTTCTCTGGTGGTAAACAAGCTGCCTTGGCTTTTCTTAAGCTATAAAATGACGGAAATACCTTAGAATACATTCATTTATTAAATTTCAGGTAAATAACACTCATTGCCAAACATAAATTAATAGAAATCATATGAAATAAATCAATTAAATTTAAAAAACAAAACATAACACTGTCACTGGCGAAATGCGGGTGTACTGAGGTACACCTCTGCCTAAGTCTTCGGGGAAAACAGCCGTAATGTTACGTTATGAGAGTGCTACGTATCCTCCTTTTAATTGTCCCTTATCCAATCACACAATCCTACTAATATTATAAAAATGCAAGAGTGTGTAAACCAGCAGGGGGCCTAAAACGGCCACATTAAGCAATTCCTCAAAAAGCAATTCATTTTCTGAATTCCCAACAATTCATATAAGGTGACACATATTTTAGCTGAATCATATTCAATTCAATTCATAAATATGATTCTGCATATTTGGTGTAAATATTTCCGCATGAAAAAAATGAAGACCGTAATTATAGCAGATAATTTTTCTTTACAGTTTTTATTAATCAAAGGAGATTTTTATTTTTTTATTTCTGCAATTTATATGTTATTTCATTATAATATAAAACTGTCAAACAGATGAATTGCGTAACATGAATTGAACGCAGACAATATTTTATGAATTGCTAGTTTGTGACAGTTTGTGTGATTCATAATATTATCATATTATGATTCTGCCAAAACGGCCGTTTTAAGCCCACAGATTTTAACCAAATCCTTTCTGCCGTTTGTGCTAATTGAGCTGCAACCATCTAAACGTCAAATGGTTGCCGCACAAACGACAGAAAGGATTTGGTTAAAATCTAATGGTTTACACACAGATAAACCATTTCCTGGATTAACACATAGAATACTTTTATCCGCGTACATAAAGTTCTAAGAAGCGAGCGAACCAGCGGACAAAAGCTAGTTGTAAATTCAAACGGAAAATTGAGACGTAGCCATTCCATTTACGAACCCCGGACCTAGTCACACCGTAATACATCTTGTTTATAAATATTTCTGCAACCATCCATATGTGCTCGAAAAGTAATATTTCCATTTGAACCAGCGTCCATAAAATGTTTGTCTTTGTCGGAAAGGGTACGGTGTGACAGATGACAAATGTTGTTTGTTGAAACTGAAATGGTCGAGGGTTCACGGTTTTCACTATATTGTTTACTTTCAATAGGCGACTTTGATTAATAGCAACTATCTAGTGGAAGGTTTGTTATCTTCGAACTAAGTAGTTGTCTGGTCGAATGAACAAGAGTTCTAGAGAAATTTAAACCTTTTATTGAATTAAATTTTTAAAGGAAAGTGCTTGTAGTTGAAATGGTGGATTTGAAAGCGGTGGCGGCAAGAGTAACTAAATACGAATTATTTTCAAGCTTTGTAACTAAATTAAAGCTTTATTTATAACAAATCCTCGATATCAGGCAAGCCCTTGTCATCCTATATATAGGTCGAGTTCATCATACAAATGTCTACCAATAATCATCCTCTGTTCCAGTTAAGTATATAGCCAGTGACAAACGATATCATAAAGTTAATTTAATTAGCAAGCTTTCAGAATCTAAAAATTTGCGCCGGAACGTGGTTGGAAAATGAAAACCATGACCTGAAAATATAAGATGAGTGTAGATACTTGTACGATTACGGACGTTCTGAATTCAAATTATGAATTAGTATGAAAACTTAAGACAGATTTTCGGGCTGAAAAAAAAAAACATTTAATTCAAAGAAAACTCCATCTAAGGTACATAATCATAATTTAACAATAACAAAAAATCACAAAATGTTAGACAAATTGTTACTAACGCAAGTAACAATTTGTACATATAAATTATGTTAGTATTGTTAGTACCTACGGTTGTCCTTATCCACTGATTTTGGAAAGGACAGTCAAAACGAGCAGCAATACCAATAAAGTCAGAAATTAATTCCGAAGAACAGACCCTAGTTTCAAACCAATAATAACCGCATTCAAACAGAAAATATAGCCCATAACTACAAGAAAGTATGAGCCCTTCTTTAACCTATATAACGTTAAACAATATGCTACATATTGGCTACAATATTTCTCAAACAAACTGCACAGAATCTCGAACACCCGTTGTGTCTCTCTAATCACCCGAATGTTCCCGGTCGCAGCAAAAATAAATATTGTTATTGTTCTCTTAAAGAGGTGCACGTTCCCCGGGGGCGTTCATCAATCATAATTTATTACCCTATTGTAAGCGTAGCCCTGAATAATCGCTCATATCCGAAACACCTTCCTAGGGACACGGTCACACTTGGGACCGCGGGCCTAATAAATTGATGGTTACATGTTTTGTAACTCATTAAGGATTAATGTGGCTTAATTTTGGGATGTTACGGTAATATCATGTTAGGTACTAAATAAAATGTTAACAGCTTTTTTCAGTTAAAATTTCAGTTAAGTGACTAGAGTTTTAAAGTATATCAAAGCTTTGAAATAACGAAACGTCCACTATGTGATCCGACTAGAATGTAATAATTTGCCTAAAATATGCCACGTAATCATAAAAATTAAAAAAAGAATAGAGAAAAAAAGTTTTTATTTTTTTAAATTTTCTCGAGATGTAAAACCTCTTTTTATTCGCCCGGCATGCCGACTGCCATAGACTGAAAACTTCCTCTCAATTCATCCTCAAAGATACGTCACAAAACAACAATTAGGTCTTACAAAAGTCTAGAGCCAAACTAACTTGCATTAGCCTTTTTAAGCTGTGAACGACACAGCTAAGTAAGAGCTCTTTACTTGATTAACTTAGTTATTGGTGAAGGCGTCTGTTGGGAAATTCTCTTCGAGAATACTTCATTAGACTTAAGTTCTTTAACAAAATTTGGATTTAGTTTGAGCCATTTTTCGAAAGCTGAATTATTTAGTTAAATATTAATTGTATTTGTATTATACTTGAAGTTGTAATAACATTGTTAGATAAAAGGGTGGGTGGTGTTAACAACGATTACAACGTTGAAATTTCTTTTAGAATAGCTAAAAGTTTTGATATTGAGATTATTTCAACAGAACTAATTTATATTTAAATAAGACGTACAGTGGAGTTGAAATTATTAAAAAGTCAACAGAAAGCTCATAATTTTAACATTTCTGGAATATTTTTCAATGCCAATAGAAAACTAAGAAAACTTAACTAAATAAAATTATATTATCTACCTTATCTTAGATACAGATAATAATCTAAGATAAGGTAGAATATACCAATTTAGACCTACCTTATCTAAAAAAATATGAGGGTCCTGACTACGCCATAACAGCAGCATGGGTCGATCGAAGGTTAAGCTACGGCGGTCGGTTAGATGGGTGACCATCCCTTACATATCGAGACCCGTCCGTGCATCAGAAAGCATATTAAGCCTTTGGTCCTGGCAGTCATTTGTAGATCTTTGACAGTTGTTAGGATGTTACTCAGTAACTGGATTGTGGAAGTCAGATAAGCAGTCGCTCCTTGTAAAATACTCGTATTCAGCTGCATCCGGTTAGATTGATTGATCTAAAAAAATATTATCCGTTGTGTTAATTGTGTAGAGATTCCAAGACATATCGAAACCAATTTCAATGAACTCTTGCTCATCATAAATACAACGATATTAAGTTATTTATTCACCAAAAAATCGCAATTTTCTGATCTGCAACACAAGTTCACCTCCGACTAGAATTACCACAAAAAGTTCAGGAAACACCTTCACATAAACCATGAATATAGTCATAACAGTCTAGAGCCGTGCCCTACGACCCATATTACCTTCATCACTTCACCCAGATTTACATCCCACTAGTGTAACAGTATAACACGATATCATCGGCCCAGTGTGAACGGAGGGCGAACTTCCTTCGTCCCTCCAGTATTGCAGCCTAAGGAAATTGCTTTTTTCTTTATACTCGGGTAAGTTGATATTGCGTGAATTATGAAAATTGCCCGGCTAAATTGTTGATTTATTGCGTGCCATCTATTGGATTGGGTGCCAAGGAATTGTTTTACGGTTTTCTAGGGGTATTTAGGGTGATATGTAAAGGAGATTTAAGTAACAAGTTAGATTTTAAAGGATTGCTTTTGTGGCTTTATGGTGTAGTTGTGTCTAGCGCGGCTGCCTATTGAAAGGTTCTGGGTTTGATTGTAAAGTTAACGTTGAATTTTTTTTCTGACAAAAACGTACATTTATAATAAATAAATTTAGAAGTTTAGACACGACCTACTGAAAAAAATCAAATCTACTCTAACTTTTGGAGAATAAACATTTACAAAAAGCCAATCCTAATTATTATTATTTATAATATTATATTATCTAAACTAATATTATAAAGAGAAAAGATTTGATTTTTTGTATATTTGTATGTTTGTTTGTTACGCTTTTGCGCTAAAACGTTAGAACGGATTTGGATGAAATTTGGCACATATTAGGACATATATAACCCAATTATAAATGTGAAAGTTTGGATGTTTGCATGTTTGTTACTCAATGACGCAAAAACAGCTGAACGTATTTGGATGAAATTAGGCACACGGATAGTTTATAACCTGGACTGACACATAGTATACTTCCCGGTTACGGATGTTATTATGGTAGTACGTTCCCGAGGGAGAATTCCCGACCTCCACGCGGGCGAAGCCACGGACAAACGCTAGTTTACAATAATAGAGAAAAATTTCATGTAGAGGCATGATAGCTCAAAAGTATACATTTTTAAATAATAGTTCAGCTAATCTCTGGAGATTTTGTCACAGTAAGTGTGTTACCACGTATGCAAATTCCCAAATGGCATTAGACATTAGAGTGAGCGACATTTACATTAGAAACATTAGAGGGTACTCCATACATACGAAGACTGACAACGAATATTCGAACTTGGATCTAATGTGACTTTCAAAAATATTTCTTTTTAACTTTTAAGTTCAGCTCTATTACGATATCAAGTAAACTAAGCATGCCTTTATTATGTAGGTAGGTAATATTGATAATAATAGAGAGCAATAGTGGCGCAGTGGTAACAGCGTGGGTTTGAACCCAGCCAGGCAATTTCCTTTGTGTTAATAATATCATCACCAATGCTCTCAAAACGGTGAAGGAAAACATCGTGAAGAAACCGGCATATCCTAGAACCTAAAATACGAAGACTTGTAACACCTTTTTTTTTTTTTTTTTCAGTATGGGAAATCATCAAATGACTTCTCCCGCACTGGGCAGAGCGAGAGGGTGTGTCAGACTTTTACTGACTAAAACCCACCCATGTTCCTTCCGTTGCCTGTGTGCCGGGGCCGCGTTATCCCTTTCGGACAAACCCGCAACCCCAGCAGGCATTGGTCTTTCGACCCCGTCGGTTGGTGCTGACATCTCTTTGAGGCGCGCGTGGAACACAACGCGCCGTCGACACGGGCCTGGTCCTTATCGGACGGCGAGCTGCCCATTGCTCACTGTCCGCAAGCCCGCGCCTACGGTGGCCGGAAGTCGGTTCTCGACTCCCGACGCCCGGGGCGTCTCCTGCGGCGACTAGGGCCGCGAGGGCGTGCAGCTTGCATCTCCCTCGCGCGCTCCGCCTCCTCCTTCGCGAACATAACTGCTTCGCAGAAGGAGGTGACGGCCTCCCATGCACTCTCGCTCCGAACCATGGCCTGAACCAGTGCCGGACGCAAGAGATCGCCGCCGCCGATCGCCTCCGTGAGGACATGGCGGTGCTCCGCCCAAGCCGGGCAGACCTCCACCGTATGCTCCACCGTGTCCTCCGGGCGATCCACACAGTGGTGACACCCGGGCGTTTCCTCCCGCCTTACGCGGAACAGGAACCTCCCGAAACAACCGTGTCCAGTGAGGACCTGCGTCAGGCGGAAGGTGAGGACGCCATGGCGCCTCTCAAGCCACTCCTCAAAGAGGGGACTTATCGCCGCAATTGTGGCGTGCCCAGCGCTGGGTTGCGACAATCGCACACTCCATGCCGCCATGAGATCCCGCCGGAGCTCTGTCCGCTGTGCCGTGATTTCTTGCGGCAGCGGAGTTACACCCCGGCGTTTCGCCACCTCGCGCAACTCCCACATGTGCGCGAGGACTTTCGCCTCCAGACCCCATGGCGGTAGTCCGGCAAGGAAGCTCGCCGCCTCACGGGAGACCGTGCGGTATCCCCGGACCGGCCTGATGGCCATGACCCTTTGGGACGCGTTCAACCGCCGGGCCGGTCGAAGACTTGTAACACCTACTAATCAACACTGGGCCCGCGTGGTAGATTACAGCCCACTACTTCTCGAAGAGTGGAAGCCTATGTCCCAACAGTGGGAAAATTACAGGCTGATTATGGTACGTAATATTATTGGGTACCTATGTATATGTCAAAGTTGTTTTTGCAATAAAATGAAATAATCCTAATTAAAGAAAAAAAGAAGTAAATAGTTAAACTAGCTAACTCATAGACACATACACAAACACAAAGTAAAATGAAAATAAAAACACGAGGCCAAAAGACTCCTATCTCAGCATGATGCTGCAACACTTAACAATAAGTGCCGCAGCGCTGGTATTCTGATTGAATTAAACTTTAGATCACCATTTACGATGAAAGCAGTAGTTTCTATTATCTATTTCATGCTATAGTTACCAACTTTGTATACTCGTATTATTTATGAAATATTACACTTTTTATTTTATTTTTGTACTTAATGTGGTTCAAAAGGGAGGGATCGATTTTAAAACACTTTTTATAATAGTTCCGTGCCACATATTTTGAACAAATAACAATTAGACTACGCGTATGCTGAGACGTAGGTGACGCAGGTCCACGCAGCGCAGGGCAGAGCAGATTTTGTAATGCTTGGACGTGCTGACAGCTGCGTACGCTACGGCGTAGGCACGTGGGACGCAGGTATGTGTCTGTTCTGCTCTGCGTCTCGTTGTAAAGCCGGCACAGATTTCTGCGCGACGCGTGCAGGTCGTCACTTGTTCTTTTGCTGAGACGCAAGTAACGCAGTACTGCCGTATGTTATTAGTACTAGCTAGGGCGCAAATGTGTCTGTGTAGCTGCGTCGCAGCATACGTTCGCGGCCTATGTCTGCCTCGCATGCCCAACCTTGCAAAATCTGTACTGTGCTGTGCTGCGTCAACTTTTTTTTTTTTAGGTTGTGATTTTATCAAATAACTTCGGGAGGGCGTGTCAGACTCTTACTGACTCAAACCCACCCGTGTTCCTTCAGTTGCCTGTCCGCTGCATTACCTGCGTCTCAACATACGCTTAGCCTTAAACAGTACAGTGTTTTGTTTTATTCTTACACTTACCTAACAAGACCAAACCAAGAATACTTAATCGAGAAGAAAATATTCACTTCAATATCAACAATCGGAGAACCAAAGCGTGATGGCTATGTTAGGTTTATTCAACGATAAATTCAATATCCTACAGATTATCAGCTTGTTGCTAATCGATAGTCTCACAGAGACATCCCATAAGGAATTACCTTGTCATTCATTACCACTAGATTAGTTCAATACAAGGCCACGCAAATAACATAGGATAGCTTAAGAAGGTACATATATTCAATCAAATGTTTGTAAGGAACCCGCACAAAATGTTAGGAAAAAGCTGTTCGGCCAATTTGGCTGAAATTTTCATAATGTCGCCAGTAGTAAAATAATAAACAGTTTTAGAGATTTAGCCATTTTTATGTTGAGAAAATATATCGTTATACGTAGACGTCTCTATGTAAAGATTTTTAAGTTACACAACGGACCAAGGTACTAGCAACATTATTTAACCTTGTAACAATACGAAGCACTTATCAGCATTGTTGTGTTTCGGCAGTTAAAGGTAAGTTAGCCAGTTCCTCTATGGTTGAGGATTCCGGGTGAAGTTTGCTTCCACCTGTAACGTTACGTTTACCTCCGTGGAGCTAAACGTAGGTCACAAAATAAAATAAGACATGAAGCGTACTAAAAGATAAAGGTACCATGAAATATAAAACATGAGAGTTGCGGCGTAGCGGCTTGAGACGCTCGACGCTGGTAGCAGTGGCGAAGCGAAGCAACACGAAGCGGGAGAGTACCGGGAGCTTAAAATCCTCTCGCCCACCAGATCCGGAAGCAGCAAGCAGTACCGGAGCCTGATCTTCATCAGTTACCATCAGGTGAGATGCAGGACAAGAGCTTCCAGGCGGTGGATAAAAAATAAAATTTAAAAAAACCTTGCGCGGTCCACCTCGCATCTACCTAGTTAGCAACAAGTCCCTACAGGCCACTGAATTTCACACAACAATACTCAATAAAACAAAATAAGCAAACGTTCAGCTTGTTACGGACCGACCGCATTACGAGTAGTTACGACCTTCTTACGATGCGGTGCTTCGTTAGTTTCAACGCGAAGCGAAACGAGCGGGATTTCATATTTTGTAGGCTAGTAAACTTTAATAAATAGAGATCGTACCAACCTAGGTTTTATTTATTTAAGTTTTCCGTCTTTTCTTTGCGGCTTTTCAGGAAATTTTTCCTGAAAAGCCGCAAAGAAAAGACGGAAAACAGCTTTTCGTGGAGATTTGGGTTTTAGGTTCAGAATAAGGATGATGCCTGGGTAAAAAAAATTAAATTCTAATTAGTCCGTCAGTCACATTATAAAAAAATATTAGACACGTATTTTTTGCTTTATCATATTAATAAAAAAAATACTTAGATAAAACGCATTTTAAGTTGGGGAAATGGGTCGCTACGTCACTAGTATGTATAAAATCTACAAACTCGTGAAGTCATGGCACATTTTACCTCAATGTATCGCCGTAATCTTTAGATTACGTAAAAAAAGAAAAAATACGTGTCCAATACGTTTATAATCTCAGACGGACTAAACACGAAACGATCGACGACACATAAATGTATGCTCAGTTTACCCTGGTCAATTAGCCCTGGTATACCACCACCTTTTTGTCTATCTTTACTAGCTTTTGCCCACGGCTTCGCCCGCGTGGAGGTCGGAAATTGTACCACGGGAACGTACTACCGAGATAACAAGTATCCTATGTCTTAACCCAGGTCATTGTCTGCCCATGTGCCAAATTTCATCTAAATCCATTCAGGCGTTTTAACGTCAAAGCGTAGAAACAAACAAAAAAACTCACTTTTATATTTATAATTAATTTAATAAATTTAATTAATTTTATAAAATTAAATAGGAATTAAATTTATTTAAGTTAAATTAAATATTAAATTTAATTAAGTTTATTTAAGTATTACAATTTATTAAGTTAGATTAAATATTAAATAAAATTAAATAATTAAAAAAAATATTTAGGACATACTCAGGATTAGGATCACAGCGTGAGTTTTTCTTATATGGAAAAGATGAAATCCGTGCTCAATGTTTATTACTTCTGTGATAGTAGTAGTAGTAACCTAGATAGTGAGGTACTAGGTTTACGGTAGAACGGCTAATCTGCGTTCACAATTTATTTGCCAAATATGTAAGCAAACACGAGTTTTAGGGAAAATAACTGTAATGTATATACATAAAGTTCAATTTGCGCCACAACTTCATATTTTTTATGACTTTTTCAACAGTACTAGTCAGTCTAAAATCAACTTTATTTATACTGGCATAAAGTTGATGTATATTTAAGTGGAAATAACATCAATTGGAAACAAGGATTTGAATAGACATTAGTACAAGCTGCCACTATTCTGATTTTCTTTCATTCAAGTAACAGTAGACATTATCCCGGATATCTATATAAAACCTTCTTCATTCTAAATAGTCCTTGAACCTTTGACCTGATTAAAGTCAACCGATTTGTAATCAAAAACTTTTAAATTAGTTCCCGAGCCAAGTCTTGGAGGCCACTTGGGAGCGTTAACCTCATCTAGTCATTTAGTTTCACGTTTCTATAACGGTCTGTTATTTACTTGCTTATGAGGTAAATCTTTAACTTTTAAATTTTTGTTTTTTTTGTTTTATTGCGTAACACAATTTAGTAAAAATAAACCACGTAAATAAAATGGTTATAGTAGAAATACCGAAGGCTCACGTAGACTTAAGTTAGTTAGGTAAATAACCTTAGATATAATGTGTCCGACGTAGGAACACTGTAACTGTAAACAAATAAAAACCCAGTTAACAAATAAATATAACAAACAAAGGTACGGACGCCAAGTTTTTGGATTGATTGTAAGGCAGGAGTGTGGTTTTAGCCGGTAAGAGTCCGGCATTGCCCAGACTGCCTCACAGACGAGCAAGTCTGCGCGTCCACGAGGATTTCCCACTCCTACCGAAAAAAAAAAATACACCGAGGCTGGCACTATTGGCAGCTAACCAATACATTCGTCATGTATGACAAAGTAATTCGTATGGTTAGGTAGGCAGTCAAGTGGAGGTCGTCCCAAAGAATCTAACAAAGATTATCAAAGAGGAAGTTGAAAACCATAAACTACACTCCGTAATTAGATGATCAAATTGTGCATACGTTCTTAAAGGCACCAGAGCAATATCGTGCGTTCCTAGAAAGTTCGCAAATGGAAAGTCTTTCGCACGTACAGTCGACCGCACATCGCTGACAACTCTTTGACCTTGAGTTGGCCTAGCGTAGTACGGAGCAGCGTCAATAGAATAAGAGGCCAGCTTATACTGGTTTTGGTACCACTGACTTGCGACGTACGTTATTATCGGAGCAGGTAATCAGCTAATATCAGACCAAATATAAAAACCAGGAAACTATTTTATTTGCTTTTTATTTAGTTGTTAGCATCCCAACTAATATTATAAATGCGAAAGTGAGTTGGTTAGTTTGTTACGCTTTCACGCTAAAACGGTTGACCGGATTTGAATGAAATTTGGCACATGGGTAGAGCATACCCTAGGCTAGGAGATAGGATGTGGGATTATTCCGAAATTCACACGGGATTGACACTTATACGGGTGAAACCACGCGGCGCAGCAAACTCAAACTCAAAGTATATATTTCAAATAAACCAATTACAGGTACTTTTAAATTGTCAAGGGGTCGGTCAGTCAGAAATATGAAGCTAGTTGCCCATTCCAAAGCGTAGTAGGTTCCTATGGAGAAGAACGGGCAAAAAACTCCACGGACACTCTTTTAAATCAAGGTATTCTGACAAAAAAATAAAAATATTGTTTCATCATTCATGTTGAAATTATACATGTGAGAACAATGTAGAAAGACGTGCACGCTAGAAGCGTCCGTAATGAAAACATAAAAACAATTCAAAAATTAAAATAAGCCATGGCAGCTAAGAGATGACCAGTCCCTACTGACGGCGCCCGTTCACGAACATGACGAATGGATCAGCACCATTCAGCTCAACCATTTTGAAGGGAACTTAATGATCCAACACACACGCCACCACCAGCGAGACATTTGAGTGAGCATGACATACTCTCAGCCGCCAGGGCTCATTCATATCAATAACCCAGTAAATGGTAGTTTTGTAGAAGGTATTGGTCACAGTGTATTTAGTATTTACCAGCTAGGTGCCAGAGTTTCTCTGAGAGATTTTTTCAAAGATATTGGTATCCTCACGGTGGCGTCCCAATTCATCTTCGCCAACATCTTATATATTAGGCAAAATATACACTTATACACTAAAAACAGTGATTTTCACAATGTTAACACTAGAAATAAGGACAAACTACGAGCTCCCTTTCACCGGCTTCATAAGGTTCATAACTCATTTGTTGGGCTTGGTATAACCTTTTATAACAAGCTACCCTCTTCTTTGCTAGATTTGCCTTTTGATGCGTTTAAAACGAAAGTAAAATCCAAGCTTTGTTCAAAGGCATACTATTCTATAAACGACTACTTAAATGATAAGAATAGTTGGTCGCTGTGATTAACTCAAGACAATGTTTATGTTCTTTCTCCAGATTACCTACTGACAAGTTATATGAGTTTATATAATTGTATTTTTTTATTTTTTTTTATTTGACTTTATAAGTCAAGCTATTTTTTAATTTTATTTCAATTTATTGTTGACATAATCTACTCATTACAATGTTTTTTCTAATGAGTTGTATTGCAATATGTGGTTAGCTAGTGACCTCGACAATTGATCATATTAGTTATTGTTATTAGTAATTAACTGTTTGTTTTATTTATTTTATCTCGATGGTCCTAGTTTATCATTTATAACTTCCAGTTACAACTATATGTAAGCGGGCACGCCCTTTATGCCTGGAGGCTTTTATTTAGATAAGTTCTGTTTACGTTTAGTTTTTATTTCTGCCTGAGTATAGTTCTCGATGATGTTGTGTGGTATATTGGCGTGTGCTAGCTAACATATGGCTAATAATTTAAATTATGTTTTGTGTTGCGTAATCTAAATTATCTAAATTATTTTGAATACTATTATATAGAATCTTATTTTTTTGTTCTTCTAACTGAACAGACAGCTGTGCTGCTGGGGAGTTTGTTGCGCCACTTCTTCTTCCCAGCTAATGCACTAGGAAGTGGTGAAGGGTGGGCGTTTTGGGGGACTGTCTTATGTAATTTTGACGTTCGAAAAGTGCTGATTCTCAGCCTAGTTTGAATAAATGACTTTTGAATTTTGAATTTTGAATTTTTGAGTGCTCACACATGTGCTATGCAATAGGGATGATGCCTGGGTAAAAAAAAAAAAATTCTAATTAGTCCGTCAGTCAGATAATAAAAAAATATTAGACACGTATTTTTTGCTTTATTATATTAATAAAAAATTACTTAGATAAAACGCATTTTAAGTTGGGGAGTGGGGGTCGATACGTCACTAGTACGTATAAAATCTACATACTCGTGACGTCATGGCACATTTTACTTCAATGTATCGCCGTAATCTTTAGATTACGTTAAAAAAGAAAAAATACGTGTCCAATATTTTTTTATAATCTCAAAGACGGATTAAAAAAATTTTTTGTCATCATCCCTATTATACAAAGCAAGTTTATGCAATAATTCTAGAACAATGAACTAATATTCCTTGTTAATTCCACCTAAATCTCCACTACCATTTTCAATTTTACCCCTAACGAAAACGCTTTGTTTTGGTACGCTCGGTATTCCAAATTATACCATTTCTATGTAAGATATATGAACGATAAGCTGGAATATAGAAGCAAGCAACAAACTTCCCGTTTGCTATATGGCCGGTTCCATATAATGATGGCAAGGAACGCGTGGATATACGAGTAGTAAGTAAGGGCTAGTTCACTTTGACTAGCGGAAAGGGTAGCGGCGCGTTTACCACATAAAAAGTCTGACTTTAATTGAAATTGAAATTATTTATTAATAATCAAGTACATATTTACATAGCAGTTTGAACGGTGGACCCCAAACTAGACGTAAGTCTGTATCTTGGGGATCAGAGTTGTACATTTTCGTTATATCCAAAAAGATCGTAGAAATTAAAGTGCCTTTTTTGCTAAGCTCTGCGCGCGTAGCATGAGCACCGTTTTGTCGACGGAAGAGTAGACAAAAATGACGTTCCGTGTAGACAGTACGACGGCAGCAAAGTAGAAAGAGTCAACTGCACTTTTTACGAAATTCACTCTGACATAATTCGACTCAGAATTCTTTGTTTTGTCATAAGAGTTTTTCTGTTTGATTCTCTATTTTTACATATATAAAAACAACTACAGCAATTATTCTTAAAATGACGAAGTTCCGTGTTTTGGAACAAAAAATATTACAGTAATATTGGCCTTAACCATTTCTTTGGTATAGCCCTAATAACTAAATGATGTAAAATAGGAGAAGATAGCTTTGTTCTTCTATTAATTATAAAATAATGATTTTAAGATTTTGTAGATAACCGTTTATACTTTGCGGCCGTCGAGTAGAAAATCAAAGTGTCTTCACTACTTTAGACAACTGTCAGTTCTCAGTGTGATTTTGACAGTTTGGGATAGAAAACTTTCTTCTGAAATAGTCTACGTATACAAGGACCTAGACAAAGATTGTTAGAAATGTAAGACAAAATGACAGTTTGTGGAAAGATTTCTACGGTGCGATGTCAAAAATGGAGAAACGAAATGTCACTTTGTATAGAAAGAGCTATGTCTATTCTTCGTAGAAATAGAAAGTGTCATGCTACGCGTGCTGGAGTAGTACACTTGAAACAATAATACTTATCAAACAGTGCGCTAAAAGCATTGACCTTTTCGCAAATTTTAACGTTTTGGCTTACCTACAAACTAAAAATGCTAACTTTACATTAGTAGCAATTAATCAATGAAAGCCCTATTCGTAAGTAGTTTGTAGGTATTACTTAAGTCGGAATAATGTGTAGGTATATCCCCAGGTAATCTCAACAGCTCAACCATCTTTAAACTACGTAGATCATGTCAACCGCGCCATCGTAGTTATGAAATTACAGGCAATGGAAATAAAGTAGGCAGCCGCCAAGACCGCTCCGCTCGCCACCGTGGCCACACCCGCAAGTTGTACGTGAACAAGCACTAAGATTGTGCTACAATTAAGTGATTCCACGAAATACGGAATTGTTGTATTTAGATCCAGTAAGCGGAAATTGGACTGGCGTGTATATCCGAGCTTTTGAGTATTTTGATTGTGGTTTAAGATTTCAGGGATAATTTTATTGTAGGGTTAGTTTATTTCCAGGAAAACGCCAAACAGCATTTGAAGGCGTTTAGTTTTACATTTTCTTGTTTAACATTTTTTTTTCGAATTCGGAATCAGATGTAGAAATAGATAGAGACAAAGCCAAAGTATTAAAATGAAAACGTGTGCGCAAAATTAGGAAACAGGTTTTTTTTAAACATTCTGTGTTGGATAATCCCTTGGGATAGAATAATAGAATAACCATCGCGAATTGAATAAAAAACCGGCCAAGTGCGTGTCGGACCACGCACAATGAGGGGTTCCGTAGTTGGGATGAATTTATCCCAAGAACAAACTTAACATTGTAGTTGAAAAACATGTTCGCCCATACGGAATGTATGGGAGATCATGTTTTTTCAAACCGCAAATTTAAGTTGGTTGATTATTACTCGTTAACCTGTACAGCCTACTTAGCTCTGATAGTTTTTCTTTTAATTTCGTTATATATACTACTACTGTGAATTTTTTCACAAGTCCAAGTACAACCATTTAGCTAGAAGGAGGGGAGACACTTGACTGTAACAAAAAAAATCAGTTAAAAGCTTAATATTTTGCAAACGGATCCCTGAATCCAAAAATGGTTGCCACAAACTCACAATATTTTTGAACGACCTTTCTAACGATACCCCACAACATGGGGTAGATAAGGAAAAAAAAACATCCCCACTTTACGTGTAGGGGAGGTAACATAAAAAAAAAAAAATACCACTTTGTCGGCATGATTAATATGTAGATATATGACAAATTACAGCTTTCTAGTACTAACCGTCTCTGAGCTAAGCCGTGGACAGACAGACGGACAGACAGACAGACAGACGGACATGGCGAAACGATAAGGGTTCCTTGTTTACTACGGAACCCTAAAAAGGAGGCTAACTTAACAACTTTTCATAAAAAGAAAAACAAAAAACAATCGAGAAATGATTTTCTCGACAGCTTCCAAATACGAATTTCAAACTGCATGCGAACTCATTTGCAAATTACAGGCGTGACGTAATGTATGTACTATTTAGCTGTAGTAGCTACAACCTCGCAGTATTTGCTACTCTAGCTTGTAATCTACAAATCCAATACAATTATTGTAGTACGTGTTCGCTACAGTCTACATCACGAGCCAGTTTGCTTTATTTACTGGTAAAGTAACTAAGCTCGCTTAGCTAAGTATGTTCTACAACTGAAATAAATGTTCTATAATAGTTGGGTTGGTTGGGATTTTGTAATTTCTGACCGTAAACGAAACCGCTGCCAATAATTAGTATACCCAGTCTTAAACTATATCTTTTTGTTACAGTAGTATATTGTTACCAATTATTGTTACAGACAGTTATAAAAATACCGGGACATTTCCCAAAATTAAACAAGCCTAGACAATCGTTTCTAAACATTGCGTATGTATCCAACGACTATCAACGAGATTGACATAATTTATGTTTTCTCAAATATGTACTTGGAAATTCAAGCGAGAAGGTTGTCAAAATATTGACAACCTTCTTCGAGATAAATCGAAGTTGCTGTTCTGGCCGAATAGTCATGCGACCGCCCGGCCGGTAATGTTTGTATGAAAATCCCTATCTGTCGTGTTAAGCGGCCAAATATATTACTATGAAAACGCATATAACTGTCGTGTTATTTAAAAATGGAACGAAGTTTTTACTTCAACTTTTTACTAGGCAACCAAGGTAACATAGTTTTAATTTAAATTTCGATTCGGTTTGCAAATAGAGCTGTTTAAAGCAAAGACAAACAAAATTAAGAAAAATTATGGAATTTAGTTTGAATTTCCGCGCATTATTTGAGAAAACTACTATAACTACAAGCCTTGGCCGCATCCAGGCATTGATGGACTCACGTATGTATGCCTCGGCTTCGCCTCGCCCCACATTTTCACGATCGTCCACCAATGCCCTTGTTGCAGGCTGGATTTCGGTAGTAAGCTACCGAAATCCCCGATTTTTTTTACTTTTCCATCATCGTCATTGTTCAGTGTACTGGCTATGGGTTTGATTCCCAGGTCGGGCAAATTGTTAACGGGTTTTTTTATAAGGAATTACTGTACTTGGTGTGCACAGAGTACCGAAAACAGTAGGTCAATTTGTGAAGTACCTTCTTCGTGTAATATCTGCCTTCGCTTTAATTAGGTCCTGACTTGAGTTCGGTTTGGTCTTTAATTGACTTTTCCTTGTTGTTCTATGGCGAATGGTAATATGCCCGCCTAGTTGTTCTAGTGGTCGCAAGCGCTACTTCTGAGCATGAGGTCCTGGGTTCGATTCCCAGATCGCGCAAATTGTTATTGGGTTTGTTCCTCAGGGATTTCTCAGCAGCAACCCGGAGTCTAGATTTGTGCCCGGTTGATGGCAACAGTCTCGATTCCTTTAACATGGGGTTGAAACATAACTGGCAAAACGTGTGTGTACTAAAATCAATCTGTCTAGCCTTTTCCCAACTATGTTGGGGTCGGCTTCCAGTCTAACTGGATGCAGCTGAATATCAGTATTTTACATGGAGCGACTGCCTATTTGAGTTCCACACCCAGTAACTGGGTAACACGATACCCCTTGGTAAGACTGGTTGTCAGACTTTCGGGCTTCTGACGACCCGTAACGACTGTCAAAAATCCACGAATGACAGCGGGGACTAACGGCTTAACGTGCTTTCCGAGGCACAGAGGAGTGTCGGCAAGCATAGCTAAACCTGATGGATCGACCCGTGCGGCTGTTATTACTTAGCCACGAGCTCCTCAGTACTCTAGGTGGTCAGTACTATTATGGGTGTTATTTTATTTAGGTTTTAAATTTTTGACCTATTAACACGCTCGGTAAAACTCAAAGACGTAATCATCAAATGAGATCCCAGTTAGGAAGTAAGAATGCCTCGCAACAGAAATTTAGCACGATGCTCACTGCTCAGTCCCTCACATTTATTTAATATAAAGCCTAACAAAGTTTAACTTAGACGCTCATTACAGACCTATTCACAAAGCCAGTATACAAAATGTTACCAGACTACAATTTCAAATGTTTTAGTTGGAAAATTCATTTTATGTGAATAACATTAGCTTGTGAGAAACTTTGATTGCATGTATATTAGTTCGTGTTCGTCTTCTTTAGTCTTGTGTAGTTGGTATGTTTCATGAATTAAGCAAGTTGGCTGTTTATTCACAATTATATGAGGAACATGTAAGTAATAACAATATTAGATTTTATGGGGAGTTTGTTGCGCTAATTCTTCTTGCCAGCTAAAGCACTAGGAAGTGGTGAAGGGCGGGTGTTTTTGGGGGACTGTATAAGTAATTTTGACGTTCGAAAAGTGCTGATTCTCGGCTGAGAACCAGCACTTTAATAATTTGTGATTCAAAATTCAAAAGTCATTTATTCAAACTTATTTTGAATAAATGATGGCTTTATATTAAATAAATGTGAGGGACTGAGCAGTGAGCATCGTGCTAAATTTCTGTTGCGAGGCATTCTTACTTCCTAACTGGGATCTCATTTGATGATTACGTCTTTGAGTTTTACCGAGCGTGTTAATAGGTCAAAAATTTAAAACCTAAATAAAATAACACCCATAATAGTACTGACCACCTAGAGTACTGAGGAGCTCGTGGCTAAGTAATAACAGCCGCACGGGTCGATCCATCAGGTTTAGCTATGCTTGCCGACACTCCTCTGTGCCTCGGAAAGCACGTTAAGCCGTTAGTCCCCGCTGTCATTCGTGGATTTTTGACAGTCGTTACGGGTCGTCAGAAGCCCGAAAGTCTGACAACCAGTCTTACCAAGGGGTATCGTGTTACCCAGTTACTGGGTGTGGAACTCAAATAGGCAGTCGCTCCATGTAAAATACTGATATTCAGCTGCATCCAGTTAGACTGGAAGCCGACCCCAACATAGTTGGGAAAAGGCTAGACAGATTGATTTTAGTACACACACGTTTTGCCAGTTATGTTTCAACCCCATGTTAAAGGAATCGAGACTGTTGCCATCAACCGGGCACAAATCTAGACTCCGGGTTGCTGCTGAGAAATCCCTGAGGAACAAACCCAATAACAATTTGCGCGATCTGGGAATCGAACCCAGGACCTCATGCTCAGAAGTAGCGCTTGCGACCACTAGAACAACTAGGCGGGCATATTACCATTCGCCATAGAACAACAAGGAAAAGTCAATTAAAGACCAAACCGAACTCAAGTCAGGACCTAATTAAAGCGAAGGCAGATATTACACGAAGAAGGTACTTCACAAATTGACCTACTGTTTTCGGTACTCTGTGCACACCAAGTACAGTAATTCCTTATAAAAAAACCCGTTAACAATTTGCCCGACCTGGGAATCAAACCCATAGCCAGTACACTGAACAATGACGATGATGGAAAAGTAAAAAAAATCGGGGATTTCGGTAGCTTACTACCGAAATCCAGCCTGCAACAAGGGCATTGGTGGACGATCGTGAAAATGTGGGGCGAGGCGAAGCCGAGGCATACATACGTGAGTCCATCAATGCCTGGATGCGGCCAAGGCTTGTAGTTATAGTAGTTTTCTCAAATAATGCGCGGAAATTCAAACTAAATTCCATAATTTTTCTTAATTTTGTTTGTCTTTGCTTTAAACAGCTCTATTTGCAAACCGAATCGAAATTTAAATTAAAACTATGTTACCTTGGTTGCCTAGTAAAAAGTTGAAGTAAAAACTTCGTTCCATTTTTAAATAACACGACAGTTATATGCGTTTTCATAGTAATATATTTGGCCGCTTAACACGACAGATAGGGATTTTCATACAAACATTACCGGCCGGGCGGTCGCATGACTATTCGGCCAGAACAGCAACTTCGATTTATCTCGAAGAAGGTTGTCAATATTTTGACAACCTTCTCGCTTGAATTTCCAAGTACATATTTGAGAAAACATAAATTATGTCAATCTCGTTGATAGTCGTTGGATACATACGCAATGTTTAGAAACGATTGTCTAGGCTTGTTTAATTTTGGGAAATGTCCCGGTATTTTTATAACTGTCTGTAACAATAATTGGTAACAATATACTACTGTAACAAAAAGATATAGTTTAAGACTGGGTATACTAATTATTGGCAGCGGTTTCGTTTACGGTCAGAAATTACAAAATCCCAACCAACCCAACTATTATAGAACATTTATTTCAGTTGTAGAACATACTTAGCTAAGCGAGCTTAGTTACTTTACCAGTAAATAAAGCAAACTGGCTCGTGATGTAGACTGTAGCGAACACGTACTACAATAATTGTATTGGATTTGTAGATTACAAGCTAGAGTAGCAAATACTGCGAGGTTGTAGCTACTACAGCTAAATAGTACATACATTACGTCACGCCTGTAATTTGCAAATGAGTTCATTTATTCAAACTTATTTTGAATAAATGACTTTTGAAATTTGATTTTTTAGAAATACACATACATAGGTACATACAAAAATTCACGGTTCTCCCCATGGAGGTAGGCAGGAACTACAGAACCCGACCTGTTACGATCCTCACATATCCTTTTGCTTCAATAATAGAAATACGACATAGGTGCGTCCTGTTGCGCGGGGCGGCGCCGGCGCTCGAATGTTCCCGCGGTGCTCTCCTCTCCGCAAGTCTCAACGCAGCGACTGATGGCACGATCTAAATAACTTCTAATATTTGTTCTCGTCACTGTCACAGACGCAAGACGCAAGTCGCGCAATCGTTGATGTCGTGGCCAAGGGGTGGCCAATTTAATTTATCAACGGAATGAAAACGCACATGCATAGAAAACCTATCTTGCATTAAGCGTTATCAGCCGTTCCAGTCTGCTTTGTGGCCCAGTTGTTGTAATCTTAAAAACTTAGTGACCCACTTTGGTCCCTCAAACTTTCTAATCTTGTTGTTGAAAATCCCTGAAAATGTACTTTTCAGAGTTGCGAAAAGGTCGATAAACTTATTTTAATGCCATAAGTGGTTAAAGTTAATAGAATACAAAGTAATAGAAGTCGAACCAAAGTTTCCTGCAACAATAAACACAGGTTCAAAACTTCTAGAACTGAAATATTCCGGTTGAGAAGACCTTTTGGAGTTTCTCAAACACCTACCTACCGAAATCAAAACAACCAAGCTACCTACAGAACCTTACATTTTGATTACCTAACCAACCTACACGAAACCCGACGCCTACGACCAAATAAATAATCAACTCAATTATTTTCCCTGAAACCATAGAATAATAAAACTGTGGAGAAGCGAAACTTTACTTTCCTTTTGACGGACATCGATACCGACGAAATAATCATCTACTGCTCCACACCAGGTTGTTAATCAGTGACGTCTGAGGTCAACGGAAACGTGAATGCGCATCAACGCAGCCACGCCTCCCGAACCGAACACATGTCACATGACACGTGTCACATTCGAAGTCCCTGAACTTTCAAGTATTTCTATGTGTTTTTCAGTGGACTGAACAAAAACAACACAAGCGTCGAAAGCAGAGACACTCTCTCACTCTGCTCTCGACGCTTGACGAGTCCACACGTCGGGTCAGGGTTCGCAACAAGTCAATCGCTATCCTGAGGATGCCTAGTTGAGAGTATCAATTTCTAACAGGGTTCTTTATGACTCTTTATGAACAGTTAAGCGGATTAGGTTACTAAATATACGTCATCTATTGTATTTTATTATGAAAAAGGCAGATTATACAAAGATGATGTGTAAAAGTAACAGTGCTAATCGACTTCTGCTGCTTACCGTACCTACCGCAGATGCTGTAGGAGATTATAGGCCTAACGTGGATACTCCAAAAACGACGTTACATAACCCTCAACTGCGTCTTTCCAACATGCCCAAAAACTGAAATAGGTATTTCGAATGCGAGATCGGAGGGAGACTTGCCCTCTATACTACTTCTATTCTATGCCCCTGCCCAAACCCTGTTACGCACCGAATACGGTCGCACACAGGGGAGTAACGGGAACTTTAGACATAATTATTAACAAGACACTTAAAATTAGGGTAAAACTTAACACAACCCATGTCACATTACTTGTTCGAGTTAGTTCGTGACGTTTCGGAAGGCTGAGTTTGCTCAGTTAGAACTATTGAGTATTCTGATGTGTTTGTTACAAGACGTACTTACTTGTCTATTGTGTGCTAGAAGTTATGAATTAGAGGGCTTTGAGACGTGACGACGTTTGACGAAATAACTTTATGATGAGGCCGGCTGTCATTTATTTTAGTTTGTCCTGTTTTAAGCGGTTTTGGGAAAAATACTGTGAAGCGATGTCGTGAAAAGCAGGTTTGTTCAGATTTTAATAACTTAACGAACTTGGGATTCGATATAATTTTTTTATCGTACAGTTTATACAGTTTAAACATGTTTCCTGAGGTTTCATTCGCAACCAAGAGAAACTACCCATATAAAAAATACATAATGTATTAATCCAGAACATGGTTTACCCTTGTGCCAAACTGCCAAGTTTCATCCAAATCCGCATTCAGCCGTTAAAGGGTGATTGAGTAACAAGCATGGAACACATGTACACTGCGTTCACGATTCAGTTTCGTAACATGTAAACAAATATGTGTCTTTGGAAAAACAACTATTAAACCCATACATGACTTATTATAAATTACAGTTACAACCTCAAAAAATTTCATGATATTTTCACAAGTCATGCTTAAATCAACTTAATATAAAATAGCTTGCAGTTGATATTCCTTTTATGTGGAAATAACATTAATTGGAAACAAGAATTTGAATAGCCTTTAGGTGCTAGTACTACAGATTTTCCGTAGGTACAACTTTATATCAGATATATCAATAAGTCACATGTGCCTTCATAAACCGATATCCCCGTACCACGTAGCTAAAGTTAGCTTCGTATCAACGAGCACCAAGTCATGTGAGTGTCAACTTGCAGACAACTTCGCAATGTAAACACTGCTGGAATTCGTGTTATCACTCCAGAGCTAGGAGGTGTGAAATTTCACGCTATGTGGACTAAACTTTGAGGGAATAGTTTGAGTTTTAGAGTTAATTGTCATTGTGGTAATGTGTTGGAAGAACTTTAGAATATGGGATTTTTGGCTGTTGTCAATCAAATGGACATCCAACGTTCGTAATGGTCACAAAGAAAATTACTGTATTTTTTTTACTTATTTTTATTTGCTGTACATAAAGTACAGAGATAACATAAAACACAATGCGATGAAAATAGAACTGATTCCGAGAAGTACGTTGAAAAAATAATTCCATCATGATTACTTTTCGTTTCTCAGAATTTATTACACAGTATCTCCTTGAGTAAATGCTGATTATGAGAAGAGCATAATCTAAACACACTGATGTTCTTTAAAATGTTCTTGATAACTTGTTTTATAATTTTATTCTCCCCCAGTTTGTTGCTAAGAAACTCTTCGCTTGAACCCCTTCAAGAGCAGTCTTGCTCGATAATAAGTTTTATCTGAAATAAGACGAGTGATTCCGAACTCCGCGTAGCTGCTACGAGGTACAGAGGCAGCCGCTACGGCTACGCAAACAGAACTTTTGTAGATGCTTGATTTTCGTAGCAGCTACGGCATTTTTAGTATCGCATAATTTAGTCAATCAATCTGCCTAGCCTTTTCCCAACTTTGTGAGGTCGGTTTCCAGTCTAACTGGATGCAGCTGAATATCAGTATTTTACATGAAGCAAATGTCTGTCTGACTGACCTCCACAACCCAGTTACTGGGTAACACGATACCCCTTGGTAAGACTGGTTGTCAGACTATTGGGCTTCAACTGTCCGTAACGATTGTCAACGGTGAGAGCCGGGACTTACCGAGGTACGGTGGTCTCGATATGTAATGGATGGTCACCCATCCACGAACCCACCGCGGCAAGCGTAGCTTTACCTTCGATCGACCTCTACGGCTGTTATCATTTAGCCACGAGCCCCTCGCATTATTTAATACGCACACATTATTTAAGACTTATAATAGGATAGATTCAGAAAGCGGTACTCCTGGACACCGCTCGCATTTTCAGGAGGTTCCTCTCTCTGGAGCCCTGACCACCGGTAGCTTGGACCCTGTTCCCGATACCAGTGGCCTACCATTTTTTTTTATTTTTAAATATTTATTTTATATTTTTATATTTAAAAATGTAATTAATAAGTATTTAAATGAAATAAATTAAAATAGATAATAACTAATATCCTTAACTGCATTAAAAATAAGTGTGAATTTTCATTACGATTAGAAAAGTAGATAGGTATGAAATTATATTCTTAGAAATGGCAATGGAAAAAAAAAATGTTCTGCGCATTACATAACTCAAATCCAATAACTCCCATTACTAATAAACAACGTAATACGTATCACAAATCGTTACGTTCTTCACAAAGTCGGTCTCTTGAAATCTCTCGATATTTCAGCCCTCGACTCAATCAGGAAGAGCCGAGAGTCTCTTAAGGAGATTGTTCAGGCTCCCATCGCTTCTTGTTAGCTCCAATCCGTCGCTATTTTTATTATTAAGCTCAAATTCAATTGCACGGATTGTTATTTTAAAATTATTTTCTTATTTTGTTTTGTTGCATCTTTTCTTACTGTATTTTGCGATGAGTTTTGACAAAATACTGTCTCGTTGGTCTATTGCTGAGCATGAGGTCCTGAGTTCGATTCTCAGGTCGGAAAAAGCGTTATTGGGTTTTTCTATCTGGAATTTCTCAGTAGCTGCCCGGAGTCTGGATTTGTGCCCTGTTGCCAAATAGGCTCGCGCCCTATTACATGGGACTTAAACATAACTGGTGAAATGTGGGTATGCTGTTGAGTTACACTTCTTCCCAACCCTTCGGGGTAACAAGGCGTGACGTTATACTATGTTTTGAAAAAGAATGCTGGTCTGTTTGGAAATAGAAAATAGCCAAGGAACACTGTCGTCTTCTTTTCATAGTAACAAATTGACACAGTGCAATTAAATCATACAGAGTAGGAAAACACATGGATCAGCACCGTTTACCTACTACCAGTTGGCGGTTTTCTTCGATCCAGACTTTTTATGATATTTTACTTCACTGTGATTATAAAGGTGTATCCAAACAATGGGCGGCAATCATAAGCGGCTGCCGCGCTGTGTTTGAGCGGCTGCCGCGCTGTGTTTGAACAGCAGCCGCGCTGTGTTTGAGCGGCTGCCGCGCTATGTTTGAACGGCTGCCGCGCTATGTTTGAGCGGCTGCCGCGCTGTGTTTGGCCGACTGCCGCTCGCGAATGCTTCTGTCTATCTGCCGCGCACAAACATATCTAGCAAACATTCGACAGTAATTGTGTCTGGACGTATTAAAGGCTAGGCAGATTGATGTTGCCAACTGAAGTGCGCGGCGTGTCTCAGATGTGCCGCGCAGTACTGCCGCGCAAACATTCGTTGGTTTAGTCCAAAGTAAAGTACGGCAGAAATGTGTACTGCAAACGCCGCGTATTGCTACTTCGCTCTTGTTTGAACAAACCTTTAAGGTCACATACAGTACGGCTGATGAATCATAGCATAACCAGCCTATAATGGCTTCCCACTGCTGGGACTGTGTCCCAGCAGTGGGAAGCCGCCTCCTCTCTGTAAGGAACGGGCCGTAATCCACCACGCGGGTTGATGGCGGATTGGTGGATACGGCCGATGTATCATGACTAGTCCGAACTTTGCGCAGAAGGCTGCACAATAACATTTTTAAGGAATTAAATGGTGACATGAGGCGAGTGTGAGTGAGAGAACATGTGCGAAAGTTCGTAGTGTCTATGTTCAGACCGGCCATGATTCATTGGCCGTACTTGTAGGTAAGTAGTTGGCTGCATAGGAACTGCAACCTGATTTATAAGATACTTTGGCATTTTAAGGGACTATCTTACGTAATTTTGACTTTCGGAATTGATGATTTTCAGCCTAATTTGAATGAATAACTTGATTTTGATAAAAAACCGATACATAAGGTTTATACCAACAAACTCGTATGTTTTTTCATGGACAATTTTTTTGCCAGTATCATTTTATGGGCGAACGATGTGCCCTAAAGAAAAGTGATACATTGTCAAGCTTATTTCCCTAGCGGTATAGGAGATTAATTGGGTTCTGTGGGAAGATTGGAGCGCATTAATTTAATGTCAATACTAGCTTATCCTTCATACATATTCAGGGTTTTATAATTATATTTTTATGCATGAGAGTATGGTAGGGCTGTTGTGGCTAAGTAATAACAGGGTCGATCGATCAGGTTGATCTACGCTTGCCGCGGTTGGTCCGTGGATAGGTGACCATCTTTACATATCAAGACCCCTCCGTGTCTCGGAAAGCCCGTTAAGTCGTTGGTTGGTCAGGCTGTCATTCGTGGATCTTTGACAGTCGGGTCGTCAAAAGCCCGAAAGACTGACAACCAGTGTTACCAAGGGGTATCGTATTACCCAGTTACTGGGTTGTGGGGGTCAGATAGGCAGTCGCTCGATATAAAATACCGGTATTCAGCTGCATCTGGTTAGACTGGAAGCCGACCCCAAAATAGTTGGAAAAGGCTAGACAGATGATGTGAGTATGGTGACATGACATGCGATACATCGGAGATTCATTTGGAAAAGAATCACCAGACCTAATAGTTCACCTCGTTTATTAATAATTTTGCATGTAAATGATACAATATTCTGTATAGCTAAACATATGGATATTATGTCAAAACCATAAACATGGTATAGTTGTTACAGACAACTATACCATGTTTAAGGCAAATAAAGACTTATCTGTTTAATTTTATCTCTGAGGTCGTTAATTCAACGGCATTCCTTTAGATGTTGCTATATGATCTTGATCATAATTTCGATTACCTACATGCTGTTTTTCCTAATACCAGTTTGCGTGCCCAGTATATTACAAGAAGCTTCTAAAACCTTCAGAATTAATAAATGCGTGTCTGATTTATATATTAATAACTCGTTGCATTTCATTTATCGAAATTTACTGTTACACCGATAGTAGGTACCTACTTTATTAGCTAGGTGGCGCCACTAACAACGCGTTCAAAACAGCGACGCCGACGTAGATACCTGCACATATTTTAATTAACAAAGAGGTTGCTATCAAAGCTTCCCGAGATACATTAATATCGCCAGGTTATTATAAACTCAGCTTGCAACAGATACCTTATTAACTGATAATATGAGAGCAAAGGATTTATTTTAACTTGAGTGTAAGTCTGCGAAGGAAAGGCGATTTAATTAAGTAATTAATAATTAATAAATTTACTTTTTGTTGTGATTTATAATATGTCTGAAAAATTGCAGTTTTCCAAAGGCAGCAAGCAGTAACCAATAACTGCAACCGGCCTGTTTAAAAGCCTTCATAATTGAAAAAAATACTAAACCTATTCATGTACAAAGGTTAGATTTAGAAATTTAAATTTTATTCAATCTGCCTAGCCTTTTCCCAACTATGTTGGGGTCGGCTTCCAGTCTAACCGGATGCAGCTGAATACCAGTATTTTACATGGAGCGACTGCCTATCTGACCTCCACAACCCAGTAACTGGGTAATACGATACCCCTTGGTAAGACTGGTGTCAGACTTTCGGGCTCCTGACGACTCGTAACGACTGTCAAAGATCCACGAATGACAGCCGGGACCAACGGCTTAACGTGCTTTCCGAGGCACGGAGGATTCTCGGTATGTAAAGATGGTCACCCATCCACTGACCAACCCCGGCAAGCGTAGCTTAACCTGATGGATCGACAAGTGCGGCTGTTGTTACTTAGCCACGAGCTCCTCGAAAAATGCGAAATTTAAATTTTATTAAAAAATATATTATAGATTATGTTTCTACCAGGTTAATTATGTTTTATACTTTTCGTTTGACAATATATTTAATATTAAATGATTATAATTTAATAAGAGTTTATAATTTATATGATGAAGATTATATAATATAAAAAATAATATGCAGACAGTCGAGACGCGACACCGATATAACAATTTCCGTGTAGTTTTCGTAAAAATTGTTCCACTAGAGTCGCGTCACACCGTCGCGTCGCGCCTGGGCGCGAGATCCTTAATTCTATGAACTTCAGCTTAAATAGTTTTTTTTTGTCCTAAAATAAAGATCTATTAATACAGTCACATGACTCACATCAAGCTAAAGCAACCATAAAAAGTGAGTAGGTAATAATAAAAAGCTAAATTACATTTCATTTTCACACTCAATGACCGCCAGATTAAATAAAGATAATAAAAGAATATATCAATGTCAGTAATACATTAATACATTACGTTACTGGTTACCAAATGTGAATTTAATTCACTTTTAATAGCAAGCCCTGTGAATGATTACTCTTCTGATTGAGACTTATAATTAGAAGCAGTGATATTATTGTTGTTGCTCAATAAAATAATTATGCACTTAAAAACAGAAGAGGATCGGATGTCATTCCTCCAAACTTGACAGCAGAAGGTAAGTCCATGGTTTCGACACAAAATTCTAAATGCGGTGGTTCATGGTTCATTAATGATCATGAGTCAAAGATCCACGAATGACAGCCGGGACCAACGGACCAATGACGACCGGGCTTAAAGTGCTTTCCGAAGCACGAAGGAGTCTCGGTATGTAAAGATGGTCCCCATCCACAGACCAACCAAGCGTAGCTTATCCTGATGGATCGACCTGTGCAGCAGTTATTACTTAGCCAAGAGCTCCTCTCAGTGCTCCAGTCAGTTGCCAACTAGTCACTCTAAATTCCAATCGCAAAAATACTCCCTGTATAAAAATCGACATCTTTACATTTACGTACCCCAATTATCGAGTACATTATACGCTTCGTCAATTACGTGTGCTAGGGTAGACGGATACTTAGCCCGGTCAATCAATGTCGATCATAGTGTGGGATGCTTGACACCCGATATATCGATCTCACTGTTCTTGGTCACGTACTGGGAATACGTTTACAGGAGTGAAGCGATAGCAAGAACACGATTGACAGAACTCAAAGATACATATGAACCAAAGATATAAAAATGTCTAGATAGACATTCAAAGCTGTGAACTCGTCGAAAAAAATAGCGTCCAACTGTTGGCCGCTAAATTCACGCACACTAGAAAAGCACTATGACGTGACGCCCGTTTAAGACGTAGCTGCATCGCACACTGACATGACAAAGTTGGCTTGTATGTTTTAGTTCTTTTGCAGCGCGACACTCCATCTAGACATATAAATAATCGAAACTATGAACGTGATTTTGTAAAGAGAAAAACATTTTTAGGAAAATGAATCTAAATTTAATACTGTTACTTTATTATACTGTGGCTATAGCAAAATTAATTCAAAGGATACCTACTTATAATATGGTAATGATGACATGACCGGCTTAAGATAACCCCACAACGACCCATTTCACAATTCTATGACATCCAAAGCTCAAATTCAATCTAAGGCCAGTCTAAGACAGATCCCTTGTACACGACGATAAGACAAGACAAGCTGAGCCCAAAATTCTATCTAAAAGATATCAAACCAGACTACCAATTAATCCAAAAAAATATCACACCACCCAAACCAATACACGTCAGATCTTCACGCTTGTCAACTGTCTCGAAATAGTCGGAGCGGCAAACACGCGTACGGTCGGCAAGGAAAGTGGTCTATTTATTTTGACAACATTTATTCAACTAGGCAATAAAACATCGCTGATTTAAAATTTAAACATGGAACGCGTGACGTCACTATAAAGACAGCAGCATAAATACTCAGGAGAAGAGAATTGCGCTGGCGTATTGCTGAAAATTGGAGTGAGATAGATAAAGCAGTTGCTTTTTTGTAACAGAAAGGCCACTTTTTTAGCCCACTGTACAAGGAAGACTTATGACAGCCCCCGTCAAATAGTGGGGCAATGCATGGCTGCTACACGAAAAACGTTTTACTTCTACCAGCATTTTATTGGTTTCAATTTCACCGTTGCGTTGTCGCGGATAATACGGTAACGCTACAGTACGCAGAGTAGTACGGTAACGTTTTTGGTTCGAATACGCGTTTTGGTCGGCTATTAGTGCAGTACGCTGCCGGATTTTCGTATGATGAGTCATGAGTTTATAATACGAGGATTGGAAGGGATTGTTTCGTAGTTTGTTTTTGTTGGATTGTTCGTAAATGTTTTATGGAATTGTGCTGGTCTAGCGGAGAATTCTAGTGTAGTGGTTGAAAAAGCATTAATTTGTTGTTGTTTTATTCTTATTTTTGTATTAATAATATTTTGTATTTGTATTAATATATCCAGGTACCAAGGACAAATGATAATTATACAATACGCAGATGAATCCGTAAAGTCAGAGGTGCTTGGGTGCTTGCCTTGGGTTCGAACTCGAGACGGCCTAAGAGATATTTCTCGATGGTATGTGAAGCCAAGTCAGAGCCCCAGGCGGCTTGAAACGGCTGGACCGATTTTGTTGTTGAGCTGATGTTATAAGGAGTAACTAAGGCTACTTTTATGTTAGAACAGGAATTATGGTCCACGCGGGCGAAGCTGCGGCAGGAGCTAGATAATCATAAAAATCAAGTGCTAATGCAATCTACATATTTAGCAGAAGGCAGATTTATTTTCTTTTTCGGATTCTCGTTTGGCCGTTTTAGCGTGCAAGCGTAACAAACAAACATACAAAAAACGAGATAGAGGTGAGATAGAGATGAGATAGAGAATGAAATAGAGAATGAGATAGATAATGAAATAGATAATGAGATATAGAATGAGATAGAGATAAATAATGAGACAGAGATAAATAATGAGATAGAGAATGAGATAGAGAATGAGATAGAGAATGAGATAGAGAATGAGATAGAGAATGAGATAGATAATGAGATAGATAATGAGATAGAGAATGAGATAGAGAATGAGATATTTCTCGACGGCATATGAAGTCAAGAAAGTTTAAAACTGACACCAGGTTAGTCACGAAAAGAAGAAGGTAGCCTTCGTAGTCGTAGACAGAACCTACCTAATTAATGAAACTTTATCACATATAAAGGATCTCCTCCTTCTTTCAAACTAAAACACCAAACAATATCATATCGATTCAATAACCAAGTAATTTTCGAAATGAATAACGTAACAAATACTAACTTCGACATAAGTTCGTACGAGAGCGACTAATTAACATCATGTTGCCAAAACTATCCAACACATTCCCACCTCTATTCCTTATAAAATAAAGGTTAAAATCCTACGTTATTTCAGCAAGAATAATACTATCAACAGTACATTACCGGAGCATAGTTGTGACGGCATGTTTACACAGTGACGGAGAGTTAATTTAGTTGAACGCGTTCGCTCTTCGAAATGTTATTAAATTTATCACAATCCCATTGTCATCTACATTCGTTATAATTTAATTAACTCCAATGAAATATAAATTATAATTAACTTGAAGTAGGTATGTATTGAAAACAAACACGTATTTGTAAAGGTATTCATTTTAACACCGGATGGGATGAAAGAGGATAATGTTTAATTAAATAATGGTAATTGGTTAATCATGAGAGAGTTTGTGGGTTGTATTTTTGTATAGCAGATGGGAGATCAGTTTTTATAGTTGTGCCATGGCCGTCTGTCTGTCTGTCCGCGGCTTAGCTCAGAGACGATTACTACTAGAAAGCTGTAATTTGACATGGGTATACATATTAATCACGCCGACAAAGTGGTAAAATAAAATCAAGAAAAATATTTTTTAAGGTACCTCCCCCCCTACACGTAAAGTGGGGATGTTTTTTTTTCCTTGTCTATCCCATGGTGTGGGGTGTCGTTGGAAAGGCCATGGTGGCCGTGGTTTGGCCAAGGCCAAACCATTTTTCAATTCAGGAATCCGTTTGCGAAATATTAAGCTTTAAAGTGCAAATTTTTGTTAGAGTCAAGTGTGTCCCCGCCCCCTGCCAGATAAATGGTTGTACTTGGATTCGTGAAAAAATTCACAGCAGTAGTATATATAACGAAATTAAAAGGAAAACTATCAAAGCTAAGTAGGCTTTACAGGTTAAAGAGTAATAATCGACCTACTTAAATTTGCAGTTAAAGAGCTTAATATTTCGCAAACGGATTCCTGAATTTTTAATTTTTTTCGTTTTTTATTAATTGTTAACGCCGACACTTACCTTGATATTCAGCCTATAATTTTCCCACTGTTGGGATACAGGCTTCGTCTTGGTGAGAGAAAATGGGCCACAATCAACAACGCGGGCCCAGTGCGGCTTGGTAGATGTCACAATATGTCTTCGAATTTTTTGTTCTAGGACATGCCGGTTTCCTCACGATGTTTTCTTTCACCGTTTTGGAACAGGAGTGGTGAAATTATTTACACAAAGTAAAGCGCCTGCTTGGGTTCGAACCCACGACCAACCACTCGTTAGTCGGGGCCGTAACCACTGTGTCACCACTGCTCACTACATTTACCTTAAGGTTTCATAAACGAATTACCTGTCTGTGTGGATTTCACCAATAAATTGAACGCGTTTAGATGTGCTGAACGCGTTCAGTTGCATTGGTGAAATCCGCGCAATAATTTATTTACAATTACGGGGTGTAAAAACTAATTTTATGTCATTTTGTTTACTATCGAAAGCTTATTAAGAAAACTCACTTTTTTTTTTTAAAGCAAGAATTGGTGATTGTTCCTCTTATATGACCTACGTATAAGTTGCAGTATTTTTATCTCATGACGCGCACTTTATTTGTGGTTACCAAGTAGTGTAAATCACACTGTGAATTTGTGTGTAAGCGCAGGAGCTCTCGATACCGTCCCAGACAATGGTGAAGTCGGAAGTGTGTGTGTGATGCTCCTCGTCTTCACGCACACATTGCGCACACTTGGTTACCACAAGTAAAGCGCGCATCTCTACGTGAGATAAAAATACCGTACATACCTATATAAACTCTCTTTGGGCAAGAATCAGAACCACAAATGATCACGAGTAGGTATAAGAACATAATTTTTTTATTGCCTTCCTCTAGGTATTTAACAGACAGCCGAGTTAAGATAACACCTTCTTTAAAAGCAACTAAGATCCAAAAAAAATACCCATCACGATCTTCAATAATTTTCATACTTTACATACTTTGAAAGGGCTCTTCACTAAGACTTGTAGAGCAAGGCAGCTAATTAAAATGTCTACGGTATCTGTGTTGTCGCTAAGATAATAATCCAGGCCAATCCACGCTGTAGCTAACTTGAGCTATCACCGGCTTAGGCTCACAAGAATCCACCCTGTACGAGACAGATCTTTTACGTAGTGTGAAAATAAACAGTAGATCAATAGCATTTTCTTTTTTAAATTAAAAGGATAATATAAAGTGAATTTAACATAAGTAACAAACCTCGATCAAACTCTTAGAGAAAATTGTAATTGTGTGGTTATTGTGCGTATGCTGACATATGGGCAAATAATTTAATTTAATGTTCTGGTCTCCTACTATTAATTTCTTTGCATACCTACTATTGTATAGAATCAAGTTTTTCTAACTGAACAGACAGCTGTGCTGCTGGGGAGTTTATTGGAGTTTATGGGAGTTTCACTTCTTCTTCCCAGCTAAAGCAATAGGAAGTGGTGAAGGGCGGGCGTTTTGGGGGACTGTCGTATGTAATTTTGACGTTCGAAAAGTGCTGATTCTCAGACTAATTTGAATTTTTTGAAAAAGAAAATTGACTTTTGATTTTGAATGGATTTGTGAATTCGATTGCAGTTTTGTTATGCATAATTCAGTCAGAAATTCAGAAGGACATCCTTTGGAACTGGATGTTAAATCTTAGCTGTCTTTTATGATAGCCATTGCTTAACAAGGAGCTCCACAAATGATCAATACGATGAAGCTGCCATAATCACCTGGCTTGAAAGACAAATAGGCGACTGCAGTTTGGTCTTTGGTATAAGCAAAGAGTCGCTGCTGCACTTCATTTTCAGATTAACCCCTAGTTAACACTGACAGTTAGGAAAGAGTTACCAGATTATAAACATAACATCACGCCTATATTCCCTGTAGAGTTTGGCAGAAGTGTACCTATAGTACACCCAAATTTAGCCAGTTATCTTTAAGTCCCATGTAATAGGGGGCGAGCCTATTGCGATCAACCGGACCCAAATCCAGACTTCGAGCTGGTACTGAGAAATTCCAGATGGAAAAATCCAATAACACTTTGCCCGAAGGTACTTCACAAATTGACCTACTGTCATTTTCATTACTCTGTGTACACCAAGTAAGTGAAACTATCACACTCACGCGAGAGTCTGCCAGAACGTGTCAGCAAGTTAGCCGTCTTTGTACAACTTTCGACTTGCCTTGCCTTAACTTATGAAATCCATTTCAATTCTCAAGTTTTAATTGTTATTGATCAGTGATATTATGATGCTTTCACGTGGAAGCGTGTATACCTATTAATTATCTGAATTGTGTGAATGTCTATTTATCGAATCACTAACTTCTGCCCACGACGCCGTCTGCGTGGAAGATAGCTATACCTTAAAATATATCCTATTGCATTTGGCAATAGTGAAGGTTTTTTTCTGTGAAAGAATGTTTGAAATCGGATGAGGAGTTTCGGAGATTACCTCCTACATACAAACTTATAAACTTTACCTGTCTTTTCAAATATTAGAAAGAGAAGAATAGATTTATATTTTTGTTTGTAACTTAAAAACTTACAGACTTAAAATAGTAATAATAATATAAACAAGTAAATAAAAAGGCGGGGCAATAATCAAAGGGCATCAAAAAATTCGTCCGCATCGCTGTCAACATGAAAAATTATAAATTATCAAAAACTTTGTTTGCAATGAATAAACTTAAAAACTACTGACCGATTTTAAAAATTCTTTCACCAATATAATACTATATTATCACTCAGTAACATAGGCTATAATTTATAAAGATATCACGCGGGTGAAGCCGCCGCTGGAAGCTAGTTTTTAATAGTAGATCCATCCATTGCGTTGATCTGGTTTTCTGGAAGAGGCGTATTTTCAAAACATATTGAGCAACGTATTCTGCTGTTTCCATTATGAAAGATATTACGATCGAGTGTGTTACGCAATGGATAAGGGTGCTACATAACCATCTAGTGACATGAATTCTAATGTCGTACCGTTGATCGTATCAAATCGAAACATTGTAAAAATAAAACATTTTGTTAAACAAAACAGTGAGTAAAAGTCAATGCCGAGAAACAATGTGTATGATAAAACTTTTGATTATTCCAACAACTGTCTGTACCCCAAAATTTATCTTGAAGTGAGTAACCTTCATTTATAACATCCTGTTATACCAAACAAAATAACACAAACAATTGTTTGTCTAATTCAGGAAGATATTCTACATAATTATATTACAAGCTCGACTTCATTTCTTCGTGAAATTTTCAAGACGCTAAAAATTCTGAAATGTCCGCTCCGAGGTCAATTTCACAAATAAACAGAAGCATCTAGAATATTGGGTGAAACAATTCCAAGTCACATTTCAACACCATCCTTACGTCTAGTACTCCACGTATTGGAGTTGGTGCCAAGTAACAAACATTGGCACCAACTAAAGGACCACGAATCTTGTCAAGTCGAATGAGTTTCCTCGGATAGAAAACTTTAAATTGGGAATACAAAAAAATCTGTTCTGATATACTCTACTGCTGAGTCAGCTTAAGTCGTGGAATAAACGCAGAATTTGTACAAAAAGAAAAAATGAAATCGTCTGTTTGGTAAATTTATTACAGAAATTAAATTCGAATTTCATTGTAATTGGAAAAGCATATCGGAATATTTAATAATAAAGTAAACAATAATAATAATGACCCCACCGCTGTATCTCTACGTTAACATCGTGGTGGGGCTTGCGCGCTCCGAAATCTAGGTTTGTGCTGAGGAGCCAGACCAAACCCCCAGCACGGCAACATGTAGGGAGCTGTTGGGCAGTAGCGATCCCTCGGACCCTATCTTCCGGGAGAAGTCTTGTTCCTTATCTCTGGCTTGCTTTTACTGGCCGACTGGAGTGAACACTGAAGAGGAACAGAGCACCCACCTCATTCTTGTCTTTATTGGCCGGCTTGAGTGGAGATTCGCAAGAGCAAACGTGCTCGAAGGAAAGAAGTATTCCAGTGTTTGCTGGTAGGTATCTTAACCATATTTCTGGGATTGTTCTGGTAGCCGTGGAATACCTCTCCACTCCTCGAGCACCTCAGGATATGTTGCCCTCTTGTCGCTACGTCACTATGTGCTAGCGACAGTTTCAGGGGGGCATTATTGAGTGTGCAAGTCACCCCTTGCCATTTTATCCGTGAATAATATATTATCATTGGTCAGGCAGGGGACATAGTCCTTCCATAGTTGAGGGTAACCACTCCACTATAGACCAATATATTTTGTTTCCATATTCCGCAATAAGCCTGCACCAACCAGGGGTTTACCTTGGGTGCACTTGCATGCAGGGATAATCGTCGCTTGGTGCCTCATTCCATTTAAAATTGTCTAAGGGGCTTCTGCAAATTGGCCTCGGCCCCTCGTATGCCTTCCAAAGGTCCGGGGGTCCCAAGATATGGTGAAGAAATTTTTTAATAATAACAATAATCTGTTTCTTCATTTCTATTTCATAAAAATATTTAAAAATGTAATTTATATGTATGAAAATGTAATATGGGAGATTATAATAATCATTTTATTTCAGAACAACATCCATTATTTGTTAGTTAAGTTAAACCTTAATAACGATGTTAGTAAACATGCAGGTTGGACAAATAATTATAAAACCTTAACCACCTAATAAACCTTAACTACATCCTCATTAATTTAAACCTTTACCATACTTTTCAATAATTACATAATCATGTCTAAGCCTGACCTACGAAAATAAGCATCCACAAACACTTCCTACTAACTTCCAACTATGAGCAAACATTGGCCTTACAAAGCTACTCTTGCTGAACAACCTTACTTGTTCCTCGAATGGAAATGAGGGACACAAAACAATGGTATAGTTTGGCCAAATGAGCGCGAGAGGAAAATTTAGTTCAAGGCACGCACGACTCCTGAGATAAAGTTCGTTCAAAGTTTACGTGAAAAGCCGGGCAGTGCATGAATGGCTTTATATGGAACATTCATGTTGATGCAGGTAAACCAAAAAAGGTATGCGTTTCGGTAATTTTCGTGTTTTGGAATTAGCACGAACATCGCACCACAGAGTAACCCTAACAGAGGCAGGCTTCTAACTAATGTACTAAAGCGCGTTGTAGTAATGAACTTATCATTACACGTATATATGAAGTTTTATTTCTGTCGGGTTACCTACTTCGGTTGCAGATCGTCATCTGTCACTCAAAAGTTTTGATAAGTTTTTTTTTGGAATGGTATAGAGTTGTTAATCTATAATTTTGTAATCGTGCTAATATAAAATAGGAAAGTACTTACACGCTTGTCAATCAATCAATCAACTCACCCTATCGCAATCCACTGCTGGACATAGGCCTCAGCCAAGCTGCGCCACAAGACTCTGTCCGGTACTTTCCGCATCCAGTTTATCCCAGCCACCTTTTGAAAGTCGTCGGTCCTTGATGACACGATGATTCCCGAAGCGCATACTTTTCTTGGGATATCTGTATGTTAGTTTATGCAACATTCACGTTAGTGTGTGGAACATTCATGTCGGTAACGTTAGTATATGTAGTAGTCGAGTTCGGATTAAAATGTGTTTATCTGTTTTTGAGATGCTTGGTTAGGGTAAAGTTGGTGAATGCATTATGGAAAGCAAGATACATGATTTTTGAGGGTGGAATACTTCGTAAAAAATTGCGACAACGATTTTGTATCAGTAAGGAATAAACACTTTGCTTCTATCCATTTATTATTATTGTTAAATAAAACAAAATCGCAACTCGCATTATATATTTGTGGACACAGGCTTTTATTATATTGTGACAGAATTAAATTCGCACTTCAATTATGTTTTTAAATAAAAATGTTCAGTGTTTATTTCAATTCGCTATCAAAATTCCCAGACTGAAAGCGTTTAGAATGCTCACTATATCAGACTATCAACAATGTCCATTGAATTCCAACTATTCTAAATCAATAAATCCCGAGACAATTTAAAGAGCTCAGAGAAAACACTTCTGAAGTCCTTTATTTAGAAGAAAATACTGAACATTTACAACTGCTAATGTTTTTCAATAGTGGATGTAGATAAATTGTCCTAACTGTAAATAAAAGCATTAAATGGAGCTCTCGGTCACGAACTAAACGACATTATGAAGAGATAAAATATAGTTTGGTTACAGTTTTACAATCCATGTTCGGTCAAATAGCTGTGATAAAATAAACAATGACTTATATTATGTAATTCGATTAAATAAATTACTAAGGAAATCGACAACTAACTTAAATTGTCAGTTTATTCAAATCACAGCCGACTGTTGTATTTAATAGCAGTAAATTGTCGTAGTGTCAATTTGCTTAACAAGTAATAACATGACTGTACATAGTAGATAATATAAAGGTACTATATATTACACTAAAGGACAAAAACGTTATGGATAAGTATACAAGTGTGGACAAGCATACTTGTTCAAAATAATAATTGTAAATGCTGGCTTGTCATGCTTGCAGTTATGTCGCGTCCGTATCTATAATGTAGCCACCACCAGGATGGGATAAATAATTATCAAGTTAATTATTTATCAAATAAAAGTGTTTTTCAGCTAGTGGTGACATAGGTATCTCATGTCAAATCAAGACAATTAGCAAATTATAGTTAGACCGAAAGCGCTGTACCGTACCGTAGGTACATTCACAGCGAGACGGTGGGGGCGGTACAGGCCACTCATTCGTCAACGCTCACGGCATCCCGCCGTTCATTCGTCAACTCGCCTCACCACGCATTTCTAAGGCGCTGTACAGCAATCTCGGTCAAATTATATAGCAAGTTTGGTAGTAGGGCTCTTGCAAACCGCCAGATTTTTAAAAAAACGCGCTGCTCCATTTGTAGTTATGTGAGCGGTGTCAAATCAAATTATAAATCTCCAATTTCCTGAAATGCTTTAATCAATAGGCTACAACTTTTTCTTACGATAAATGATTACAAGCGTGAGGGCTTTTTTTTTTTTGAGGGCGGGAAATTTTCAAATAACTTCTCCCGCTCTGGGCGGAGCGGGAGGGTGTGTTAGACTTTTACTGACTAAAACCCACCCGTGTTCCTCCCGTTGCCTGTGTGCCGGGGCCGCGATATCCCTTTTGGACAAACTCGCAACCCTGACAGGTATTGGCCCTTACGGACCCCGTCAGTTGGTGCTGACATCTCTTTAAGGCGCGCCTGGAACACAACGCACCGACGACCCGGACCTTAATCGGACGGCGAGCTACCCATTGCTCACCGTTCGCAAGCCCGCGCCTACGGTGGCCGGAAGTCGGCTCGCGACTCCCAACGCCCGGGGCGTCTCCTGTGGCGACTAGGGGCACGAGGGCGCGAATCTTGCCTCTCCCTCGCGTGCTCCGACTCCTCCTTCGCGAGCATTACTGCTTCGCAGAAGGAAGTGACGGCCTCCCATGCACTCTCGCTCCGGACCATGGCCTGAACCAGGGCTGAACGTGAGAGATTGCCGCCGCCGATCGCCTCCATGAGGACATGGCGGTGCTCCGCCCAAGCAGGGCAGAGTGGAGGTCTGCCCTGCTTGGGCGGAGCTCCACCGTGTCCTCCGGGCGATCCACACAGTGGTGACACCCGGGCGTTTCCTCCCGCCTTATGCGGAACCTCCCGAAACAGCCGTGTCCGGTGAGGATCTGCGTCAGGTGGAAGGTGAGGACGCCGTGGCGCCTCTCTAGCCACTCCTCAAAGAGGGGACTTATCGCCACAATTATGGCGTGCCCAACAAGCGTGAGGCCTAACGTTCAAATTGATAATCGTCGCCGGTGCTGCTCACCTCTGACTATCCGTCCAACCAATAACGTAATCTACCTTCAATTATTTATTAAATGTGGGGATCGCGCACAGTAGGCTATCCAAAAATAGCGAAGAAAATATTTTTAGGTAAGCCGTACTCTCAACGTTTCGTTCAACTTTTTACCCTAAGACAGGCCTACGCAAAAAGAATGCCATCCACGTACAATCTAGTTAGAATCATTCAGGGCGAGACAATTCAAGGCAGGCGGTAGTTAAACAAGGGCCACTTGATACTAAAAAGGTAACAAAATTCAACGCACGCGGTTTCTCGGAAACATTCCTGATTTAACTACACACCTCGGGATTTTATTAGGTAGAGGTGATCCACTTTAAAAGCTTCTTTCGGCCTTGAAATTCTTCAAGTTCAGATTTTACTTCTTTACGAAGGTATCTTTCAATTCAATTTGACGTTCGTTACAGTAATTTAACACTGGCTAGAAACTACGTCAGGTTCTTTCCTCCGATTTTATTCAGTAGATAATCTTCAGAAATTCTCTTCACATTTCGCTGATACATCGCGCATACTGATTTAGATTTTTTACTGTGCCGATAACTATTATTACTCTCAAACAAAGCTTTCTATCGCTAAGCACCTATACGAAACAGTTTTTCTTGACCTATTCGTCCTGACCTTGCCACTACTTCAAAAGTTCAAAACCAATTCACAGAATTCCAAAAGACAAACTCCAGTCCAAACTTCTACATTCAAATTCACCATACCACTTCACAAGTAACCGATCCCTAGAATAAAAATCGAAAGCGATTATCCGACAATTAGTCGATAGTCGTCAATACCGATACCGATAGGTAATCCGACACACGTAGGACGGTGTTATGCCGCTCCACTACACTTGATCCGACTGCCGGCTTACAGGAACTATTTAAATGGAAACTATGTAGTCTGTTGATAGTATTGAAGGTTACTTTTGATCGGAGTTAGGGACGAGGTGAACGGTTAAAGGTTTGGTGACATTTTGAAAGTGAATTTTTGGTGAAAGATTGTTTGTGGGCACGATTCACTTTGGAGTTTGGTTTAACCTTTCGAAATACCTAGTTGTGTTTATCATGAATACATATACTAACTTGAAGGGGACACGACTGTCCCGAAGTCAACTAGGTTAGGTTAGGTGAGGCGTCAGGCTGCCTTTCCACCGGATGTGCTTAGCTGTGTACTTACCGATGTATGTGTATGATATAATCCAATAGGATTCAATAGGATGGTTTGATTTTCATAGCGAAGCTAAAAAGGCTGCAAAATAGCAGATTTTTTGGGTTAGACTAGGCAAACGGAACCCTATTACTAAACCTTCGCTGTCCGTCCGTCTGTCTGTCTATCAGCTGGCTGTATCTCACGCACCGTAATAGGTAGACCGTTAAAATTTTCACAGATTGTGTATTTCAATAATAAATATTAATAAACATAAAGTTAATAATTAAAGGGGCCATACAAGAAAATTGATTTTTTCGGTGTTTTTTGCTAAATATTGCACGATATTATACGGTGCCCTTACTGCGCGAGTCCGACTCGCACTTAGACAGTTTTTTTTTAATACGCGCCATGGTCTGTCTAGTGGAAATCAACACATAATTTGAGAGAGAGAGAGCTTTCATTATTTTAGTTTCCCCGCTTATCTACCTGGGATATTTTTAGCAGAAAGGCAGCTTAAAGGTTGAGGTGAGGGATGACGACTAATGCAACATTGCATCTTAGAAAATAGGCTACTTACTTCATACTAAGGCCCAAACCGATCTTTATAATAATCAATATCGTCAATATAATTCCAGAATTAAAATATACTACCTAAGCAGAACTCACCATGAGTTCGTTTAGTTGTTGTGTTAGTTGTCGTGTTAGTTGCCAAACATGTAAACAAACACGAGTTTTAGGAAAAACAACTGAAACGCCTACACATAAGGTTCACTTTGCGCTACAACTTCACATTTTTTTATGACTTTATCAACAGTACTAGTCAGTCTAAAATCAACTTTATTTACACAAATATAAAGTTGATGTTTGTCTAAGTGGAAAACTCGTGTTTGTTTACATGTTTGGCAAATGAATTGCGAACGCAGATTAGTTACCTACCTGGCCCCGTGCGGGTTGGTAGATGTCACATGTCTTTGAATTTCTAGTTAACGGACATGCCGGTTTCCTCACGATGTTTTCCAACAGCATTTTGAGAGCAGTGGTAATGAAATAATTTACAATGTAAAGCACCTGTCTGTGTTGGAACCTACGACCGTAACTCGCGAACGTTAAGTAGTTTTCTAGACACGAAAGTAAATATTAGTTATTATGATAATTATGTAGGTAGATGACTTGCAAGATATTCCGCTTCGCAAGTCAAGCTGTTGTCAAACAAAATAGTGTCCTAGTTACTTGTTTTAACTTTAGAATTTGTAGATTTATGATATTCTATTTAACACCTATTTTGAAAATGTAAAGTTGGCTTAGGTATTACATATAATGAACATTACAATTAGAATTAAATCTTTGCAGTAAACTTTTATTGTCTCTTAACATAAACATTATTTTAATCGTATTAGAACGCAAAAACAAACAAAGATTATAATGGAAGTTATCAGCATCAGCATCACCTAGTTATCACCAATTTCGGTCAGAAATTGAAATTATCCCCTTATGGTTCTGGGCTCAACGTGATTTCACCTCCATTTCATGTTCATTGCTTTTACCGACACGTCATCATACGTCATGACGTCATTATTGTCTATCGCAAGGTTGATCGGAACGTGATCTATTGACCTAGATCGTAGATCGGAGAATTTTGGACGAACTATCCTGAGTAGAATAGTGAGCTGGGAAATCATTTTATATCAAGCTTATTCGGTTTCGGGAATTTCAAGCACGGTTCTGACCATTATTACTGGTCTTGGACTATGTATTGAAAAAGTACCTTTTCATTTTACATAAGACGTTTTACACGTAGCTGAAGCTATCTAGGATTCGGCACATTCCGTCTATACTCGGGGCTTCTTGTTCCATTGATCCATTGATTTAGGTACGCCCTATTATGCGCGTAAAACGCACTGAGATCAGTATTTTATTCAGCCTCGGCGATTGTTTTAGATATAACAAAGTAATCCTCAATTTTATCTTTTTCCTATAACCTTCCTCAAGAATTGGGCTATCCAATGCAAAAATAAATTTTGACATCAGATTTTGAAATCCGACTGGTAGTTCCGGAGATTACCCCTACAAACAAACTAACAAAAACAAATTTTACCTCTTCATAATATTAGTATAGACTGAATCTCGGAAAGTCTTGAATAAATAACGTTTGCGTCTCAAAAGTAAAGTCAGAATGAATTTTTATGATGAGAAAAATGGAACTATTTCACAATAAACGAAATGGGCAAGAGAACATGGAATCAAACAAGCTTTATTCCAATTGCTCAGAACTTGTACAAAATTAAAATTGGGTACCGAAAATTGCTACCAAAGCCATGAATATTGTTCTCTGAATATTATCACATCAAACTAAGTCTAACGTGTGTGGTGTACTAAGTAAACTAAGCACTAAAACAACGTCCGCCACCCTCAAATAATCCGGGAGCTTACCGCCACTTTCCTTTATAATTTTCATACGCAAATCTGGCGGTGGCCTAAAACCGGCTCAGACGTAAGCCCTCGTGGCCACAGAGTAAGCAGCTCATGGAATGACAATGTTTTGCGGAACGTTTTCCGCGGTAACTACCTCTCAAACAAAATGATATCTTAGGAATTTAGCTGTACCTAGCTATGGCCCATTTTAGAGACGACTTTTATAACCAAAAAGACCTTCGAGAGTCGAGTTTTTTGCATTCTTAAAGCAATAATTTTAGACCATAAGTTTTGGTTTGGAATAGTTAAGTGAATGTCAAATCACATGTAAAATATTCCGTAAGATTATCTAGTCAGAAAAAAACACACCCCAACGCCTTCGCCATAATTATGTTCTTTTCGCCTCAGTTTTCTCACGAAAAGTGAGTGCAATTCTTCGAAGAACTACGCATGTTAGCACTCCATTGCGTTATTATTCCGTGGTGCTACCTGAGGCGGTATTCGGAAATGGCATTAGCTCACTTGACATTCGAGTCGCACGTCAAGTTACGTCCCTCCCATTTAGGGAACTTCCTACTTTTCTTTTGTTGCAGTTTTATGGAAACTTTTCGAAACATTTCAGAGGAAATTTGAAGTAATATCTAGTGTTATTAAAACTTACTCATTGTTGGAGCTTTTGTTAAATTCTCTGTGCCGGTAGAGAAATGTAAAGGCTAAACGCTGGGTGTATAAAATTCCCATAGCTCCTGAATAACGTGAACATTACAACGCACATTAAAAAATTGTGGATAAAAACTAACACTGCGTGCATTAAATTTTTATAGGTCCTGAATATTCCAACTTACTTCATAGTTTCCTCAACATTTTAGAGGTAAAAAGTAGTGGATGCAAAACGAATTTTATAGGTAAACTAGCTGCACCCCGCGGTTTCACCAGCATAAGTCTCGATCCCGTGGGAATATCGGGATAAAAAGTATCCTATGTCCTAACCCAGGTCATGGTCTACCCATGTGCCAAATTTTATACAAATCCGTTAAGCAGTTTTAGCGTGAAAGCGCAACAAATAGGCAAATAAACAAACTCACTTTCGCATTTACAATATTAGTTAGGATATGCATGATAAGTCTTAGACAAGCATCCGGAATTCCTTAGACTGGAAGCTGACCCCGGCTGAATAGTAGGGAAAAGGATAAGCAGATAATGATAATGCTTGATAATAATAAAAGACTAAGTGTAGTGTCTGGGCCCATAACCTAATAAAAGACACTTTCTAGTTTTCCAATAGACTGACTTTTATTGTCATTTGGCGCTAGCAATTGCATATTTTTGTTATTACTAACAGATAAGTGTTATGAAACATTACTCACTCTCAGTCAATTCGTGCTACCAGCTAAGGTACATATTACTGCGGCTTACTTCCTATTTTCATGCTAATCTGAGTATAAAAGGGAAACATTGAAGGTATTAAACTGTTCGTAATTATGCTAAAGGTGTGAAAGTCAATTCAGAGGAAGGGACTATGGTTCGAAAGGAGAAAATCGTATTTTAATTTATGCACAATTAAGGCCCTTGAAATAAACACGCTTTTGCTGCAAATAAGTAGGAAGTTAAAATCTCTCCTTATTTGTAACCAAATGTTTACATCTACTGATGCATTTGATGATTTTATTTACAAGAATGATGAGAAATTAAAGAAGAGAATAAAATAAAATAAAAATGGTTTATTCTGCACAAAATAAATGCACATTACAAAAATAATAATATTTTGTACTCCTTTAGAAATTAGCCAAAAGCCTCGTATTCAATATTCAAAACATACAAAAGTTTGACAAATTTTGTCGATTGCTTGATGTCAGGGCCAAAGGCCAAAGACAATTTACAATACTCGCGTAATGTATTGCGACACTAGCAAATGAAAACAAACAATCAAAACATAAATGTGTGGTTTAATTGTAGAATATTGTACGAATCTTTTCAATGAAATGGGTAGAATGTATATCGCTTAAATTCGCTTATATGCCAAAACAATATTTACGTGGGTCATTATAATTGGTATGCTTTAATCAGCTCAACCAAGAGCAGTGGTGGCCCACTGGTCATAGGTATGAACCCTGACAAGTGCTTTACTTTGTGTAAATTATTTCATCACCACTGCTCTCAAAACGGTGAAGGAAAACATCGTGAGGAAACCGGCATGTCCTAGAACCAACAAATCGAAGACATGTGACATCTACCAACTCGCGCTGGGCCGCGTGGTGGAATACTACCCACTCCGTCTCACAGAAAGGAGGCCTGTGTCCCAGCAGTGGGAATATTATAAGAAAGGTCATGTTCAGGATGGTAATCTATTATAACAGTTTCAGAGTCTCATTTCAGTTTTTCTCTCCTTCGTACGATTATGAAACGAGTTCAAATTCCACCTGAAGATTATTTATGATAGCTTCCTCCAGCGGCTTCACTCACGTGATATTTACAAACAATAGCCTATGAACTCAGTGATAATATAGTATTCTACTGGTGAAAGAATTTTTGAAATCGGTTCAGTAGTTTTTGAATTTATTCATTACAACCAAAAATACAAATATTTTCTCTGTATAATATTAGTGTAAGGTCTATTAATAACCTTGTTTCCAATTGATGTTATGTCCACTTAAACAAACATCAGCTATATGCTAGTGTAAATAAAGTTGATTTTATACTGACTGTTGAAAAAGTCATAATAAATATGAACTTGTAGCGCAAACTTAACCTTATGAGTAGGCATTACAGTTGTTTTTCCTAAAACTCGTGTTTGTTTACATGTTTGGCAAAGAAATTGTGAACGCAGTTTACATACATAAGCTCCTGCCTTATCTATGGGGTGGGCAGAAACTATAGCTATGCTCCTTACGTCATACTACTTTTGATTATTTACTATTTCAATATGATTTTAGGCCCTCCAAAGCTCTATCGGCCTACAATTCAATTTAATTACTTTATTATCCTACTTTTTAACTAATGTTTTAGTATTGCCTGACAAAACCTAATTTAGAACTTTCGGTAACCAAATTATTTCAGACATAGTTTGGAAACACTAACTACAGTTTTGTAAGTCACTTTTATAATTTAACTTAATTTGTACATTTAAACTATTATACCATATTCGCTTTTGCCTTGGGGGCTTGTGGCTAAGTAATAACAACCGCGCGGGTCGATCGATCAGGATAAGCTACACTTGCCGCGGTTGGTCCGTGGATGGATGACCATCTTTTCATACTAACACCCCTCTGTGCCTCGGAAAGCACGTAAAAATGTGGTCCTGGCTGTCATTTATGAATCTTTGACAGTCGTTACGGGTCGTCAGAAGCCCGAAAATCTTACCAAGGAGTATCATATTACCCAGTAACTGGATTGTGCAGGTCAGATAGGTAATCGATCCTTGTAAAATACTGTTATCCAGCATCCGGTTAGAATGGAAGCCGACCCCAACATAATTGAGAAAAGGCTTGGCAGATTGACCCACTTGCATCAAATCGGTAAGATACAAAAAGCTTGAAAAATGGGTGCCCCATGATTTGACTGATCTGCAGAGAGAAGCGCGCGTTGAAGCTTGCCTTACCTTGTTGAACCGGTACAGAAATAAAGGGGTTTTGGGGCGAATTGTGACGTGTGATTAAAAGTGGATTCTTTACGATAATCGCAAGCGAACAACGCTTTGGCTGACTCTTGGTCAAATACCGCAACAATGCTCTTCCCGGGATGCAACACAAAATGACTTGACACAGTTTGTTGAGTCCAGGTCCTCAGAGTTCTACCGCAAAGGCATAAATGACCTTCCCATGAGATGGCAGAAATGTATAGATAATGAGAGTAAAAAATACTTTGGTAATTTTTTTTATTTTTTTTTATTATTATTATTTTTTTTTTTTTTTTATTATTATAATTATGTCGCATCTGTATGTATTTTACTGTGTGTACATAAATAATAAAATAAATAAATAATAAATTTTACCTTTAAAAAAAAATTATTGAATTTTTCAGTACAAAACGGCAATTTCATATTTAAACCCCTAATATTATTTAAGTAATTGAAATTTAGAAAAAAACAATACCCTTAAAGAAAATAGGTACATCAATCACACGAGACTTGGGACCTCATTCTTTGAAAACGTACGTTTTTATCAAACATTAGGTATTTTATTTACCTACCAGTACATATTTTATATTTCAAAGTGATCCATCTATGTCTCGCATGCGACTTTATTTATTTATTGTAGAAGTAGAGTTTATTAAAATAACTTATTATTTGGAAAATATTTTCTTATTTCGTCGAATGAAAATATTACTAACGCTGAAAGGATATTATTTTAGAGTTTACAGTAAATTAGATTTAGCTACTGAATAAGAAAGGAATTTCTATCTGTTAGGAAAATATTTGTTAATATTTTATAAAGGGATCCTTGTTTACCGACACAAGGATAATAAATATTTTGTCAACCCTAAATTCAGTTTCTAGAGACCTATTTCTTCTTATAAAGTAGGTACCAGATGGCAGGTGCTCACATATCTACAAACAACTTAATATTTAATAGGTACATAAGTACTCAAATAATAAAAAAGCTGTTTCTAACTTTGATCATTTCAAACTCAATTTATTGCAAATTGTAGAAAAACTCCCACAAACTCATTTATTTAAACGTAATTCATGGCACGGATGGCAGTTTTCTATTTGAATCTTTATTTACAAAGCAGGTGGCATTTATACGACATCTGAAATTAAATATAGGACGTTGTTTGTAGGTATCACTATAATGAGGAATATTTGTTTGTGAGGAGTGCTATGAAAGAAAAAGGAATGAATGATAAAGTGACAGTTGACAGGTGAAAATGGAAGAAAAAAAAGCCCAAGGAACATGTGACAAGAGCAGAAAGATCATGAAGAACATTCCTCATATAGAAACTAAACTAGGTACTAAGTAAGTAAGTAGGCATTTAAAAATATATACGGTTTGAACCTCAAATCAGAGATGAAAAAAGTAAGTTCAAAAACTACAACCCGACTCCAGAAAAACGTTCTAAAAAGTATGAAACAAGAAAATATTTCAAACAGAAATTAAGACATAGGTACAACCATTTTTGCATGCACCTGTACACCTACAAAATTATAATGGCAAAATAATCTGTCTGAATTTCTTGATACTTTTTATTAGAACGTGATTTTTTAGGAGTCGGGTTTTAGTTTTAGAAATTACTTTTCATTTAAATTATTTTGGGGTCATAATGTCGTGATAAAGTATTTGCTGGCTTAATTTATTTGTTTTGTTTTGGTTTTATTTTATAATAGGTATTAATTTTACAGCCGCGCCGTTCATAGCAGTTTCACTTTATGTCGTCTAGAGGGCGCCATATTGAATGTGACGTCACATAGATTATAATCAGCGGCCGCTTCCAACGATACCTCATTTGTCAAACTATGATCAGTAGCTTAGAAGTTATGAGGTAACAAATGAACATACATAATAAGAGCTACGTTATGTTATGACATAAAATCTTCAAAGAATTATAAAGAAAATATAAAGAATGATTATAAAGAATTATAATCAAACGATTACAAATGATTTAAACAAGCGTCAAACTAATTTCCGTTACGTCATTCCGGTTTCCAATCACTGCATTATAATCGTATAGAGTGAAATGTTTTTCGCAGCTTCCGGCACCAGCGCCCACGCCGGAAATTGACGTCAGCGCCCTCCCCCGGAACAACATCCGGTACATAATCGCGAGCGACACTGGACGCATTCATTTTTATAATGACTTTGTGAACTGGACGCGTTCGTAATCACTGAAAATGAAATAGATTGATGATTTTGATATTTATGTTTTGGGTATGTGTGCTGTTATAGACGATCCTCGAATGTGGAGTCATGGTGGACTGTTTGAACAAAATTAAAAAGTTTTAAGTATCTTAAATAATCCTTTATTTTTGATTTTTTTGAGGATGGGAAATCATCAAATGACTTCTCCCGCTCTGAGCAGAGCGAGAGGGTGTGTCAAACTTTTACTGACTAAAACCCACCCGTGTTCCTTCCGCTGCCTGTGTGCCGGGGCCGCGATATCCCTTTCGGACAAACCCGCAACCCCAGCAGGCATTGGTCTTTCGACCCCGTCGGTTGGTGCTGACATCTCTTTGAGGCGCACGTGGAACACAACGCGCCGTCGACACGGGCCTGGTTCTTATCGGACGGCGAGCTGCCCATTGCTCACCGTCCGCAAGCCCGCGCCTACGGTGGCCGGAAGTCGGCTCTCGACTCCCGACGCCCGGGGCGTCTCCTGCGGCGACTAGGGCCGCGAGGGCGTGCAGCTTGCATCTCCCTCGCGCGCTCCGCCTCCTCCTTCGCGAACATAACTGCTTCGCAGAAGGAGGTGACGGCCTCCCATGCACTCTCGCTCCAAACCATGGCCTGAACCAGGGCCGGACGCGAGAGATCGCCGCCGCCGATCATCGCCTCCGGGAGGACACGGCGGTGCTCCGCCCAAGCCGGGCAGACCTCCACCGTATGCTCCACCGTGTCCTCCGGGCGATCCACACAGTGGTGACACCCGGGTTCTAAATAATCCTGAGAGCATGATTTGAGAAAGTAGAAGTTACCTATTCAGCATCCAAACCAAATCGTCAATTGTTTTCAAAACCAATCTATCTGCCTAGCCTTTTCCGAAGTATGTGAGCTCTGCTTCCAGACTAACCAGATGCAGCTGAATACCAGTATTTCACATGGAGCGATTGCCGATCTGACCTCCACAACCCAGTAACTGGGTAATACGATACCTCTTGGTAAGACTGGTTGTCAGACTTTCGGGTTACTGATGATCCGTAACGACTGTCAAAGATCAACAAATGACAGCCGGGACCAACGGCTTAACGTGCTTTCCGAGGCACGGAGGAGTGTCGACCCACCCCGGAAAACATAGCTTAACGAGATGGATCGACCCGTACGGCTGTTATTACTTAGCCAACAGGAGAAAAAGAAACGAAGACTAAAATTATTACGTAAACGATAGACGTGCCACAGGCTCGATTTCTAAAATAAACACAAACAAGTAAAAAGTTCACAGCCGCGAAGCTTCCAAGAAAATAGTAAAAGCAAAACACTTCAATTAAGTTCCATTAGATTAACTGCTAATTACACCAACTGATGACGTTCGATAGCAATCGTTAGCGTTGGTATCGCGATCGAACTTAATGACTAATTTCACAAGCCTATTTGCATGATCACGTAATACGCCAGGAAAATCTGATTTTAGCGTCAATATTGTGATGGACATTACAGCTGTAGCATTATGTTAGTAGTTTAGTATGTCGTTATTACCTTGTGTGGTTCGTCGGGAACTAGGTTACCTAAACGTAACTCGTGCGGTGAAAAGTCAACATAACGCAACGCAATAGAGATGATGCTTTTTTTTAGTCCGTCACGAAGATTATTAAAAAATATTGGACACGTATTTTTTCTTTTTTTACCTAATCTAAAGATTACGGCGATACATTGAGTTAAAATATGCCATGACGTCACAAGTATGTAGATTTTATACTTACTTGACCCCCACTCCCCAACTTAAAATGCGTTTTATCTATGTAATTTTTTATTAATATGATGAAGCAAAAAATACGTGTCCAATATTTTTTTATTATCTGACTGACGGACTAATTAGTTTTTTTTTTTTACCCAGGTATCATCCCTATTGGCATGGGATAACTATTTTATCATACCAACTGACATGGACAGCTTCTTGAATGACAGTAGATACACGAAAGTATTATGTGTTGTTCACACAGATGCAATGGCGGTGTCGGACTACCTAAAACTGTCGGTAGTTGACAGTAATTGACACTATCTTGACATTTAAAATAAAATAAAATCGTTTATTGACCAAATAAAGAATCTTTACATTTCCTTAAAAGTAATACAAATAAACTATTCCTGATATTATTGTCATAAAGGAAACATAATTTTAATATTTTTACTTATGGACTCCATACTAGGTCGGGCCTGTCTCATGGAGTCCTTGAGAGTATTTACCAATTTAAAATTTCAGGGTCGATACCGTATTGTGTTTATTACATAATATTTTAAAAATTTAATGTAAAATCAAAATCTTTAAAAATAAAACAAAATCGTGAAACAACTATGGTTTTACAGTTTATTCCCGTTGTCCCCGTATGCCATATCCCCGTCACGGGGACAGCGGGACGTGATTTAATTTATTTCACGTTGTCCCCATAACGTACATTTGGCTAACGGGGACAACGGGAAGTAAACCTTTTTTAAATCGAAACAGCTAGGTTAGGTTAGGTTAGAACTGTGACCACACAACGCAGAAACATATTTTTGAATGTAAAACCAAACCACGGGGACAACGGGAAGTATTATTAAATATTTAATTGAAGTACCGCTGTCCCCGTAGGACGGGGACACGGCGTACGGGGACAACGGGAATAAACGGGTTTTACGATTATAGAAAGTTAGTGAGTGTATGTATCAGGCAAATGTAGGTATTCATACTTTGATGTTTAGCAAGGGTGCGTGCGAGAGAATGAATATGTAGGAGTATATATACGGGGTTTAGGTGGTAGTGTGGGAGTGAAATTGTGATTGAGGATAAGAGTGAGAGAGTGTTTGTGGTAAGTATGTTATGACAATACACGAACGAAGGCTTCTGACTCTGAGTAGGATTGAGCTAAAAGCCATTGTTTAATTATTTTTTTTACTTGGTTGGTCCTACAACTTCTGATGTCACTGATTTTTGCAATTTTGTTGTAAAGGAAACTGAGCATAAATTCTTGCATACGTTGTGCAAAAGCGGTTTTTACTACAGTAAGTGGACATTTGAAGATTCGTTGTTTGAGTAGATGGTGGTATTCTGTGGATTGGATTGTTATTTTGTGTTGTTTTATTACTATTTTATGGATGTATAACTGTCGGACATTAAGCACTGATGCTTCTTTATACAGTTGATCTGTAGGATAACGAAAATGTTTTCTATACATAACTTTTAGCACTGATCTTTGGGCTCTTTCCAATTGTATCATTGAGGTAATGCCAACCCCACCCCATACTGTAATGCAGTAGCAGAGAACTGACTCACATAATGCCACATACACCAAGTGCAAGATCTTTTTGTTGGCCGAGTTACGTAAAAGTTTCATTACGTGAATCACTTTTCTGATTCGCTTTGCTACTAAGTCTATGTGGGGTCTGAATGAAAGATGTTGATCTAGCAGAACGCCTAAGTATTTTAGAGATTCGACCTTTTTAATTTCCTCACAGGAGCAAGGGATTGTGCTGCAAGTTGAAGGGTGGATTTTAAGATGTAAAGGGAGTTTTGGTGCTGATGAAAGTGTTTTATGGAAACAGATATAGTTAGTTTTTTTAATATTTAGTGACAGAAGGTTAAGATCGAGCCATTTTTTTATGTTAGTTAAACCATTTTGGGCTTCTTCGCGGACTGTTTCTCAAGATTTACCGTGAAAAATAATAGCCGTGTCATCTGCATAGCAGATGACTTCTGCGTTTTGGGTAATGGCATGATGACGACGACATTATTGTTCACTTTTTTATTTTACTATTTCAATTTTGTGTTTCACGAACTGTGTGCAAATAAACGTTATTCTTTCTTTTTTTTAATGTTAGTTGACAGGAATTGTAATACCTAACATAGTGTTACTTGACAGTAATTGTAGGTACTCTGACAGTAGCCGGCTGTCTGAATGTCACAATAATTACCACGACACGACATGTTATTCAGTATCGCAAAGCACTGCTGTTATTTTTATCCACATTAAACGGTTTATGTCGGATTTTTTAAAAAGTAATCCGTGCAGTGCCATCGATTAAATTATCGTTGATCCTGGATGCAATGAAGTTACATGCTCGCACACGGCAGCTTAATCCTTTTGGCCTATTTACAGTACGTGACACGATATGGACTAGAAAAGTTTACTAGAGTTTGCATGATATACAGAAATAATATTTGACAACATAATTAATTTAAGACCGTTTATACTAAAAGTTGACAACGTCGCAAATAGCTTTCAAATATTTACCAGTTTTGATTAATTTGGCAATATTACTCTATGGAAATATGAAATGTGGCTAACTAGTGGACTAATATATTGATGAAGTTTCCAAATGCCCTTTTTTACACCTAAAACGGTTACAACATCAAAGTCAATGTCATAACTGCAATAAATTCATTCTAGTTCGCTAGTTAGCCACATTTCTTATTTCCATACAGTAATATTGCAAAATTAATGAAAACAGCGAAATATTTGACATATATTTCAGAATAAACGCTCTTAAGCAATCGAAATGTGGTGCTGGAAATGGATGCACCGAATTTCATGGGCAGCCAAACGCACAAATGTGTCTGTCCTTTCCCAACTCGATATCAAGACCCGATTGTCTAGTTTGCCTACAGCGTATTTTGACCTATTTCGGCCACATAATGCGAAAGGGAGATAGCAGCCCTGAAAACCTTGTCATTGTTGGCAATACCGAAGGAAAGAGAGCACGAGGCCGGCCGCCAACACGATGGCCCGACCAAGTAAAAAAAGCTACGTCCTCAAGCATGTGATGTGATGGTAACTTTGAACCGGAGTCGATAGAGGCAGATTGTCTGCTTAAAGGGGTCCATTGACCACGATCCTCAGTAATGAGGGACCGATTGAAGAAGAGAAAAATCTTTTACGACACGTAAATACCGAGAGGTCCCGCAAAATTGGTAGATATTTTGTTATTTCTATTAGGGGTTAAGGGAAACCGGGAATGTTTTAGGTAAGTATCTTAAGCAGACCCAACGATATTTGAGTCAAAGCTGCTTATTTTATCCCATAAGCAGCCCTAATAATATTTATGCTATCCTAAGATGATACTAGCCCGGAAATATCCACTGATAAAAAAGGCCAATTTCCTTAACGTTTTGTAGCTATCAAATGTTGCTTTAAAACATTAAATTAATAAAAAAACACCGCGATAGACATGTAAGCTAGTGATCTTTGCATGTCGTTCTCAGCAAATACGGTGAACAGGCTCGTTGCAAAGAGACTCCTACTTTAACATTTCTGACACAAAAAAGACCGGCCAAGTGTGTGTCGGGTCACGCTCAATGAAGGGTTCCGTAGTTGGGATGAATTTATTCCAGGAACAAACTTAACATTACAGTTGAAAAACATGTTCTCCCATTTTTTTTTCAATTTTTGACACGAATTTCTTTAACGCGACTTGTAAACTTTTAGAAATCGTCACGCAAATAAATGTTAATACTTGCGACTGTCTTCTTCTAATTTAAAGAGAAAGAAAGAGAGAGAGTGAACGCCGGCAGAAAAAAAACAAAAGAAAAGAGTAAAGTGATTACAATGTCGTGGGATAAAATTTTACAGATCGGCCCGAGTACACTGCATGCTGGAAGAGAGAGAGAGAGAAAGTATGAATTTGGTCAAAATGTAAATCCAAGATGTCGACTGCAAAAGTTTTAAATTTTTCGTCATGGGTGTCGTTTTCATAGTTTCCGAGGATGTCACAGCCGATAGTGAGGTCAAAATGTAAATTCAAGATGGCGACTGCGAAACTTTTCAAATTTTTCGTCGCGGCTGGTCAATTTTAAATAATACGTGCGACGGAACTTCATTCCTGTCGGGGGTCCCCCAACCGCACACGTTCTTTTTTCATCTATGTTTTCTACGAACTTCACACCATTCAGCTATGGTTCCCAAGAAACGGTAGAGAGACGCTGACCAATGGCCAGGTGGCTGGACGAACTAAGAGAATCGCGGGGAAGACCTGTATGAGACTCGCACGGACCAAGGAAGCATGGCAGAGGAGGCCTATACTCAGCAGTAGGTGGAACAAGGCTGCCAGTGATGATGATAAAGACTCGCGCGAATTGCGCTTATGCCGCCGTATCCGAGGTACACTTAAGACCTTAAAACCCGGCCGAGTGCGTGTCCACGCACAATGTAAGGTTTGTTCTTGGGATGAATTCATCCCAAGAACAAACTTTACATTGTTGTTAAAAACATGTTCTCCCATACATTCCAACTGCAAATGTCAGTTTGTACGCACAATATTGAGAGATATATGTAAAGAAGAATTTTTGTTTTTTTTTTTCAAAGTTTTTGTGTCAGTAGTTTCGTTTATAATAAATTTTCATCCATTGTATAAGATAGCTATAAAAGTATTTATACAAAAATTGAAACCCTCACAGTAAGCCCTTTCATTTGATATGTAACACGGTAAAGGTTTTTTTTTTTTCTTATTTGCCGCCCAAAGGTGGCCCCCATTATTTATGTAAATTCGATCTATAAGATTCGGGGCAAATTGGCCAGACAGACACACGAGTGATACTACGTATAAGGGTTCCGTTTTTTCATTCGGACGTATGAAACCCTAAAAATCCCTTTCAAGTAACCAAATATAGCAGTTCCTTCAAAAGAAAACTGGCGTACTCTCTACTAATTCATAAGTAAACAAAACAGAAACTACTCCGTGTCCTCAAAGAATATTCCCAGTTCAACAAACACTGCAAAAAACCGCGTAGAAATTTGAACGCCGTAAAATTGGCGACAGCTCCCATACGGCTTCAAAAAACAATTTTCCCAGTTCCAACTCCTTTTTATTCAGTGGAGCTCCGTCCAATCAAAATCTAACTGTGTATCGGTACGGATGGGCTTCCGAAGTAAAAATGAGCAAGATGGATGGCGTGTCACCGTAGATACTCGGGAACTCGGGAAGGGTGACGTTTCCCGGGAATTATTGCTGATATTAAGGAATATGCGCGTTTGAGAGCTGGCAACATTTGTTACCTGTTGATGTACTTGTGTTTTGATGAAGCTGTTTGAATATGGAATTCAAATTTATTCTTTGAATAGGAATGGGTAAAAAAGTAAAAGTATTGGTGACGTTCCTAATTTAAAAGTTTTTGTTTATGAACTCGTTTGAGAATAGTTTCTGAAAAATTAATAGGACCTTCTCCTTTGTGCCTGTACAAAGTGTAATGACATTAGGTTTCCAAGCAGCACTTGAGGCTATAAAGTTGTAACCTTAACACTTATTACAGGGCTTACTCAACCTCCGCTTAGATCGCTGCAACGCATCTTGGAGGGTAATACTATAATCCCGACACTAAGGCTGTTGCTGGAGGAAAAGCTGTTCAGTTTACCTTACAAAATATAGTTTAGTTCCTTCTTAAGAAATAAGTACTTGTAGAAATTTGAATTTTTATTTTCGAGCTCAAAATAACAATATAATTGCGCCTTTAGTAGATAGTTAGTACATAATGGCTATGTCTAGTTACCAGCTGCCAGCCTTTTGGAAACTTTTCCCACTGACAGCGATGCGGATGAATTACTTGATACCCAATGAGCTGTTCCTCTTTGTTAGGGTTCCCTTCCAAAAAAACGGAACCCTTATAGGATCACTCGTGTGTCTGTCTGCCTGTCTGTCTATCCGTCTGTCACAGCCAATTGGCTCCGAATCTAATGGACCGATTAAGTTGAATTTTGGTACACATGTGTATTTATGTGACCCAAACACGAACATCTAACATAAAGGAATTTTGAATATGGGGGTCACTTATGGTGAGCAAACAAGAACATTAAACAAAAAAAAAAAGCAATCTGTACGGTGTGACATATTACATGTTCTTGGAGGGTCTCAAACATATTTTATAAATATAAAATAGTTAGTTTTATAATTATTTAAGAAAATAGATGAAAATTGACCATTCCCCCCGTCCCCTTATCTCCGAAACTACTGAGCCTTAAATTATGAAAAATTGTTATATACATATAGATTACAGAAATCCCTGTAAGAAGTCTATGGTTTTAAAATAACATGGCAAACCTCTCAATATTGTGCTTACAAACTTACGTTTGCAGTTGGAATGTATGGGAGATCAGGTTTTTAAACTACAGTGTTAAGTTTGTTTTTGGGATAAATTCATTCCAAACTACGGAGCCCTACATTGTGCGTGGTCCGACACGCACTTGGCCAGTTTTTTTTCCTTTCATCATCAAACACCGCCACTTCATCGGCCATACGTTCTGCGAGCAATGTGCCCTGCCCACTGCCACTTAAGTTTGGCAATTCTTCGGGCTATGTCGGTTACCTTGGTTCTCATGCGGATCTCCTCATTTCTGATTCGATCACGTAGGGAATCTCCAAGCATAGCCCTCTCCATTGCTGTTTGGGTGACTTTGAGCCTTCTAATACGGCCCATTGTGAGCGACAACGTTGCAGTGCCATAGGTCATGACTGGCAACACGCACTGGTCAAAGACTTTCTTCGTCTTGAGACACTGCGGTATGTGGGACGAGAAGTAGCTTGCGTAGCTTCCCGAACGTTGCCCAGCCGAGTCGGATTCGACGATTGACCTCTTTCTCGAAGTTGGACCTATGATCTAACTGTATGGTTTATGCTAGGCCACAATTTCGAGTATATCGTCTTCGATCTTCAAGAGAGTGGGTGTTACATGGGCATTTGACATGACCTTTGTCTTGTCCGTGTTTATTTTTAGACCCACTCTTTCGGAAGCTCTACCGAGGTCAACGAGCATTGTACTGAAGTCCTCCTTTTTTCATTTATATACTTGTAAATACGAGTCCTATAAATATTTTTGTGTTAGATTGTGTATTGTATTAATCCTTGTGTTAAATTTCTTGATCACTGATGTTTTAAGGTCTAATAAATGTTTAAGCTATCTATATTTTACCAAAACCGGCCGCTTTTATTGTCGTGTTATACTAACTTCCTAAAATATTTTTGTTTAAAAAAAAAAAAAAAGAATAATGCGGAAGTGAGCTTGTTTGTTTGTTTGTTACGCTTTCGTGCTAAAACAACTGAACGGATTTGGACGAAATTTGGCACATGTGTAAACCATGACCTGGAGAAGGACATAGGCTACCTTTTATCTCGATAATCCCACATGATCAAGACTTACGCGGGTGAAACAGCGAGGCGCAGCTAGTGTAACAATAATACATTTTCATTATCTTTAAACTACTGACAAAAGCCTCTATTCTTGCTATCATAAAGGTCAATAGCTGAATGAACATTTAAACTCGCAAACATTCATGTCATTCCTATCATTGAAATCATGTGCTCTGTTAATTTATCAAACAAATTGCTTATTAAAATTGATGGGAACTACACTTGATATATGAAAATTACTATGTCTAATAGTTTTGATGGCTTCTATTGTGATTTATATTAATTGTTAGTTAACTAGAGCAAGTAATTGAATCCGAGGTCTTAATTATCAAGCTGTAAGCTGTTGTAGACACTACAAACCAGACAAATGGATATCTGGAATTTAGAGACGATTGAAATAATTAACATTTTTATATGTCGAAGCGAAATCTAGATCTCAGTGCTTAGTAACTATAGATTAGCATTGCAACTTCTCCAAAATCGGTGAAGGCATTAAGGAAACCGGGCACGTCTTAGAACCAAAAATTCGAAGACCACCAACCACCCTGGCCCCGCGTGCGTGGTACGACTCCCACTCTTCAGTAATGCACTTCCTTACCAACCAGAACCCCATGAATTCCCATATTTGATGAGTGCTACAATACGGATGATGCCTGGGTAAAAAAAATGTAATTCTAATTAGTCCGTCAGTCAGATAATAAAAAATATTAGACACGTATTTTTTGCTTTATCATATTAATAAAAAATTACTTAGATACAACGCATTTTAAGTTGGGGAGTCGCTACGTCACTAGTATTTACGAGTATAAAATCTACATACTCGTGACGTCATGGCACATTTTACGTCAATGTATCGCCTTTTAGAGGGCTAAAATATTTTTTTTTGTCATCATCCCTATTATTATATCGCCTAATTCCTTACGGAAAAGCCCAAGTACCTGTATAATTAACCCATAGGCTTTTATCTAAACTCTTTTTCTTTAGATAACGCACTTTTCCTTGCTAGAAAATGGTTGCAACATTCTTATCCAAGGGTCCGACTGCGAGTTTCCGACGAAGTCAATTATTTGCTTACTTTCCCCACTTACCGCACATTATCCAGTGGAGTTAAACTAGTTTTATTTACATTTCCCGGCGGTTCCAGGCCAGGTGTTGAAACTCAACAACCGACTGATTTGAAGTTACCGAGAACTACCATTCACTATGTTTATTAACTTTTACTTTTATTAGGTTTCTTCTATCGTTCGTTTTGTATACAAAGTATTGTGAACGTCTCCTTTGAAATAAGTTGCAAATCACTGCATTGCAGTTATTTGTAAATTATTTTTGTATTATCAGGCAACTTTTATTTTCATCACCAACATTATTACACAAATAATTTCATCAATGATCTCTTAAGAAAATATAGATTTCTTTGCCTTTTCTATTTTCAAAAAATTTCAAAATATTGGAAGAACGCGCTTATGCTTCCTCTACAACTTATGTTACGAACCTACCTTTGCCAAGTGAAGAAATGGCGTTCGCCGCTCCGTCGTCTTGCCCCTACGCTGGTTCGCTGACGCAGATACTTCCCAGGTACCATGACTTACTCATAATCCAATAAAGACCCTTACTTCCTCAGATAAGCACAAACAAACCGACCTAAAGCCCCGTATATCAAGCACAAGAAGCCCTCGGATTCTCGGATGCAATGTTTCGAAAGCGAATTTCTCGTGTGTTCCGTCGATCACGTTTTATGTAGCGAAGCGAAACGAATCGATGCGAATGAGGGATGTTAGCGAAATACAGAGATAAGTCACGTTCGCTAAGGCCCCTACTAGTTGATGGATTAACCGTTTACTGCTTTAACTCGATCGTATTAATCATAATTTGGAGGAAAGTTTGAAGCGCGGATAATAATCGCTTGCTTTATTTTTTGGTAGGAAGATTTATTATTCGATGTTGTGTCAATATACGCAACAGCTCCAGAAGGTAAGAATAGAAATGTTTCTAAATTCACATAAAGCTGTTATTTATATTCTTATTACTAGAATTCCAAATAGCTGTCGTGGCGGCACCTCGACCGCCACATGCGAACTAAGCATCAAAGACCTGACGTCACACAAATCCTGCATCGCGCAAGCAGTTTACCGTATACCGTATAATCAGTATTTATAAATAACGTCGGACAGTTGCCCACCAGACACGACACCCGTCTGGTCGGAGGATACTCTGAACTTTACACCCTGTTCCTCACACCTCTAAACTGTCGTACATAAAGTAACAAACCAAAAGGATTAAAAACATCAAAATACTATTTAAATCTAACGTAACTTCTACAGTAACTCAAGCCTCTATATATATCTTTTAGCTTTTTTTATACCATGAAAAAATTCACATAATCCAACCAACACAACTCTATGAAAAATCGCATCAAACTCGTGGTACGGCCATTAATCTCAAGCGACAGCTGCTTGCTTCCATCGCTAATGTAGTGAACGGGAACAGACCTGTGATGCCGAGCTATCTCGCAATGGGCTCTCGAGTGATTCAAATGATACACTTATCAATTTACAGGTCCAATGACAAGTGAGCTTGGAATTAGATAATTTTGCAAGCAAGTGTATGGGAACTGGGAATTCTTGGAAGATCTGGAAGACTTTTGAAATAATTAGATAATTTTGCAAGCAAGTGTATGGGAACTGGAAATTCTTGGAAGATCTGGAAGACTTTTGAAAGAATTAGATAATTTTGCAAGCAAGTGTATGGGAACTGGGAATTCTTGTAAGATCTGGAAGACTTTTGAAAGAATTAGATAATTTTGCAAGCAAGTGTATGGGAACTGGGAATTTTTGGAAGATCTGGAAGACTTTTGAAAGAATTAGATAATTTTGCAAGGAAGTGTAGGGTACTTGAAAGCTAATGATTTTTGAAGATTTTGAAGACGTACGAGTGAATAGTGTGGTACTTACAGCTATAGATATCAAAAAATGGGATCGGTAGAAACTAGTACTTCATTACAGTTCGACACAACTTAGATGTAGCATTGGCAAAATTCGTAAAACCGATCACCATCCGAACTGAGTGCGCCTTCAAAAACACCAATGTTCATTACTGCTACATCTCAGTTGTGTCGTAGTACCATTTTGATATTGTTGTTAGATAAGGTAAATAAAAGTTTTGATAACATCTGTAAACAGCTAACATATAAAAGAAAAGATTTTTATATTACCAATTTATTTGATTTTATTTAGAACCTCCTAGACGAAATCAGAAGTCAAAGCTTACCGTGAACAATTTTAACTACTTACAGCAAAAGTTATTTATGGCATTAAACAGAAAAACACCACTCCTTATTCATTGAAAAAGCTTGTAAACC